>ML806387.1:114946-126616 GCA_009831015.1 Picea engelmannii | reverse complement strand
TCCATAGCTCGATTCCGGAGTTGTTTTATTTTCCTGTCCAATATGCGCACAGGATGCACTTGTAGGACACTTTCTGGTTCCACCTGAATCATATTCCAATCGATTACATGATTAGCATCAGGTATATATATTTCTTAAGTAATGAAATATGATACACCTTAGGTACAGTCATGGATGCAATATTGCAACCATATATGCAATGTATATGTATGTATATACAAACAAATTCAATAACATTAAAATTGTATACAACATACACAACATAGAATAAATAGAGAATTGTACTTATCTTTTGATTGAGAGACCTTCCACCCTGGAGCAGAGCTATGACTCCATCGGGCAATGGCTTCCCAAGATAGCCATGGTCCACAATCCTTATCCACATGGCCTAGGCCAAGGTACCAGACCTCAGCAGTAGCGAGACTACCTCCTAAAAGGGACATCGATTTTCCCCCCTCTGTTTTGAGTCATGGATTCTGTGTCGACCCCTGCAGGAGTCACTAATCACGCATTCCTGTGAACCATCACTGTGAGGCCTCGAGCTATTGCTGAGCCTGTTTGAGAGGCCGTGTTTGTATTTCAAGTTGGCTATGGAAACCACGTAGAGATGGACTGTGTGTGGCTTGATGGCCAACGCGAGTTGTGACTGAGCCTGTGTGTGATCTCTCTCTAGGTGAGGGAGGTGGATGTTGCTGGAAGAGGTTTCTTCCAGAGAGTGTCCAACACCAGCTTAAGGCTCTGAGACTTCTTGATTCGGCATGTTGCCGAGACCCAGAGAGGGAGGTTAGCACCGATGGACTGTGCTTGTGAAGGTGTATACTCCCGGGCGGAACAAGCATGTGGGGAATGAGAGTCTGATAATATTGGGCGTAAGATGGCATCCTGGGAAGAATCCTTCTTGATTTTATGCGTTGTTTTCCCTGTAACCTCAGCCTAGCCTAGATTTTCTTGCCTTGGGGTGGAGCTTAGTCCCAGCTCGGGGGTGACCCATTGTTGAGCTGATGAGCAGTGCGGTCTAAGGCTGGGAGGTTCGTGGAAGGCTTGCACTTAGCGGTGTTTATATTTTATTAATTGTTCTGCGTGATTACATATACACAACAGGCTCCTGGCCTTCAACACTCAGGCTCCCTGGCCTAACAAACACATAAGCCTCCAGCTTATAAAAACTTGGCTCACCAACCTATAAAACATAATTACAATTCCTTACAGAACATGGTTTACAACGGGGCTCGGCCTTGGGGACACTACATATAATAATAAAGATAGTATTATGACACACATAAATAGGTCCACATGTACATCTCAAATTTCTAGCTCAATCTAACTGAGTCTAAATAGATACCAAGCAATGTATTACTAAGATGAGAAAAAAAATTCGAAGTTCTATCTAGATAAGGCCTAAATATGGGGCGTTACATTTATGAACATTTTATTCAGAGTCCCATTCTATTCATTTAAGCATGTAAGGGGCTTCCACAATGAACATATGAAATATCATTTTTCGAGATTAATGGCATGGAGTATTTAATATTCAAGTCATTCACCATGACCCATCTCCAATGGAGTAATCTAATCTTGTAGTGAATTGACCATCTTTATAGCCACAAATTTGATAAGAATTTGGCAAAAATTCCAAGTAGGAGCAAAGGTCTACTATGATCCAAGGCTCGTGTATGGTGCAACAATGCCCTTAGGGGTTTTGCCCAATTTTGAATCGACCCATATCATCAAACATTCAATCAAAGTTCTGGATTGATGGGAACTCTAACTTCCTGTGTTGTTGGATTCCAACAACTAGAGGGAAGTTTTCTACAAGATTAGAAAACTCCATCTCCCATGAGCGTCATTCACTAATGACCAATTTATCGTGAACTTTAACAATCTACTTAGCACTCATTGCATCATGTGATCCTCATAGGGGTGAAAAAGTAGGATTGAAACAAACAAAGTAAATCATAGGGCATCACTTATCACATCTTCTAGTTGCACCCAATAACTAAGACTTCCCAGGAAGGTCACCCATCCCACTACGAATCTGGCTCGTGTGCACTTAACCAGTCCAAAAATAATTGAATTGATTGAAATAATCGGTTTGCGAGGGGTTGTCTCTTCCTTCGTTATCCTCGTTGTTAGAGTTTTTCTTTATAGTCTATCTCACTTATCTTGCTACCTGCTTTGCAAAACCTTAAAGCAAGTATTGTGCCTTATGAACCATTTATTAAAAGCATCCTTATTTATATTTATGCACATGGGAGGTTTATGTGGTGAGCATGATGATATATCATTTTTCAATATTAACTAATTGTAGTATTTAATATTCAAGTCATAAGAATGAATTCACTATGATTAATCTCTTGTTAGTTCGCTAATGATCAAGAGCTTGAATAGTCAACTTAGCATTTATTTCATCATATGATGCTCAGAAGGGTGAAGAAGTGGGATTGAAACTAGCATAATGAATTGCATAGTGTCAACTATCACCTCTACAACTTGCTACTAGAAACCAAAACTTCTTAAGAAGATCACTCATCCATCCCAATGCAACCTTACATCAAGCACACTTAACCATCGAGTTTCTCCCCATAGTCAAGTCCACTTAGCTTGCTACCCCATTTGAAAAACATTAATAAGTATTGTGCCTCATCAACCATTCATCCAAAGTGCCCTTATTTATTATATTAACTATTATATTTGTGTGTTTTATTGTTGTAGAGAGAATGGGTTCCAATTACATTAGTTAATGTGGGTTTTGAATTATGTATATAAAAATTTGTAGATGTGGTATTAATCAATAACATGCCATCAACACATCATATTAATAAGTAGAAAGTGTGAAAGTATAGGATACAATCACATTGGTTATGGTGGGTGGCATGTTGTCAATTAATAATTCCATTAGGTAGTAATAATTAATAATCCATCATTACAACATTACATTATTGGGTAGTAATATTGATTTATGAGATGAAATATCATTTTTTTTTAGATTAATTGCATGGATAATTTAATATTCAAGTCATTCACTATGTCCCATCTTTCATGAGTGTTATTCACTAATGTTCAATTTCTCAGGAGCTTGAATATTCCACTTAGCACTCATTGCATCAAGTGATGCTTGCATGAGTGAAGTGGGTTTGGAACTAGAGAAATGAGTTGCGCTATGTCAATCATCATCCCTATGACATGTGCCTTGTAACTAGGAATTCCCAAGAAGGTCATCCATTATAGTATAACTTTAGCTCAAGCACACTTAACCATAAAAGTTTAGCCATAGCCCACTTGGCTTGCTACCCCATTTGTAAAACCTTAGAGCAAGTGTTGTGCCTTATGAACCTTTCATTTAGAGCTACCTTCTCTCTATTTAAGCATGTAAGGTGCTTCTACAATGAACATTATGAGATATAATTTTTCAAGATTAACAACATGGATTATTTAATATTCAAGTCATTCACCATGATCCATATCCCATGGAGTATTTAATATGCAATTCATTCACCATGACCCATCTCCCATGGAGTATTTAATATTCAAGTCATTCACCATGACCCATCTCCCATGGAGTAAGCTAATCTTGTAGCAAACTGACCCTCTTTTCAACCACAAATCTCATTAGAATCCAACAAAAAAATCAAGTAAAACTAGAGTTCTACCATGATCCAAGGCTCGTGCATAGTGGAACAATGCACTTAGGGGTTTTTCCCAATTCTGAATCGACCCAGATCGTCAAACATTCAATCAACGTTCTAGATTGATGAGAACTCTAACTTCCTGTATTATCGTATTCTAATATCTAGAGGGAAGTAAGTTTCTACAAGATTATGTAGCTCTGTCTCCCATGAGTGTCATTCACTAATGACCAATTTGTAACATCCCCCTTTTTAATCCCTTTTTAAGCGACATATAATATAAATACGATGTGCGGCCTTGGGCCTAATAATGTAATATGTAAACATTGTATATTGAAATAATAAAATAAATGTATTGTCGGTTGCAAATGGACACATACAGAGTAATGGGGGCTAAGTTTCCACAAGAGAGGGGGGGGGTGTCCAAGGGGGAATTATTCATGTGTATTAATCCCAACCCACTTTCTAAAATTGTTATTGTGTATGAACATTCTAACTTACTTTTGAGTGTATCAAAGCTCCAATCATTGAGTACATGTAAGAGGGTTAGTGTGAAAAGTCACTTCACATAGATATTGAGAGCATGGGTCTGAGTACAATCAACACTGGGGAATGTGAGAGTAAGCATGCATGGGTAAAATGGAAATTTGAATGGATATTGAAGGAAGTTTTTACATGCAGTTTTTGGGACAACAAGAGCTGTGTGGAGTGCTAGAGCTTGAAGACAACCATAGTGGGGTTTGAGGGCAGCTTGTTGGAGCTGTAGTTGCACGAAGAAGCAAGTTGTTAGGATTTTAGAGTGAGATTTATGTGTAATAAATTACTTTGGAGCAATGAGTTTGTTGCTGTGAACTTTTCCTGTGGCAGTTAGCATCCCTAGAGTCCCCAACAAGAGAGATTCCTAACCAACCTGTGATGGAGCTCCGGAGGGAATTGGGAAGGCATGAGGGACTGTGTGCAGAGAAGGGGGATCCCATTCCTTGGGTTGTACAGGTTGAGGGGAAGAGAGCTGGAGGATTGGGATAACTGTAGGAAAAATTAGCTTGCTATGGGTTATTTTGGGCTATGAGTGGACAATACAGACACCCTTTCTTGTGGATTTGTAGCCCCAGCTCGAGGGTGATTTACTGCTAAGATTTGGAGCATCAAATCTATGGTTAGGTGGAATGTTCGTCCTCGACAACTGGTTGCACATTTGTTGATAAAAGATAAGTGTTTTTATCTCTGTTTCATTGTTTTTAATTATGGGTTTTAATTGATGTGTGTTTACTCTAAGTTTTGAGAAATTATATGTTGTTGTGTATGTGTTTAGTTGGCTACCTTCATGTTTTAAAAACATTTCTACTAGTTACATATGTTTTTATCTTGTTGTATGCATTTAGTTTAAATGGATATTAGAAAATTTTGTTGGGTTCAGTAGTGGGGGAACTACACAATTTCTCACGAACTTGGAGTCTACCTAGCACTCATTGCATCATGTGATCCTCGTAGGGCTGCCAAGTAGGATTGAAATAAACAAAATTAATCATGGGATCACTTGTTACTTTTTCTAGCTGCACCCGATAACTAACACTTCCTAGGAAGGTCACCCATGCCAGTATAACTCTAGCTCACATGCACTTAACCATATAGTTTTTCTCCATAGTCAAGCTTGCTTAACTTGCTACCCCATTTGCAAAACCGTATATCAAGTAGCATGCCTTACAAACCAATCATTTATAGCTCCCTTCTCTATGTTTATGCATATGAGAGGTTTATGTGGTGCACATTATGAAATATCATTTTTCGATATTACCTAAGTGGATGATTTAATATTCAAGTCATAATAGTGAATTCACTATGACTCATGTCCCATTAATATCACTTACTAATGACCAAGAGTTTGAATAGTACACTTAGCAAATTTCATCATATAATGTTCAGAAGGGTGAAGAAGTGGGATTGAAACTAACATAATGAATTGCATAGAGTCAATTATCACCTCTATGACTTGTTCCTAGCAACTAAGACTTCTCAAGAAGGTCACTTATCCATCCCAATGCAACTTTACCTCAAGCACACTTAACCATAGAGTTTTCCCTTATAGTCAAGTCCATTTAACTTGCTACCCTATTTGCAAAACCTTAACAAGTATTGTGCCTCATCAACCATTCATCTAAAATGCCCCCTTTTTTTTTAAACATGTCGAAAGAGGCTTTCACGATCCAACATTATGAAATATTGTCTTTCAAGATTACTATGTAGATTTATAAGATTTTTTGTTCATTTTCCAACATTTTGATGACTCATGACTAACAAAGTCCCAAAGCCCCCTGCAATATCCATATAAATTCACTATAATGAAGAAATTACAACTAACCAATATAGATTAGGCTTTAGTATTAAACAAAATAATAAATTGTATATTAAAAGTTGTATAATTACATTGCACATTTATCACACACATGCAAATAGAAAGGAATTGATTTCCAACACTAGTTAAAAGCTTTAAACATGGGAAAAAATAATTATGCCAAAGGCATATCTTAGGGAAAGCTTTTGAAGAAAACCTGTCAACTGGTTGACAGGTTTTGAAAAACCACATTTTTTCTCTACTTGTACAGTCCTTTGAAACCGTCTCTATCATCACCTTTAAACAATCATACCATCAGTGCAAATACCGCAGAGGTGATGATGTCATACCGTTGATAGGTTTTGAAAAACCACATTTTTTCTCTACTTGTACAATCCTTTGAAACCGTCTCTATCATCACCCTTAAACAATCATACCATCACTGCAAATACAATAGAGGTGATGATGCCATACTGTATGCAAATACCATAGTCATACCATCACTGCAAATATTTAAGTTTTTAATTAAAAATATTTAAAAATATTTTGTGATATCGAGCAAAGTCTGACATTCATTGATATACTAAGTTGGTGTGCTTTTATTATGGGAAACATCTTCCATGCATTTATTACATGGGCGACATCTTCCACGTGGTGGCAATGGCGGTCGCAGAAGACACATCTACATTGGGAAATTTGTGAACATTTTCTTACCAAAGATAGGTTGTTGTCATCGTTGAAGACTCGTTTGCACAGTTGAAAGTTTGTGAACATTGTTTGGCAGAAACAAGGGTAGGTTGTTTTTTGAAGGCTACATTTTTTCTTGATGTACACGGCGAGAAAAGATCGACTCGGCAAGGATTCGTGCATTTGAAGATTCCTTTGTAAATATAGATGGTCTGAATAGGTACGCCGAGGGAGTTAAGAAATCTAATTTTGCGCCCTCCTGCTTCAAATTCAACAGGATTCTATCTGTATCATAGAACTTCACGACGTTTGTTGTAGTCAAATTTTCTTACAATTTTTTTTGTTGTATGTACTGAAGGCGTTGTTTCCTATCATTTTATTAGAAACAACGAACCTTGTACCAATAGGAGTTGACATTGGGAATGTTTGTTGGTGGTGAATTAGAATCTTAAAACAATTTGTGCTCAAGATTTCTCATAACTTTCTGCCTGAGGTTCTTTAAGAGTGACAAGTAATGCAAAACAATTGGCATGGAAACCCTCATTCTTCCCCCTCAGGATCAGTTTACTCATCGCAATGAAAACCATAAGAAAAGGATCTATGTAGCACATCAAAATAGAAATATCGTCGAGATACAAAGAAGAAATGTCGAAGCTGCAATTCCTTCATCCTTTAAGGTGCAAGTATTTAACGAGAAAAATTCCTAGAACAAATTTTCCTCCATAGATATGTCGTAAGGAATTCTTCCCCCTCCTGGTAATAATCTACAATTTCCTCATGTTAATGCCCTTCAATTTATGCATGGTAGCAATTTGCATTTTCCTTCTTCAAACAATTTTCAATCTTGTCTTGGTCTTGTGAATGGAGTACATGCTCCTCCTTTTGTCAACTGCTTGCAGATATGATATCAATGGGCTTTGAAAGAGGAAAAGGTACATGATTTTTTACTTTTTAATTCTACTATATGTTGTCTTGGTCTTGTGAATGGAGTACATGCTCCTCCTTCTGTCAACCGCTTGCATATATGATATCAATGGGCTTTGAAAGGGGAAAAGGTACATGATTTTTTACTTTTTAATTCTACTATCTGTTGTCTTGGTCTTGTGAATGGAGTACATGCTCCTCCTTTTTTCAACTACTTGTAGATATGATATCAATGGGCTTTGAAAGAGGAAAATGTACATGATTTTTTACTTTTTACTTTTACTATCTGTTCTCAGAACCCTTGAAAGTGTTTTATGTGTAATTGGTATTTACATTTCTAATTTCACATGATCACTTGTATTTTTGTGGTGTTGGATTAGCTGAAACAACCTTATTACGTTCAGCTACAAAGGAAGAGCCAGTAGACTTCCTTCTTAGAGAACTCCAAAATGTAGGCGTAGGTTCGAGTGCTGTTAGTGAGGGCCATGCAGAGATAGGTTCTGCAACTTTTGAGGCAGAAAGAGAGTCTCAAAATGCTACTGGTATTGTAGATGACATGCAAGATGTCGCAGAAAATCACAATCAACATGATAGTGCACCCTTGGAAATACGAGACGAGGAGATGGAAAAAGATATTGTAAATAACTTGACTGGAGATCCACTAACAGATTATGAAATCAAAGTTGAAGAAGAAGGCAAAGCGAATGTAGAGTATCTATCCTTTCTTGTGTCCGTGTGTCAATAATTTGTTCAATTTTCTCAATGAATTTATCTAAAGGCCCAAGTATTGAGAAGATATAAAATAAGGCATTTCAGTGTTGCCATTTCTAATATTTGACTCTAATATCATTTCCTCTATGCAAAATATATATTTTCCATTTGTTAATATGCTTTAACATATTTTTAAAGCTTTATAGTGTTATATATATACATGTGATAAGTTTGAATGATTTTCATTTAGATGTCTTCCATTGATCGTAAAGTTCAAAGGAATTTTAGTTTTTCAATTCAAACATTCTTTAAATTAGCATTTAACCTCAATATGATTAAGAGTTTTAAAATAAGATCTTGTACATGTTTATCTCAGGCTCAATAGGTAGATGACTGTAATGGCAAAGTCGTATGCTCTTCACACACATTGAATTTTTTATAAATCCAACTTAAACTTACTTTTACTATGTACAAATTGTTTTTAAATTATGATAAATTCCATTTATTTTTTAAATGAAATATTTCAAAATATTATCTAATATAGTTTCGTGTTCTTAATTCATAATTAAGTATAGTTGTGAATGAGTAATATAACAATTATGACTTTATTGTTTTTGTCTTTATATTCTTTTATTTCACAATGTAGCTTTCAATGATTTTCATTTAAATGTGCATTATTGATAATAAAGTTCACAAAATTTTTGTTTCTTCAATTCAACTAATTTTCATTTAAATGTGCACTATTGATAATAAAGTTCTCAAAGTTTTTGTTTCTTCAATTCAAATATTTCTCAAATTAACTCTTTAATTCAAATACTTCTCAAATTAACATTTCACCTCAATATGCTTCTCAAATTAACTCTTCAATTCAAATACTTCTCAAATTAGCATTTCACCTCAGTATGCTTGGTTAAGAGTTTTAATGGTGAATGCATGCAATAAATTGTGTTTCTTTATTTCAATTTTTTCTCAAATTACCATTTCACTTCAATTTCCTTAGTTAGGAGTTTTAATGGTGAATGCATGTAATTTATATTTTAACACGAGGAGTTGCAAGGTAGTGAGTTACGTGCTATGGCTTCACCTTCACATCGTGGTACTTAATGGATGGATAGAAGTGTCGTTAAAAATCACACTATAGATTAGAAAGGCTTCGAAAAGAGAGGCTCCAAAAGTCAGGGTGGGCCAAAAAGAGAGGCTCATAAAGTCAGGGTGGGCCAAAAAGAAAGGGAACTGTGTGAATATTTCACAAAAGAGGACAACTGATCTGCTAGGGCAAAGGAATACACATGTTCTCGAACCAACTAAGGCAAGTGAGAAGAAAAAAATAAAAATGATGTTCTCGAATGAGCCAAGTCAAGTGAGAAGAAAAAAAGCTCGAGCAAAGATAAGTGAGAAGAAGAAAAGATGGATGTAGGGTGGAATTATAAAAATACTTAAGTATGGATGTGTTCGTGAAAAAAATAACAAACAAAGGCAAGTGAAAAGAAGAAAAGATGGATGTAGGGTGGAATTAGCGAAATATTTAAGTACAAATGTGTTTGTGTTTGGGTATAAAGTGCTTTGAGATGTGTGGGTCATTTTACATGGAAGATAAGATGGATATATGTACATCTTATCATATCCATCCATGAACATGCATTTTTATGCAAGATTGGTGGTGGTGGCCATAGTTTTACAGGTGGAGGAACTAATTATGTGATTCTCAATGCTACAAAGACTCACTTACGATAAGATAAGTTAATATTATAGACATACAATTTCTGTAAAATTCTTCATTAATAGCAAAACTATAAAATGTCTAACAAATCCAAAGATAGAACGTATGTTTAACATTCCAATTGTCAAAACCTCATTAAACATGGTTAGTGGTTTTTAATTCTCACTCATCATGACTTAGTTTGATACATTCTAATTCCAAATGTTTACTGTTATCATACAATGTTGCTTGATTTTTTTATTTAAACATTGGTTGGTCCAATGTAAAAAGTAGTAATTAATGATAATAAATAAAAAAACAATGAAAATAAAGTGGCCTGCACATCATTAAGACATCTGACTCTTTGGGGAAATAAATCTTTGAATGACAACCTTGGAAATCACTGACCTAGCCATATAGATAGTACACAACATAATGTAAGGTGTGCTATAAGTGATTACATGGTAGTTTGAGATAATATCCAATTTAGGGTGTTTTGTATTTTATTAAATTTAAAAGTCATAACAATCAATAAAGATCAAATGTTCAAATAAGACTTATTCTAAGTGTTTTAATGAAAGCCCTAAACAATTGATTAATAAAATTCACAACTTTAAGATCATACATTTAATTATAGAATTTTATAATTTACAATATAATATATGAAATTTACATTATCTCTCTTCAAAATGTAGGAACAACTTGAAAAAATAGTAAACCAATTTCAAATAAGATTATTTCAATTACAATATTTTTACGATTCCAATTTACAACATTAATATGAAAATTTTCCTCACATTACTTCGACATTACCATTCACCCACTTAAAGAGTATGCTAGTTATAAGTTAGACAATTAACAATTCATACATGTAAAATAACACTATGTATATATAAATTTTGGATATGTAAAAGCAATGAATCATGGTTTAAAAGATTACTCTAAAACATTGTAACAAGGGTTTCAAGGATGATGCATTTAAAAAACAAATTATTATGAAAACAACTAAGTAAAATAACTAACCCGTTCCAAAGGGGTCCTTAGATATTAGTCAAACCTCATAAAGGAGTTCATAGAGTTTATCTTCTCTCTTTAATATAGGAGTCCCATAGAGTTTATCTTCTTCCTAAGTATAACATATTTGCAATTGACTTTTCATACTTCTCTAAAGACTTGAATTTATTAAAAACTCATCTTTTTTCCATCTCGTGAATGTTGACTTTTTTGTTTTAGGTTTTTATAAAAATCCTAATATTTTTATTCTCATATTTTCTTATTTTTCCTATATATTTATATGTAGTTGATTTTTCTCACACATATTTTTTTCATTACATTTACTAATATAATCAAATATACTCTGAGTGAGTTTAATGGTTAAGAACACGTGTTTTTTCTTAAAAGGTTACAAGTTCAAATCAGAAGGAGTAGAGTATGTATACTTTCATAGACTTTACCATTTAATCTCATACACCAATTTGATATACTAATTTGACCATGACCTTAAAAATTGATTATTATTATTATTATTATAATAGTTGAAGAACAAATCCAAGAACAAAAAACCTTTTTTATGTTTATATTTTTAATTTCAAATACAATGAAATAGTTGAAGAACAAATCCAAGAACATAAGGCATTTTTTATGTTTATATTTTTTATTTCACTTACAATGAAGTAAGTGAAGAACAAATC
>ML806387.1:87206-114724 GCA_009831015.1 Picea engelmannii | reverse complement strand
TATATATATATATATATATATATATAATTTTTTCTTTTTTTCTTTTATCATGTTGTATTTTTTCTTCTTTTAACATTTTTTATTTTTTTAATCTTTTTTATTTTGTTTTATATATTAAAATATTTTTTTACATTATATTATTTTAAATTATAATTAAAAGTAATCATTGTCTATTTTAAATTTGATTAAAGTTTGATTTGGAACACAATTTCATATAAAAATTTAAGTTTGTGATTTTTATTTTTTTTACATGTAATTAAGCATTATACTTTTTAGTTCGTAAATAAGAGTAAGCTATTTCTCATGGTTCATAGCTTCAACAACAATTAGCTCATCAAGAACAAAACATGTTATAAATGGAATTTGAACCCAAGTAACAATAATAACATTTTTCCTCCCTAAAGACTCAAGATAAATTTAATTGACAATTATTTTTTCTTTATGCATTAATAATTACAATTATATTAATATTTTAACATACTCACTTCTATTAATGTTACATAAAACTCAATATTTACTAGAGAAAAACTAATATTTTTGGATGTTTAAAAGGTCTAAAGTTGGCAAAGAATGTAAAAGATCATAAGAAACTAAACTAATGATTACTTCGTAAGGTCAAAAGTGGGTCCTTAATAAGGAGGATTTAATATTAATAATTTGTTGGATAATTACTTATTTTTTAAAATTCTATTTATATACATGATTTAGTGAGTCTAGTGTAGTGATTCATGTTTTTGCCCTAAAGGCGTTCTTTTAAGGGGGTGGTTTCTCTCAATATTTCATCGTTTGTTGATGACCTATGAAACATTGTCATTTGTTCCAACTCTACAACATATTACACCTTACCACATGTCATCCATAAGAAGCATCCACCACATGTTTCCCACCTCCGACCTCTCACATCGCCTTTGACGCATTGCCAACCATTGGTATGCTACACTCTCCTATGTGATGCTTTTCGTATAGAACAATGTTTTCCATAACATGGTTCTACGAAAGATCGAATGAAGCTTTGTGGTGTCGAGGATAACATGTAGACTCAAGACATGCTTAGCAGTTTGGAGCCTGAGACCGAGGAGCGAAGACAACGACATGGATGCACTGAACATGAGTTTCAAATATTGTAAGGTTGGGAAATTTCGCTATAAATATCAATTTATTCTCACTGAAAGAACACAATTTTGGTCCCAACAAATTTCATTCTATTATAGAGACAATGGATAATAATAAAAAAATCAACTTACTTAGATTCGTAATGTGGGATTTGTATCTGTGACCTCGACTTAGCTTTGGCAGCCTCAACATTGCAGAAACTAGAGGAAAGGAAATTGTAGTATACCTATGGAGGTGATATGGGGTACCTAGGGAGGTACCCAAGGGGCATACTAATAGATATTTCTATGTATGGAGGACACTTTTAATAAATAAGGCCTATGTAATAATGTGAAAGCAATAATTGTGAGAAGGCTTACTAGAAGGTTCCACCTATTAGAATGTTCCTTCTCTAGAATGTTCCTAAGAGATAGAGAGTACTATATAAATATGTGTAAGCAATGTAAAGAGCATAGTGAAAAATATTGTGAATGTATTAAGCGTTGCTTGAGGAGTGTTATCCTTCCATAAGGATTAATATATGGTGTTACCCTACCACAAGGGTTTTGTCTACTATTTCTCTTATGTTCAATATTTTGTGTGAATGTTTTGATTTGGTTGAAACTAAGGATTTCTATTCAATCTTGTACTTTCATCTTTATTGAAGAACATAACATTTGGTATCATAGCTCTTTCTTCGACCAAAGAAGGAAGATTTTTTTTTTCTTTTCTTTTTGCAGATTTTTTCAAGGGAAAAGGGGGGTAATTCACTTTAGATTAAATTATGAAACTTTATATGAATAAATTGTAGAAACCAATTGGATATTTTAATTTCTCTCGGAAAAATACCCAATTTCAAAAAAAAAAATTGTCCAAAACAGAGTCCGGAAAGTGAAGTTATTGACATTTTTAAATTAGCAAAATTTCAAGGTTTTTCCTCGAACGGTCGCGTGATTTGCATATCAGATATATTTTGCTAGAGTGCTAGAATTTCAGTAAAACCAACGCCATTAGATGCATATTTACTATGGAATTTCATAATTGTGGTCATAATAGCCAATCAAAGAAATATAGTCGCAACAACATCAAGGAGTTCCATTGCAAAGTAAGTTATTTCTATACACCCTAGTTGTCTTTTTGGGTTATGACAATCAGGATATTCTTACTGGCAAATATGATGGTCCTAGTATTGAAGAATATATCCAAAATTGCAAGTCGTCATGGAAACATAAGTGGAAATTTTTTCTACACTATGATTTCAAAGATTATGATCGCATATGGTGATAATCATTTGACTATTTTGAGTGGATGGAAATTTATGATGAAGCAATGAAAAATTTATGTTTAGATAGGTGGTCTCACGTGGGAAAACAATATAAAGAGAGCACCAAGGGTTTACTTTCAAGTGGAAACTCTATATTACAGGTTCATGGTTGTATTCATAAAGAAGAGGTCATTGTTTCTATTAATCCTAGTTGCCAACAAAATTTTATCAATGTTTAGTTGGTTAATAGATTGCAAGTTCCGACAAAGAATATGCAAAGCACACATGTTAAGGGAGACAATGTTCAAGATTTGAAACTCACCATGGACAAATATGTATTGCATTCTGATTTTCAAGTCATAGATATGAATGATGTTGATGTTATTTTTGGATATCCTTGGATGGAATTAGTGGGCACAGTTAATGTCAATGTGCAAAAGACGTTTATTAAGCTTTGATATAAGAAAAAGAAATATACAATGCTGGATATTTCTCTTCCTAATCCAATAGGGTCCACAAGGGCCCCTAATGAAGTTCTTCCAGTATAAATAATTCCAGAATCTGAAGCTGAGCCTACAAAATCACTTGAAGAAAAGCCACAGAAAGGGCACAAACATGAAGAAGAATCTAAGGAGCTAAATGTCTCACATAAACCTCATGTTGAAGACTCAAATCTAGAAAGACCAAGTGGTAAGGTAGATGTATATCATCATCGATACCACTTGGAGAAACAATAATCATCAAGGCAGGGGCTTGAGCATCAACAAACTCATTATGGCTCGACATGGAACCAAAGAAACAACTAGTTTGGAGGTACATGGAGGACTAAAAACAACACATGGAGTTATCAGAGTAGCATAGCGAAGACATGGAACCCAAGAAGAAGCCATAATCAAGATCAAGGAAAAGCCACAGTTGGACCCCATGTCTACATTTCACTAGGATGGATGGAAGCTAGTGCTTAGTACTAGCTGACTACTTCGCTTAGTCGGTCATATTGTATGGTTTCTTCCCATGTTTCGAGGACTAAACATGCGAAGGGGGATGGAATGTAGTATACCTAGGGAGGTAATATATGGTACCTAGGGAGGTACCCAAGGGGCATAATAATAGATATTTCTATATGAAGGTCACTTTTAATAAATAAGACCTGTATAATAGTGTGAAAGCAATTGTGAAAAGACTTACTAGAAGGTTCCACTTACTAGAATGATCATTCTCTAGAATATTCGTAGGAGATAGAGAGTACTATATAAAAATGTGTAAGCAATGTAAAAAGCATAGTGATGAATATTATGAATACATCAAACATTACTTGAGTATTATCCTTCCATAAATATTTATATATGACGTTACCCTACCATAAAGGTTTTGTCTACTATTTCTCTTATGTTCAAGTTATTGTGGATGGAAAAAAAGTAATCAATACACAAATCTACACACTTCAAAAACAATGTTCCTTGTAAAATTGGAATTTGTTTTTGGTAAATATCCTAGCTTTTTTGGGAATTGATATAACTACTATTGTTAGAATATATCACTTCTTACTCTTTGAATTTAAATATAGATATAATAACTTTATCATAATTGCATTTCGACTCTAAATATTATTATTACGTCGAAGGCGTTCTTTTAAGGGTGGGTTCATTTGAGTTTTTTTTCGTCGTCTGTCAATAACCTATCCAACATCGACAGCTGGTCGTAATCCCTCTTAACTGGTATGTCCTCAATGTTTCCTAATATATCAATATCGTATCCAAAATTACCATGTGTCTTCTCATGTCCAAGATTTTCTTAAATAGCAGATCAAAGATTTGAATTTCCAAGCTTCGTTCGTCAACTGGTTTACACAGATTTCTTTGCCAAATTGTTGTAGAAGGCTGCTGGATTCGAGCGTGAACAGGGTGGACGACATGTTATTGTTGCCGATTCGGCTAGACCACTTTGGTTGTGGTTTCAACTGAAAAGGGGCAGCCCTACTGCTGCTTTCAAGGGGAAAACTCATTATATGTTGAACCATTGCATGGAAATCAGTGGGATATGCCCTCATAATCATGATCAGACCCATGTTTTCCCTTCACAACCGCCTCTTTCCGATGAAATTATTCATCGTTGAAATGGATCTCTGATTATTACAGAAGCTTGGCAATGCGTCAATCCATCAAATCTGATACTTCCAGGTTTTTTTGGATTGTGGATGGAAATCGCTCATTACAGGAACTTGGAATGCGTGGTGAAAAGACGACATAAGTTTTTCCTCTTAAACGCCCAAAAAGCATGATGACTTTTTCCTCTTAAGGTAAGGAATGATGACTTTTTTGCTTAATGTATGTCTGTATAGCAATAAAATCAAACATAAGTTTTTCCTTAATGCTTTAAAAAAAAAAAGCATGGTGATGAATGATAATTCTTTTTTATCTCAGTTTTCATATAACATTTTATTTGACAAATATCAATAGAGGATAGTCATGAGTGAAATGTGAAGGTGTTTTTGTTTCAAGGTTTCATTTTTACAAGGAGTATTATCTATGAGGTAGTCAAAATGAGTGGTTAAATGTAAGAATCATTAATGGCACCATTCATGTGCATACACATGTATATTAAAAAAAACATCTATGTTTTTCATGGACTTATGAGAGTATTTAAAAGTAGTGGTTGAATCTATGAAACATGCATGTACATATGTGGACCAAAGCCCACATTCATTCAAAGTGGTGGTTGAATGTATGAAGCATGCATTGCACCCTTTGTGTGTACATGTGGACCAAATCTCATGCACATGTTATTTCTTGAAAGGTTTACCAAATGATATGTGTAGAGGTGTGGACAAAAGGATACATCCATGTCTTCCTTAAATAAATGATATCTTTATTTGCCTAGACCCTCAACTAAGCCATGGGATGCTTAGCAATGTGCATTGAAGACACTATAACCAACATAATTATCACACATTAATGGCAACACGTGTGTATGATTACGTTGATTGCAACAAACCTACGCATGATTCAAGGGAAAATTTATTTATTCCATTGGCATCACCATCATAGTTCCATATCATGTCGGTATCTCTTTGGTATCACAATTGGACATGGAAGACGACACTACCTTTCTCGTGTAAGGTCCTGCATTATTCTCGTTTGAATTCCTAATGATGACTCCTTTGTCTAGTTTGGAGTTCAATTCCCCCTTTAGTGCCCTCATTACAATTTTTCATTTCTTGTTGGGAGGCTTGGAAGATCACACAATGTCAATGTCTTGGTTTTTGGTCATATCGTATGGTTGGAAGCACCAGGAAGCCAAGGCTTGTTCCCTCGATATGCTTCTTCTTTTGGAGGGCATCGACAACTTCAAGTTCGATCTCGTGACCTTCTCTATCACTGCTTAGCTTCTTTTCTAAGTGTACATTCATTTATGAACAAAACAAGAATAAACAAGGTTACGTGGTACTATTTAGTGTAGTCCCTATTGAATTGGATGGGTACATGCCAATAGTAGTATCAATAGGAGGAAAGGTGGGTAGTTAGCCAAATGCATTTGAAGCTAAGTTTACTCTAGCAGCAAGACCATTGACATCCGAAAAGCATGTGTCTCACCATCGCTAGATAACTATCATACATGTTATCTATCCTTCCCATTGCCATAGCCATCGAACCAAGCAATCTATCCATAAGGCCTTACTAAATGGAAGGAACGGAGTACCCAAACCGTTTTGCTTATGGCCTTAAAAGGAATTAGGAAGAGATTTAGTTTGAGGGGAAGTAGTATCTTGATCTGCATCTTACCATTATCCACTCAGTTTAATTACATCGAAGGTGTTCTTTTAAGGGAAGGGTTCTGCTCCAACCTTCATCCTATGTCAAAGGCATATGGGAGCATGCCACGTTTCAGAATTGCACAACGTATATAAACTTGTGACGTGTCCACTTGAAAATGGTACATTTATGCCCAACCATATTAAAGATCATTTTATTACATTATTTATGAAATATATTCAATGGATCCTTTGTTAGTTATCCATGAACCATCCAATACTCCTCTTATCTTCAATCATGGTACCATATTGATTCACTTCGACGTTTCATTTCCCCCACTTTGCGGGTATGTTAGTATTATAACTACTCCCTAAATTTAGATATAAGAACTTGATCACAAGTGCATTTTGATATACGATTTAATAGACATTATTTGGGAAAACTACAAAGCTTTCACTAACGTTATGGATAGTACACAATTTATGATTTATTCTACATTAATATTTTCCTATATATAATTTATTATTTTATTTTATATCAATACTTTTGTAAATCTTTATTCACATATTTTATATTTCAAGTTTACAAAAGTTTTAATATAACTCTTCTATTTCGACTTCTACAAAGCTTATGAAGTATTCCTGGCATCAAAGTCAACTTTACTAACTTTATGGACAGTACACAATTTATGATTTATTCTACATTAATATTTTCCTATATATGGTTTATTATTTTATTTTATATTAATACTCTTGTGAATCTTTAATTACATACTTTATATTTCAAATTTACAAAAGTTTTAATATAATTCTTCTATTTTATCTTAAATTTGAATATAACTGATAAAGTAGTCAACCCTGCTAATTAATACTACAAATGGGAAAAATGTACAATAGTTAGTTGGGAACCGAGAAGCCAACCCATGTGCCTCTTAACTATGTGCGACTTACTTATCTACTGTAAAGACACCTATATTCCAAATGCCAAATATTAGTGAATTAGGTGGAAAGTTTTGGGCACATCTCACATGCAACAAGGACTTCACTTAGAGGATCGATAATTTGTTCAATCAAATAATCTATATAATGTGCATGTAGTTTATATAATGTGCATGTAGTTTAGGCATTTCTTATGTCAAACATGTCAATTCTTAGTTATACACATTTATTTTTTCATGAAATTTGACTCATTATACATGAGCTCTTTGTTTGAGTTATTATGAATGAAAAAGAAGTAATCAATGCACAAGCCTACACACTTCAAAAACAACGTTCCTTATGAAGTTGAAATTTGTTTATGGTAAACATTCTGGCTTTTTTGGAATTGATCACAAATACCCTTAATACCCTTCTGGGAAGTTGAAATTTGTTTATGGTAAACAGTCTGGCTTTTTTGGAATTGATCACAAATACCCTTCTTGGAATTGATCACAACTACTCCTTGAATTTAGATATAGACACAAAAATTTATCACAATTGCATTTTGAGTCCAAATATTACGATATTATAACTGCTCTTTTAATTTAAATATACAAAATTTATCCCAATTTCATTTTGATGGTTAATGGACATTATCGGTGAGACCTACATGGTTTATGAAGTATTCCTCATATAAAAACAACTTTACTAACTTTATGGATAGTACACAGTTCATGATTTATTCTACATTAATATTTTCCTATATATGGTTTACGATTTTATGTTATATCAATATTTTTTAAATCTTTAATTATATCAATATAGGTTTCTTTACAATAGATAAGCGAGTTGTGCATAGTCAAAAGCTATGTATGCTAGGCTTCTTGATTCCTAAATGTTGTATTTTTTTCCCGTTTCTAGTATTAATTTACAGAGTTGACTACTTCTTTATAGAAAAGTTATGTTTAAAAGAAAAGTACAACATTTAAGAATCAAGAATCCTAACCTACATAGCTTTTGACTATACACAACCCGCTTATTTATTGTAAAGACACCTATATGCCAAATATTAGTGAATTAGGCAAAAAGTTTGGGGCACATCCCACATGCAACATACACCTCACTTAGAGGATCGATGCTTTTCTCAATAATTAAGTAGTCCATATATTCTGTCATCATGCATACCTATAAAAAGAGTTGCAAAATATATTATCTAATAAAAATAAAAGTAACTATTAATCAACATAATATAAATATATATATAATTAAATTATACACAATGAGACAATTCATTACATTGGAATCAATTCTCTTTGTAGTTATTACAAAGAATAAACTTGTTCCAGAAAAGTCGATCTCATTTAATCTTCATCACTATGCATTTTCCTTCCTTCCAAATGACTAACAATCATCACCAAAAAAATTCCAACATGATAACATGTTTCTCAAATGCAAATATAACAATATCATTATTTTTTAACAAAATCTAGGATAATTTGAATTGGAGTACTAGACTACAAAACCCTTCATCTAAATGGTGTTCCCTCTCCTCTTAATTAAGGTTATATTTATATTTTCTAACTTGGTATGAGAACTAAGCACAAGTTCAGGTGTGATGCTAATGCCAAAGGGTAATGGATACAAATGAATGAAACAACGTTGGCTTAAAAATAATGCTACTGCTCTAAGGCAACAACTCATACTGGGTTGTTGCAAATGTTTCCCAATGGATACTGATGCTATCAATTTTGAGAGGCTAATCAATAAATAAACAAACAACATTCTAGCTCTAATTGAATATATATGATAGAAATGTTATAGAGGATTGACAAATGCTATTATTTTACAAGATGAAGGGTTTTGTAGTCTGATACTCCAATTCAACTCAATCTATCTCATTTTTTGTTGAAGAGTAGAAAAATTACTTGTAGTTGTCCATCATTTGTTGGAACATTGGATACATACCCATCCAAAGGAACATATTTACACGAAGGAGGGCGGGTTAAGGTTTCATCTATCATAAGCTATCCCATTCTATCACATACTAGAGAATAATTATTTGGGCTCTGAATTCATCTAATCATAGGCTTCCATTCACTATGGAGACCTACCATATTGTTAAAGAAAAATTAAAGTTAGAAAAGAGCATATAGTCCTTGGAAACTGACAGTTTTTCATAATCCAACTTGTCCTCCATTTCATCATTTTATCCACAAAGGAAATGCTTTAAGGAATGTGGAATTATGTCGCCTACCTCTTAGGGAAGGCCTGAGGTGTATCTATATAAAGGGTTTGATTTATCTTGAAATCAACATGGACATTAGGTCCTTTGTCCTAGGAAGAGTTCCCATAGAAGTGTTTAGGGGGATGTTAGGGTTTATCAGATGCAAATGGGTTCTGCAACAAGGCTTGATGTAGTTGTTTCTGAGGATTGGAGGCATGGAAAGCGATGAGGGGGGAATTATCAGGGATCAAAGTTTCAATGGAACAAATTAGGGAGGGGTTTGTCACTTCTGAAGAATGCGCATCCCTAGAACGTCAACATTGAAGCTGTTGAGGAGGAAGAAGAACCTAAGACAAAACATGTTATCATTGAGTGGATGCCTCCCATAAGACTCCAAAGGGTTTCCATTACAATATCATATATGAAGCATTCAAGAACACTCAAATTATTTGTAAAGTTGAGAAAGGATAGAAAAAAAAAATTGAAATGTTGAAATGCAAAAATGTGGAGCAGATGACTATAATTGATATCCTCGTTTGGTTTACTCTCTCTCATATTTATCAAAAGGTGAAATGAAAAAATTACAAATTCCTCCATCATTCCAATATATAACTAAATGTAACATGTTTGTTTCCCCCCATTCGACACTATTCCAATTCCTAGACAGAGGAATGTGTAATTTCCCTCATCTTCCTTGTTTCGTTTAGTTACAAGAGAATACAACATATTGCGTGAGTTGCAAAAATTTGAATAATTTGGTGACATTAAATACATAGGGTGCATTTAACACCTTTCACAGAGTGCACACGATGCAAAGAGATGAGTCATCCTACGCAATTAAATGCATAGGCTTGGAAACTGGGTTTTCATGACCGTTGAAAGTCGACAATGTTCCATGTTCTTGCAAAATGTTGAGTGACTGAGTGAGTTGATTTAAATGCCGGGATGCAGGTGATACATAAACAACTCGCAGACATATGTAGAAAACATGAAAACTCAAGTAGACCATAGACAAATGACATTTGGACATCAATGAATGGACAACAACAAAAGGGGTTTTAGAAAAAGATGAAAACCAGATTGGTGATTGACCACATAATATAGGCTTTCGATAAAGAAACTCACACCACTAGAGGCAAAGTACAACACATGAGATATTATTATGGTGTAATATTCCAACCATTCAACACCCCTCTCTTATTCGGAAACTTGGTCCATATTGTCTCTCACCCATATAATATTTTATCAAATTGGGAGTAACATTTCATAAATGATTGCAAATTGTTGATGTGAGGACACTCTCATGCACTTTGGACTGTGGATCTCATCTGAACCAGTGGTTTCCAACCTCTGATTGAATTGTACCAATGACCAATGAAAATGCCCCGATACATAACAAAACCATTCATTTCCTTATATTCCAATAGCCATTTGTAGATTAGAAACACCATCTGAGGTTGATTTAGTGATGAACGGGTATTTCACGACCTCTGACATCACAACCTCCCATCATATGCCCACTCACTTTTACCCCTGCAAAAAGACCTTTTGAAGTATTCATTTTCCATTAAAAAAAATCTCCTAATCTTTAAACAACATAACCACCCCAATTCACTTTGATGTTTCCTTTCTCCTACTTTAAAGGTATGCTACTTTAATTTTATTTTAAGTTTTTAATTTAGCAACTATAGTGCAATCATTCATCATTTTTAATTATATTTTATGTTGATAATGTAATTTAGTATTAATCATTGTTACTTATATTTTATGTTGCTAATATAATTTAGTAAGTCCAATTCTTTTGTTTTGATATGTATATTCAAATGTTCATCCACTTAAATTAGTATTTTTATTTTAAATAATTATTTTCTTTTTAATTTTAAAATTTATAAATCAAATAAGATAAAGTGTTGATTTTAAAACATCACATAAAAATTATTGATGTACAAGGTCACATATCAAATTACAATTTGAATGTAAATAAATAAAAAGTTATAACAAAATTAAAGATTGCTTGCACATCAATAGTGACCATAACCATCATAAAGTTTAAGTACAAGTTAGTCACCATAATCATCATAAAGTTTAAGTACAAGTTATTGCAATGACATGATTAATTATTGATGTATAAGGTCGCATATCAAATTACAATTTCAATGTAAATAAACAAAAAGTTATAACAAAATTAAAGATTGCTTGCACATCAATAGTGACCATAACCATCATAAAGTTTAAGTACAAGTTAGTCACCATAACCATCATAAAGTTTAAGTACAAGTTATTGCAATGACATGATTTGGGTCATAGTTGAAAATTAAGTGTTTGCATGTTTTTATTATTTTTTTTGTCATTGAAAAATTATTTAAAATATTTTTGAAAATGTGTATTTTAAAAAAAATATCTTAAAATATAGTAGAAAGATATATATATTTTTTTCTTATATTCATTAGTTATAAATATACATATTTTTGTTTGTAAGAAAATGTATTAGAGTGCAAAAAAAAATCTTCTTCTCTTTCTCTTTATCATAATCAAGAAGATCATTTAAAAAAACCTATTATTTATATATAAACATTTTACAATTTCTGAAAACATTTTTCAAAATGCTTCCTATCTCCATTTCTCATAACTAACGGTCTAAAAAAGAAAAATCTATCATGAATATCAAATACACATCAGACTATCATAGATGAAACTCCATGGATTCTAGTTCCTCTCGCTCGAAAGATTCATAAAGACCACAAGCCCCAGTAAGAAGAGCCAAGGCTTCCTTGGAAAGGGCGTTGAATTTCTCGTTAATCTCCCAGAGAATATCGCTGCAAGAGTGCCATTCTAATAAGTTGAGAAAGTGAAGAATGTCTTGTAGCAATGATTTCAATTGAATATCCGACACTGAAGAATTTTTATTTACCCACTCTATGACCAATTTAGAATTACCCAATATCTAAAGCTTTTTGATACTTTTTTGATGGAAATTTCAATAGTAGAAATATATTTGTGTACATATTATCTATTGAAAAGAAATATGTTACGTATCAAAATGATTATCCATAAATACTTATACATTAGAAACACAGTGCATTATATTTTTTTTTTACTTGTGATGCCTATTTTTTGTTGATGTGTAAGGTAGACCATCAAATTTCAACATTAATTCAAGGCATTATCTTTGGGCTTGGACTAGTGAGTCATATTAATAGGTTTTTAAACAACTAGAACCCCCCATCCATCATTCTCTTCAAATGGTTCAACTACCTTAAAAATGTTTAACAAGCCACATGGTACTCTATCGTCCAATGGTGGACATTCCGCATTGCCATATGATCATCCACATGACCAACATTGCGTATACTACATCCACTCACACACTTGCATACCACTCGATCATAGGGTTTTGATGGATCAAACCTTCCATCAAAGAGCATGCCAATGATTGAGATATGGGGCTCATGTGGGACATGACTTGTAGTAGATGGCATCTACCCTAGTAATTTAAGAGTTGACTAAGATGCTTGAAATCCAAAGAAAAATTCTCAAATTGGACATGAATCTATGAAGACAAAACAACTATTATAAAAACTAAGAAATATCACGCTCTTCATTCTTAAATTCAATTATGTTTATAGTCTTCTAGAGATTAAAGGGATTTTTCACTTAAAAAACATATCATATCAGGTGACACCAAATTACAATATGAACTTGTTTTTGCTTAGTAGAGTAATTTCTATATCAACTAAGACCATGCGAATCACTTACATAAGTTATTTGTCCATTCCCAGAGAGTATGGACCTTTCGAAAATAATAGATGTGCTTAAAATTTTCAAATCATTTGTAAAAAACATTGACAAGCTAAGACACTCTTAGATGACTTTGACCCCACTAACAACTAGACCGACCATCATGAGACCACACAAATATGGCCTCCCTGGACTCCAATGATGACTTTCATATCCCAAACCTGAAAAATACATGCCATGAGCTTTGATTAGAGCTTCCAAATTGTATTGAGCATTAAGTCTAACATAAAAAGGTGAGTACTTGCTTTGCCAAATTTTCGTAAAGGTTTTTCAGATTGATTATGATGCAAGTTTTGTAGCTATAGGATCAATTTTGAGTTAGGAATGTGGACATGTAACATTCTTTAATGAAAATTGAATGAGAACATGAAAATATACTCAATATATGATTAAGAATTTATGTTATTGACTAAGCATTGAAGCATTGATGACATTATTCATTGCTCAAGAAATTTGTATTGTATACAAATCATTAAGCTTTGAATTTCATCAATACACTAATAAAATTAAATCATTGATATGTGAAGCCGACTAAATATTTTAAGAGTTAATTCTCTTTTGTAAAGCACAAACTAAGGAAAACTAATTTATTAACAAATGCATTGAGCATAAGCGTGCCCTTACTTGGTACAATGAGTGATGAGACTATAAAATTTGTGACAATAAGAGAGATATAATAAGAGAGATGTATGAAGAAAATGATGATCTTGGATAGATTGTGCATGTATGAAAAAATCCATTCCATTATTATAAGATAAAACAACATATTTTACTTATTAAAAAATAAATAATTATGTATTTTGAAGAGTTTTATGAGAGAAATTTTACCAAAAACGTATAGTCACAGACTTAACGAGCA
The DNA here is from genome assembly GCA_009831015.1 of Picea engelmannii. Taxonomy (NCBI): domain Eukaryota; kingdom Viridiplantae; phylum Streptophyta; class Pinopsida; order Pinales; family Pinaceae; genus Picea; species Picea engelmannii. The sequence continues at coordinate 100,818 of ML806387.1, read as the reverse complement.
TGTTAGGTGAGAAAAGACAAAAACATTGTTAAACGAACAATATTATTGGCCAAGCATGAAGAAGGATGTTAATGAATTTGTGGAGATATGCGAGATTTGTCAAATGACAAAAGGACAGTCAAAACATTAGACTACATATGTCCTTATGAGTTGTAAGGGTTTCATAGGAAGACATTTCCATGGATTTTGTACTTGGATCACCTCAAACTCAACAAGCATATGATGCAATATTTGTGGTTGTAGAAAAAATTTCAAACATGGAACACTTTTTTGTGTGCAAGAAGAGTAATGATGGCAACAATGTGACAGACTTATTCTTTAAAGAGGTTGTAGGGTTACACAATGTTCTGAGACCATGGCTGACCGAGAGAATTTGTAGTTATTGTTCATCAGGCATTATGGAAGAAAATGGGAATAATGTTAGTTTAGTTCAACCTATTATCCTTAGGTAGATGGACAAACAAAAGTTGTGAATTGAATTCTTGGTAATCTTATGATATGTTTGGTTGAAAACAAACCAAAATAGTGGGATGAAAAATGAGTACATGTAGATTTTTCTTACCCTAGTTTAGTCAATAAAACCACAAGATTTACTCCACTCAAAGTAGTGCATGGCACAAATCCTAAGAAAGCTACAAATTGAATTGATTTATCAATGGAAATGAAACACAATAATGATGTTGAGTTATTCACAAAGCAAATGCAATAAGTTTAGAAAATTATTACAAGACACTTCCATAAACTTAAGTATCGAGCATCCTAGGGTGGTAGGTGCCAAGGGGGGGTTATCATGGATCCAAAAGGGACGATAGAAGATTATTATGCTTGGGGAATATGTATCACTTCCAATAATAGAGTAGAAGCATGTGCTTTGTGGAAATGACTCAAAATAACAAAAGGCATTGGCATGCAATCGATCAAAGCAATAAGAGATTCCAAGACTATTATCAACCACATGGTGACAAATTTAGAGCTCGAAGACAACCCTCTAGCTTCAATCTTGGAACAAAATAGACAAGTAGGAGGCTCCTTTTCTGACATACAATTCTATCATGTTCTGCATGAACATAATAAAGAAGCAGACCAATGGGAAAATGTTGGCTTAAACAAAAAGGAGGGGGAGCTTATGGTTAATGGTCTATCAACTCACCAATCAATATCTTAATCAATGCACAATACTAAGACACATTTAATACTAGTAATCTGTCATATGTAAAGTATCAATGGAGCCATAAACTATCACATGGTATGTAATCTTGACTACCCTGTCAAACATATGAATAATAATGTGAGAGACATGACTCCTACACTTACATGCTATTAACATTGAACTCATATGCTTATTATATGTTTCTCATTAAAATTTAGGCTCGCCGAGGGATAATAGTGTTGATGTTGGACATGCATAAGGGGCATGTTAAACCCCTTAGCCATGTAACTATTTTTATTATTTTTTATTTTCCTTTGGTTTGTCTCTTTGTGCCAGGTATTTTCTAGGCAAACCATCACCCTGATGGATTACTGGTCTACATGAATCTAAAAGATTTCAAGTTGATGCTAAGCTCAAGAGATGTGGGTGAGATCAATGCACGACTTTAGGGATTTAGTAGCCATTGAGCTTGAACACTAAGAGGTGTTTCTAATTGTTCATTATGGGATAGGGGATATTACAAAGCGTCTAGGATTTGTGGAGCAAGGTGGTTTCTATTGGAAAGGTGTACACTCGACTTGTAGAAGGCATTATTTATGCGGGGAAACTAATGGATTCAAGAGATTTACAAGAAATTCATAGAGTTTTAAGAAGACATGAAGAGCACATTCACTGCAATAGGTCTTCTCTCTTTAATATTGCTTCAAAAATCCATGAAATCGAAATTCAAATTACAACATAGCTACTAGAAATCACGGGGTCTCTAGTGGAATTAAAGAAACAGTGGGCAATTGTGGAAGCTGAATGCAACCTTATTTGAAATTTGGCACTCAATATTCATAGGGGTGACCGGTCCATGGCCTCGAATTAAAGGACTTCAACTAACTCATCCAAAGGAGAGGTAAAGGAGGAAGAAATTGTGCACCAATTTGACAAGGAAATGGTACCCATGACTCAAGAAACTGAAACAACAAATATAGGTTTGGAGGATGCTACTAGCTGCTATGCTCACTATTAATTTAAATGTTTTGAAGACTTTAAATATACTAGGTATATTTTTAGAATATATAGCATAAAGAAGCACTAGGTAGTTTTGCATAAGGACAAAGACGATCTTTGTTTTGGGATCGTAATATGATATTTTATATAATGTGCAATTGTTATTTTGAAACTATCTAGAACTATACAATGATGTAATATCTGCTATAGCATTTGTTGCAACCTTTTATCAATATAATTTACCTAGTTACTATTTAAAAAAAACTTAAGTGTCAAGCATCCACCCCCTATCAAGAGATGGAATGTTGTGGTACACTGTATGGCTAATGCCACACCTAGTCTAACCTAAAAACCTCACTCTTTTCATGGAATAAAACATGCCACACTCTTGTGGGAATTGAACTTGGGTGGGAAGAATCCACCACCCCTTTTTACCAATCAGTGAGGCCCACAGTGGTAGATGCAACAAATTTCTACATGGATTTAGACATAGTAGAAAAATATAGCATGGAGTACAATCAACAAGGAGACTAGTTCGTTTAGATTAAACACATTTGAAATTGGTGATTTAGGTAAAGTGCAATTGTAGATGGGGAGATTTCCAAAGGGAACTTACAATAAACTAAAATACAAGAAGATAAGACCTCACACAAGATGAAAGAAAATCAACGATAGGTGTAAAGTGAAGCTACCTATAAAATCACATATTTCTCTAATTTTTAATGTCACATATTTGTATTCATATCATGAAGGAAAACCATCTATGGAAGAAGAAAACATGGACATCAGTGGGGAGAAACATAAACCGAAGAAGAACCCTAAATAAATAGTGAAACTATTAGAAAAGAGGACTTTTCATACAAGAAATGTAGAGTACACACAATGTTTTGCCAAGTAGAAGCACAAGAAGATAAAGAGAGTTCACGGACTTCAAAAATAGAGTTCAAAAAACTGAGAGGACAAAGCAATTAAAGTCTACCAAAGTTGTAGGAGGTTGCTTTATTTATTTATTTTTATGCAGGGGAAAGTTGATGCAGGGCCATCATGTGTGATCATTGTCATATGAAAGTGTATAGGACAATTGTCACATGGGATTGCATGAGATTGGACGTGTGACAACCATAATATGTGTATGACAAACATCCCTTAAGAAATCATGCATTATCAATAATGAAACAACATAAATTCTAAAGATCAAGAAAGTCAAAATTGAAGATGTTTTAGAAGGTTCCAAAGCAAATTTCACATTGGAGAGAGAAGGGAAATTGCGTGGGGGTGTGGGGGAGAAGTGGAATTAACATTTTAGAGATGAAATTATCATGTAGAGATATTTTCTATAATTGGATTCTATGTATCAATGATTGAATTCAAAAATGTGATTGAACTCTTTCTCAAAAGAATTGTCTATTGTTGATTGTGTGTGATTGAACTCTTTCTTAAAAGAATTGTCTATTGTTGATTGTGCGGTATATTGTTTTTCTACTAACATTGAATTACAAGTTTTATTGAATTGAGAACTAAAGAAAATACTACACGTAATCACAATTACATTGTTTTGAATAGAAGAATATACATATTGGGAAATTAAGAACTATATGTTGAGATTTTGATATGGGCAAATTAAAAGAAAATCCATCACAAGAGTGGAAATTTCGAGACTTTGTGCTTATTACAAAATAAAATATTTCACCTCAACCTTGAGGTTCCCCAAACCTTAGGGTTGAATCTAAAATATAAATTATAGTAACATATATTTCACTTTTGTCGAACCAAATGCATTAGTCAACCAAGAAATTAAACATCGGACAAATGTACTTCAAGTAAACCATGTTTCCATCCTTAAGAGCACAATCCCAAACATATAATAGATATGAAAATAACTTATAAACAACATATTTGTTACAACCACAAATCTGCATTATTAGATTCTATTTACTTGTCAAATCACTCAATAAATCTACTCACTGTTATGTTAAATCAACACATATAACCAACACAAGAAATTGCTTAATCACCACGAGAACATGAGTTGAAAATCATATTTGCAAGTACACAATTTTAGGACAATGATGTATACTTCATCATTAAAGAAATATTGAGGTCCAAAATGGACCTCCTAAGGAAAATAATAAAATAAGAGTTACAAGTTTTCAAAGGGAAATAAAGAAAACTGTTTTTTTTTTTTTTTTAATCATATTTTCGACTTACATTTTTATAGATTTACTCAAATTTCAAGTGTAGGCACTTGTTGCATGCATAATTAAATTCCAGAGTTATTTTGTAAACCTTGTACTTGTGTGATGCAAATTGGCTAGGATTAGTAAACCTTAAGGAAGACAAAAGCACTAGTGTGGAGACCTAGAGCATCATGTAATGCTTTGCTATATTTGTTTTGTAAACCTTGAACTTGTGCGATGTAAAAAGTATGTAGAGTGGGTATGCATTGGATGAAAAAATTAATTTCACATCCAAAAAGCGCCTACACTTGAAATTTGAGTAAACTTATAAGGATACAAGTTGAAAATATGATTAAAAAAATAGTTTTCTTTGATTCCCTCCAAAACTATTTACACTTATTTTTGACATCATCATCTTGAATCCTATTGGTTCTTTTAAAGTTGATGCTTGTCAGACTAGGGATGAGTAACTCCATGGATTGAATTGAATTTCATTAAAGTGAACCATACATAAATACAATGAGAAGTGACATTTAGTTTCATCTTCCTAGAGGTTCGATGACTCTTCATATTCACCCATGAATCTTCATATTTCTCCTAAATTTATATTTACAATATACTATAATATCAAGGATTAGGTATCTAACATTCCACCCCTTAATTAAAAGAGGTGCTTATAAGTCCAATCATCTTTCTGAACTTTTCAAACTTTTCTCTTCCAAGTACTTTGGTAAAGATGTCTACAATTTTCTCATTTGTGGAACAATGTATTAAATGAATGGTCTTGGCCTCTGCATGATGTCAAATCAGATGGTAATTCATGTTGATTTGTTTTTTTCAACCGTGGAATCTAGGATTCTTGGCCAACTTGATTGCATAAGTGTTGTCAATCAAATGTGGAGTAGCATTCACCCGTTGCTCCTGTAAATCCTTTAGTATCTTACCAAATCACACAATCTCCTTTGTTTCCTATGCAATAGATACATATTCTACCTCTATAGTGGAATCTGTTGGAACGTATTGTTTGCATGATCTCCACCTTAGAATATTTGAGCCCAAAGTCTTGAGTTCCCTTCAAGTACCTTAGAACTCTCTTTGTAGGACACCAATGTCATTGGAGTTACTTCACACACACTTAGGATTTATTTTTCCTAAGGTTATTCCTTGTTTACTATTCATAATTAGTCATTATCCAGTCTCCTATATTTTAGGGGAGAATATTCCACCTGGAGAATATTCTCTTTCAGTTGACACTTCAGTTTGACTAGTTGAGTTGAGTTTAGATGTTGCATTGGGATCATCACCATGCAACATTGGGATCATCACCATGCTAATTCGACCTTGCCTTGGTATCATCACCAGAGTGGCGCATTAGCCTTGATTCCATGAGTTAACTCCTCACTACTCTTTGTTCAGTCAGTTAACTGAAGACTAGTTGACTAGTTAAGTCAACTAAGTGGCAGTTCACTCCCGTAACTGCTTGAGAGACTAGAATAGGTGGCAATTCACTCCCGTAACTGCTGGTGTGTGTCCAAATCACTCTAGACCACCACTATGGCGACTTGGTTCACCTCAAGTTGAATTCATTGAGTTATACATAGTATATCATGTGTAAATTATTCATTATTCATAATGGTTAGTGAGAATTCTTCGATTCTTTCTCTCCTTCTTCTTCCTTCTCCAATTCTCTCTGCAAATGTGTGTATTATTTTTTAGCTAGATCTATTATGTGTAGGTTCAACACATTTACATGGTATCAGAGCCGACAGACTTCTAAGCAAAAGCTACACCAAATTTTTTTGCAGGTACAAAAGATTGAAGACAACAGAAAGATGGAATTCCAAAAAGAATTCATTCTTACACCTTACAACTATTTTGCATGGAAGGAGAAAATAGCCATACATATCCGATCCAGAGGGTTGTATAGGTTAACCATGAATACAGATACAGAGCCGACATCAGCCATAGAAAAATCCAAGTACTTAAATCGCATGGATGAGGCACTCGGAACAATTTGCAGTCTTATTTCTCCCGATCTCCTTTTTTACATATCTTCCTGTAAGACTCCCAATGAAGCTTGGGAAATATTGGAAGGGCTCTTTGGAAAACAAGATGAGATGAGGGGACACATGCTGGAGGTGGAGCTGCTCACATTGGATCCAAAAAGCTTCGACAATATCCAAGATTTATTTACAAAATTCAAGGATTTACTGTCGCAATTCAAAGCTTGCGGGGTTGATAATTCGACGGAGGAGAAACTAATGGTTCTCACCATTCTCTCCAAGATTGGACCTGAATTATCTGTATTCGTATCCACATTCCATACTGTCAGATTCGCCTCTGGAGCCACCTGGAAGATGCCTTCTCTTGAGGACTTTATCGAATCCCTAACACAAGAGCAAACCAAGCTCATCAACATGGGCGCAATCAAAGGCCCAAGGGCGCATGCATTCACTGTGCATGATGGTAGCCACAAATATCATAAATCTAAAGATAAAGATAAACGGAAAGCTCATGCACATACAAAGAAGGAAGGGTACACAAAACCCTTCATCGATGCCTCCGGATCCAAAGGAGAAAATGAAAGAAAAGGAGAGAAATGCACATATTGTCACAAAGGATTCCATTCGGAATCCACATGCATGCAAAAACAAATAGATATGATGTCTCAAATACTTCAGCAAAACAACCTTGGAGATCGCATCCCCGAGGGTGAAAAGAAGAAGAAGCCAAAAGATCTGAATTCCAAGAAAGGCAATTCTAGCCATGCCTTGATTGCCATCAACTCCTCTCCTAATGCTTGGATCGTAGATTCAGGAGAATCACATCACATGGCTGCCTCAGAAGCAGTCTATTCTTCATTGGATGCATGCAAAGGTCCTCCTATTCTGATGGGGGACAACTCTTCCGTCGAAGTCACCGGCAAAGGAAGGATTGAACTCACCAACAGAAGTTTCGAGAATGTGATGCATGTTCCCAAGCTTTTTGTCAACCTTCTCTCTGTGTATCAGATGACGAATTACGACACTGGAAAGAAATTCATCTTCACACCAAATTCCGTGGACATCTACGACATGCAAATCAACTCCACGGTTGCTATCGGTGAGGTAAATCATCAGTCTAGATTGTATACATTTTCTGAATTCATTGAACCTGATTTTGCTTTACTGCTTACTCATGCTGATGAAAATAGTAGGATATGGCATGAAAGGTTTGGACATTTGAATTTCAGATACATGCAACAGCTTAGCAAGTACAAATTAGTTGATGGTCTACCAGACATCCATTTCTCTAAGGGAGTATGTGAGGGATGTGTTCTTGGGAAACACCCTCAAGAGAAATTCGACAAAGGAAAGTCTCAGCGAGCTTCCGCACCTTTAGATCTGATCCACCGTGACCTTATGGGTCCTTTTCTGCATCCATCCATCAACAAAGCGAGGTTTGTTCTCATTTTTGTTGATGATTTCTCACGTTTTACTTGGATCTACTTTCTCAGGCAAAAATCATAAGTCTTTCAACACCTCAAAGATTTCAAAGCTTTGGTTGAGACACAGTCCGAAAAAAAGATCAAAGTCCTCCGAACTAATAATGGGGGAGAGTATGTAAATCATGAGATCCATAATATTTTCCATGAGTCGGGGATTCAGTTGCAGCACACAGTTCCCTACACTTTGCAGCAAAACAGAGTTGCTGAGCGGAAAAATAGATCTCTAAAGGAGATGGCATCTTGCATGTTGCATGCAAAGTCACTACCATAGAGACTATGGGACGAAGCACTTAACTGTGCAACAAACATCAAAAACAGATCTCCCCATAGATCTATCAAGGATAAGACCCCCTACGAGGCTTGGAGCAGCCTCAAACAAGAAGTGACCCACTTTCACATTTTTGGTTCTCGTGCATGGGCCCAGATTCCCTCTGAAAAGAGGAAGGCACTTGATCCACAGAGCACTGAGTGCATTTTTGTTGGATAACCTCATGATGTGAAGGGATATAGACTTATTGATATTTCCTCAGACCGACTCATCATTGAGCGTAGTGTCCAATTTGAGGAAAGTGTCTCGCATGTACCTCAGTAGCCACATGCAGACACCTTCACTCTTCCACCTGTCCGAGATGATGAGCATGCACATGCCGACTCTTCTTCAGATGAGAGTTCTGATTCAGAGGACTCAGATGATTTAGATTCAGAGTCCGTACAGTCGGATGCAGAGTCAGAGCATCCAGATGCAGTTGTAGAGTTAGAGTAGAGGCCCAAGTGGGCATAGACTACTCTTCAGGATGCAGAGGATCTCGCCGGTGATCCAACTGATACTAGGAGGACTCGATCTGATTTCAAGGAGCCTCCTATTGCACTCACTACCACTGAACCATTGCCTTCTAGGAATATTTTCTTGGTTCAGTCTTTAGATCCACAGTCTTATGGCGAGGCTGCTGGAAATCCCTTTTGGGAATCCGCCATGCAGGAGGAGTACAACTCCCTCCTCGAGAAATAGACTTGGGATCTGGTTCCCCTTCCTTCTGGGAGGAAACTTGTCAGATGCAGATGGGTCTACCGGACCAAGAGCACATCAGATGGACAGATCAATAGATACAAAGCCAAAATTGTTGCCAAAGGATTTTAGCAGGTTCATGGTATTGACTATGATGAGACCTTCTCTCCAGTAGCGAAGATGGATTCCATACGATTGACACTTTCCATTGTGGCAACCAAGGGATGAGAAGTCCATCAGATGGACGTGAAGAATGCATTTCTTCACGATGATTTCTCTGAGGAGATCTACATGGAGCAGCCCCAGGGATTTATGCAGGACACATCTTTGGTCTGTCGACTGAAGAAGTAACTTTATGGCCTCAAACAGGCTTCGAGGTCATGGTATGCCAAGATGGACTCCTACATGTTGTCACAGAACTTTGTACATTGTAAATCAGACCCAAATGTATACATGCTCAGGACAGATGATTCAATTCTACTTTTAGTTCTGTTTGTTGATGATTTGTTGATCACCGGTTGCTCGACTTCAGCGATTTTTGCAGTCAAGAGGATTCTTCATGACAGGTTTTTGATGACGGACATGGGTCCACTACACTTTTTCCTTGGACTCGAGATCAGTCAGGATGCATTAGGCATCAAACTGTTTCAGGCCAAGTATGCATGAGATCTCCTTGAGAGATTTCACATGACAGACTGCAAGTCTGCTTCGACTCCTTTTCTATCAGGAGCCAAACTTGAGGATGGTGGGGAGACTCCACTGGTTGACAACACACTGTACAGATAACTAGTGGGGAGCTTGTTGTATCTCACACACTCCAGACCAGACCTCTCCTATGCAGTTGGCGCAGTTTCTAGGTTCATGCAGGAGTTGCATGATCTACATTGGAAAGATGCAAAGCGTATCCTTCGATACGTACATGGCACCATCACCTTTGGGATTCATTATGCAATAGACTCTACATTAGATCTCATTGGGTTTACTGATTCCGACTGGGCTGGCGATAACATTGATCGCAAGTCCACATCTGGTTACTCACTCAGTCTTGGTTTTGGGCCTATCTGTTGGTCGAGCAAGAAGCAAGCTACCATTGCTCTATCTTCAGCCGAGGTAGAGTACAGAGGGGTAGTTAACATAACCATTCAGGCTATGTGGCTACAACATTTTCTCACTGAGTTGGGCATTCAGTTTCATCGGACGATCATCATCTGGTGTGACAACCAGAGCACTCTAAAGTTCTGAAGAGATCCAGTTAAGAGGCGGCGGATGAAGCACATCGAGATCCACATGCACTACATCCAGGACTTGGTACACAAGGGGATCATCGACTTACAGTTCTGTCCTTCAGCAGAAAAAACAATAGGCATTTTCACCAAGACCTTCACTGAGCAAAAATTCCATTCTCTGTGAGGTCGTCTTGGAGTGAAGGACACAGTTGCCTAGAAACTGTAGTTCTTCTTTTCACATATATTGTACCTTGAAGGGGGGTTTTTCCCATGAGGTTTTCCCTCTTTCCTCACTTTATTTTCAGTGTATCTTTTGTACTTGAGTACCTAACATGGCCTCGTTGCCGGGACCCAATCTTTATTTTCACCATAGTGATGTTCAGAGGGGGTGTTGGAGTTGCTTCACACACACACCTAGGATTTCTTTTTCCTAAGGTTATTCCTTGTTTATTATTCATAATTAGTCATTATCCAGTCTCCTATATTTTAGGGGAGAATATTCCACCCGAAGAATATTCTCTTTCAGTTGACACTTCAGTTTGATTAGTTGAGTTGAGTTTAGATGTTGCATTGGGATCATCACCATGCAACATTGGGATCATCACCATGCTAATTAGACCTTGCCTTGGTATCATCACCAGAGTGATGCATTATCCTTGATTCCCTGAGTTAACTCCTCACTACTCTATGTTCAGTTAGTTAACTAAAGACTAGTTGACTAGTTAACTCAACTAGGTGACAGTTCACTCCTGTAACTGCCTGAGAGACTAGAATAGGTGGCAATTCACTCCTGTAACTGCTGGTGTGTGTCCATATCACTCTAGACCACCACTATGGCGACTTGGTTCACCTTAAGTCGAACTCATTGATTTATACAGAGTATATCATGTGTAAATTATTCATTATTCATAACAGTTAATGAGAATTCTTCCATTCTTTCTCTCCTTCTTCTTCCTTCTCCAATTCTCTCTGCAAATGTGTGTATTATTGTTTAGCTAGATCTATTCTGTGCAAGTTCAACACATTTACAATTCACAAGGTTTTTGCATGAACCTAGAAAGAATCCCAATTGCAAATGAAATATATGGTCTAGTAGTGGTAAAGTAGATTAGACTTGCCACAAAATATCTATATTTAGTTGCATCCTTAAATTCATTCCCTTCTTTTGATATTAGCTTCAAATTTTGCTCCATTGGAGTAGAGAGAGGAATAATGAGGATTACAATCAACAATGCCAAATTTGTTCAATAATTCTCCAATGCATTTTTTTTGGGAGATGAATACATACTTTGGATTATGAGTTACTTCAATACCTCAATAATAGTGAATATGTCTCATGCTTGTTATATCAAAACCCTTATTCAATTCTTTCTTTATGGATGCGATATATGATTCATTGTGCCCTATTATCAAAATATCATTTACATACACCACAAGATATACAATAGTTTTCCCAAGTTTCTTGACATACAAAGTCGCATCATCAAGATTAAAATGTTTGAAATTGATCTTCAAAATATGCTTAGTTAGTTTTTCATACCATGCACAAGGTGCTTGCTTTAGGCCATACAAAGACTTGATGAGCTTTCACACCTTATGTTCTTGACCCTTCACAACAAATCCTTCTGGTTGAGACATGTAGACATTCTCTTTCAAATCTCCATTTAGGAAGGTTGTCTTCACATCCATGTGATGAATATTCCACCTATTTTGTGTTGCCAAAGCCAAGAATGCACAAATAGTATCCCATTTTGTTGTGGGGGAAAAATTCTCCTCATAGTCTATGCTTTCTTTCTATGCAAATCCTTTCTCCAAAAGCCTCACTTTATTCTTGTCAAGTGAGTCATTTGATTTGTACTTGTTCTTGTAGACCCACTTGCATCTAATTGGTTTGGTTCCAAATGGAGGATCCACTAGCTTCCATGTCCCATTATTGATGAGAGCATCATACTCCTTCTGCATAGCTTCTTTTCACTCAACATGAGGAAGTTGGTTCAAAGTTAGTAGATAAATTCAATTCACAATCGTATGAAACATCCATATCATTGAAATCACCTAAATCTGAATTATCTACATCACCTCCATCATCTTGTCTCGTTGAACTTCTAGTTCCTGTCTTCCCAACCTCATCATGATGAACACTTTCAAATGAATTTATGAGCCACTTTGGAAATTTCTATGATGGTCCAAGTTGCTTCACTGATTAACATGGTGCTACATTCCCATCAACGTTCATTCTTTCCATCCTCTCAATCACATCATCCAATTGAACTTATTGTTATGATGAAGAAGGTAGATATTCTACATGAGGTGGAGATGGTATTTCAAAAGGAGATTCCAAATGTTGATCCAAGATAGGGATCCCCCCTTCAAGACGTGAAATCTCATTATCAAACTCATGATATGTCTTTACATGGGTGAATCTATTTAGATGATCAAGTTGTCGCTCAACAATCTTGTCATTCTTAGTCGATTCAAGAAAAACCACTTCTTTGGAAATAATGAACTTTTTGTTTACCTCATCATAGAGATGATATGCCTTAGTGGTATTTGAGTACTCCAAGAAAATGCACTTTCGACTCCTTGCACCTAATTTGTTTCTATGTTCCTTAGGAATTAAGGCATAACAGGTGGAACAAAAAACCTTGAGATGCCTCACCGAAGGAATGTGGTTATACCACATTTCATAAGGAGTCTTGTTCCCAAGAGCATGATATGGACTTTTATTTCTCACATACATTGCACAAAGAATCACATCAACCCAAATCATCAACTTCACATTCTTGAAAAATAACATTGAATGCACCATGTTCAAGGGTGTCATGTTCATTCTTTCCGCTACACCATTCTATTGAGGATTGTATGGAAAATTGGTTTGATGCTTGATCCCATGTTAGAAAAAATAGCTTTCAAATTCATTAGCAATATATTTCCCTCCATTATCAGTACAAAGAGTGTCAGTACGAGATTGTGCTTCATTTTCAATCCATAGATAAAAAAATTTGAATGTTTCAAATGCTTGAATTTTTTTGTTTCAACAAATAAACCCAACACATCCCGGTGTAATCATAAATAAAAGTCATGATATATTTATTAACAAAGGCATATGCAATAGGCATGGGGCCACACAAATTAGAGTGTATCAACTCTAGCTTTCTAGGTGCTCTCAAAGTGGAATAATGAAAATGTTGTTTACTATGTGTTATCACACAATCTTGCACCCTAGTGCAAATCCTTCACAAGGTAGATTGATGAGTGAAACATTAGATGTGTTTCTACTGTCATGTAGGCAACAACTTCCCTTGTTTTAGTGAAGGATGAATCCAACGCAAGGGAAGCTTTTTTAGTAGCCTCTAGGGTTCCCAAGGCAAGACACAATCAAGTCTAAGATCTCCTATGTAGCTACCCAATTTACCACCAACTAAATATATTAAACAATTTATGGATTAGGTGGTTACTCAAAGTAAATTCTAGATTTAGATTTTATTTTCTTTAAGGCTGATTTAGAGGGTTTGTCAAGTTATTATCCAATCTCCAAACACTACAAATCTTAATATTACTAGTGGT
>ML806387.1:51923-63014 GCA_009831015.1 Picea engelmannii | reverse complement strand
TAGAAATAGTAAAACATCCTGTCATCAATCATGACGCATCATCATCAAGGTTAAGTGGTTCATCATCATAAAAATCCAGATCACTTGCAAGCAAGTGTCCTCAAAGAATAAGTTTTGTCAGTGCGCCAGAGCGGGATGTTACAGCTGTAACTTTGCTGCAACACTATGATGTAACTGTACTTTCTCCTTCGAATTTTGTGTTGTTACTCCACTTGTTGTTACTCACTATTACTCTGTTGCAACTCACTATAACTCCACTGCAACACTTTTTGTAACTCTGCTGCAACTCACCATAACTATGTTGTAACTCTGCTGCAACACTATGCTGTAACTGTACTTTCTAGAGATAAATAAGCAAGTGACCGCTCACAATTTTTTGTTCCTTCTCACTAAAAACATACCCCTTCGTTGGATTCAATCCTTGTACCAACCCAATTCGACGTTGCTTCAACAATTAACCTCTGGATTTCACCCAAAACTAGGGATTTTCTCCCAATTTCAAGTGCTCCCCAACCTTACACAAGTCGAACTCTGTAACTGTGAATTTATAAAATTCATGGCTTCGTGTGCTTGAATAAAAATCCAATTTTAAGGAATTAAACAACTATTCCTGTTAGCAACATTTCTTGTCTTTGGCATCGGGATACACTGGTCTGCAGGTTGCTCGAGGAGTGCCCAAGCGCAGCGCATAAAAGAAGTCCTTGAGATTTAAAATCAAGCAAGCGAGCATTTTTATTCTTCGACAATCGCATCTCGGGACTTCGCGAGGGAAGAGTCTGATTCTCCAACTCGCGAGGTCACGAGTAGTGAAAGGTGCTAGAACTTGGGCCTTAGCCTATGGTTACGTGTGGATAGCGCTGACCAGAAAGGGAACCTAGCCCGTATCGCCATCTCAGGGATCGAGAGTTTAGGAAAGTGAGTCGAGGGCCTTTGATCCACGAACTCGTGAATCGCGAAAGGGAAAAAACGTATAAAGTGGGGCCCTTTTTATCAGTTAAGGCAATCTCAGCCACCCATTTGAAAGGGACACGTGGTGCGCGATCTGGCTCCTCGCCTCCTCGCCCCTCGCAACTCTAAAGCGCAAAGAACAGCTCCGTTACTTCACGACGTGCGAGGTGCTGAGAACATTCAAGGCCCGGGCCCACAGCAGCACGAGAAGGGTCCAGAACCGTCAGATCTCAAAGGACACCTGGCGCACGATTAAGCTTCCCGCTTTCTCGCCCATCGCGACTTCGAAACACAAGCAACAGTTCCATCTTTTCCCGACGCGCGAGATAGCGAGAGCGTTCAGGGCCTGGGGCCCATGACATTGACGGAAGGACTCGAAACCATCTGATCCAGAGGGCGCGTGGCGCCAGATTAAAGCCGCCTCGGCGTTTCGCCCATCGCAGTTTCAAGGAGAAAGAGTTAGCCCCTTCCGATCGCGAGCACCGAAAGCGCTTTGGAGATAAGCCCGTGGTCACAACCCGTGGTTACTTGGGAAAGAAAGGAGCTGTGCCGAAAGGGGGGGCCAAAGGTGCCGAATCCAGCCGATGTAGGGATCGCCTCGATCACCAGTTACCATCTGATACAATGCCGCGCCCGAACTTCGCTTGAAGTTAATGAGGCAAGAAGGGGTGTGTGAAACCTCTCCTCATGCATTAAGTGTGAGGTATGGGAGGTCTGGCAAGACGTCTGCTCGATGGGGTCCTGTGTACCATTTTCGTCAGAGAGGCCATGCCGAAGTCCTCAGCTCGACAAAGAAGTCTGTGCGTGCTAGCCTAGCGTTTAATGACCCAGCTACCCTCCTTACATGAGCCATGCACAATTAAGGTCGAGACAAACAGATAAAGACTGTCCGAATTTGACTGAAAAGACACCAAGCCTTGGGTGTCGGAGCACGCCTCTGTGGGGTGAATTTTCCTGAGCATATAGGCTCAGTCCTTGTAATTTTGTAATCTAACGATGGTTGAGCAGAGCTCCTGGGTTGTAATGTTTTTATGAAGCACTGTTATTCTGGTTATGCATGAACTTTGGAGATTTCTTGCCTTATGAATGTCAACTTCTTTTACGTCTCTGTGTAAACTGTGTTAGAGCAACTCGGAATTGGAGGATCCAGTCGAGCTGCAGCCATTATAGGATGATGTTGTAATGGATCACTGTAATGGTTGCGCTGTCTCTAACCAGTTCTTGTGTTTTTCCCAGCGCCGAGTGACTTGGAATTGGAGGATCCAGTCAAGTCCCCTTTCAGTTTCTTGAGACCCTGAATCAAGAAGATCTTGCATTCAGATTCTTTCCTCTGCAAACTGCTGCAAGCCTGTTGCCCAAAGCTGTTTTTCCATCCCTCTCCCAAGTCTTCCACTTGCCCACCTTTTAAATCAACTCACTGGCTGAAGTTAGGATTCTAGACCTCCTCGGTTCTTTACGTACCAGATACAGTCCTTGAGTTAGAATAATACCCCTCGAGTCTTTATCTCCATTCGATCACCCCTTTAAAAACAATCGTGACATTAAACTGATGGGTGTCGGGCTCTGCTCCTGCAAGCAATCTAGGAGTGACTTCCGATGCTAACATTCCTGGCACCGTTGCCAGGGACGAAGTTGAATATTTTCCCATGGATTGAACGACAATGACTAACTAATTCTGAAGGTGCATCAGATATCAGGGCTTGAATATTGCTACTGTGCACCTGGCGACTCCACTGTGACGACTCCACTGGGGAGAAACTGCTCTATTAATTGTGGCTTTCAGAGGCAGATATACGCGGTCTCATCCATAGCTGCCTCTAGCTACACCTGAAGCTGACCCAGAGGCGGTTCGCAGAAGAGGAAAGAGCTCTGCAAAAGAAGTTTCCATCGCCGAAACAGGTAACCCACCCTCCCCTTCTGTAAGAACTCCGTTTTCTCCTCCTTGATTTCTGGATAGACCTCCTTCAGAAGCTTCTCGTTCCTTGGATTTTGGGAGTGTTCCTGCTGAGTTTTCCCCTCCTGGTCTGGGATTGGAGGGAGAAATTCTTGTCACTCCCCTCTCCTCTGAAGCTTCCCCCTGGCGTAGACCCGAGACTGCAGAAGATTTCCCTACTCCTGCACACAGGGAAGCACCGGATGACTTGAGTTCGTTAGCTCCCTCCTTGAACCCTCTTTTGTTTCCCACTCCACTTCAGGACTCATTCCCGGTAGCCCCTTCGCGAACTCCTTCTCCTCCAAATTCTCCTCCACCTAACACTCCTATGGCTGGTGCTAATCCCCCTCTAACTAGAATGGATGCCATAGTTGCTGCCCGATATGCTCCCTTAGTCCTGCCTCAACCTATGCACCCTCTCCCTGTTGGAGATTATTTGAAATACATGCCCAAGTTCACTGGGGAGGGAGACATAACTGCAGAGGAACACTTGGCCGCATCCTACAGTTATGCAGACAAATTGAACATTGAAAACGAAGATGTCTGGATGAGAGTCTTCGTCCAGAGCCTGGATGGTGAAGTGAGAAAGTGGTTTAGAGGATTGGCTCCTGGATTTATTGCTGGGATTGAAGATCTAGATAGTTCTTTCCTGAGACAGTGGGGAGATAGGAAGGATTTTATGTATTACATGACAGAGTTTGGGTCTCTGAAAAAAATGGAAGGAGAGTCTGTCTCTGACTTCTCCAAAAGATTCAACAAAATGTATAATAAAATCCCTGCCGAGATAAAGCCTTTAGAAGCCTCTGCCCAAATTTCCTATGCTGGTGCTTTTGACCCTGATTTCTGTCTTCTGTTGAGAGAAAGAAGGGCCACCTCCTTATCCCAAATGCAAGACGCGGCCATAGAAGTGGAATCCAATGTATTAGCAGCTGACAGACTGAGGAGCAAGACCGACGCAGACAGAAGAAGGGGAAGACCCGAAGCCTCAACTTCTGGCTCATCGGTGCCCCACCCTCAAGTGGATGAACTGACCAAGATGGTGAAATATCTGTCTGCAGAGATGGAGAGAATGAGGGTGGAAGGAAGGCAAGCATACAAGGGCCCCCAAAACACCGAAAAGGGAGGAGGTTTTAGAAGGCCAAATAATATTGCTCCCCCCACTACGCACAGGGAAAGGGGAAGAGATAGAGAAGACCAGAGAATTCAGGCCCCCTTTCAAAACAATTTTGTGGCCGAGGGGGAAGAAAGAGAAACAGACGAGCTTGATCCTGAAATCCACTGCTTAGAAGACACTCCTCCGTTTCCTCATCTCACTCAAGTAGCTTACGAGGAGTCTCTCATGGATAGTCAACTGAATGAATTGAGCAAAGGAGATAAGGCTACTGGCGGCCGAGGCAGGTATAACCTGAGGACCGACAAAAAGACAACAACACCTGATATTCCTGAGCAAACCACTGGAACAGAGAAACCTACTAGCGAAGTAGAAAATGGTCACCGAGGTAAGAAATCTCAACCCCTCTCTCCCATTTTCCACACTCATGCCCCTGAAATAAGAGAGATTCTGAAGCTTACATCTTCTTTCAATTTTGAGCATGAGATTCAAAAGATCAGAATCCCTGTGCCCCTCACTGAGCTAATTAAACATGGAGAATTTAAAAAATGCTTCTCTGAGCTTTTAAAATCTGAAGCCTCACGTCCTCCCTCAGACTCCATAAACCTCCAGGATGAGAAGCCAACAGTTGTCCTTGGCCCCATGGTAGAAGATAGAGATGATTCATCCCCTCCCTTCTACACATCCATGAACATACACGATAAAGTGCTGCACAATTTCCTTATGGACTCAGGGGCCTCTCACAACCTCATGCCCAAAACTGTCATGGAAGAGTTAGGACTAGAAGTCACTAGAGCCTACCATGACCTCTATTCCTTTGACTCCAGGAGAGTTCAATGTCTCAGGGTTATCAAAGACCTGGTTGTGACCTTGTTTCAGTTGCCCATGAAAAGTGTGGTAATGGACATTGTAGTAGCTGATGTCCCCCCCAAGTTTGGTATGCTATTGTCAAGATCTTGGATAAAGAGACTGGGGGGAACTTTGTAGATGGACCTCACATATTCTACTATCCCAGTGTTCGGAGGAGAGCATAGAAGACTATACAGGGAAGCCAAGCTGGCCTACATAATCAGTGATAAAGCCAACCCTACCAATCATCCCATCTTTGCTTTGGACATTGATTTAGGCTCCAGTTTACTACAGCTCACCCATGCCCCCGAGCCTCCTCTCAAACTCAGAAAGCAGCCCACTATTTCCCCTGAAGTTCCTCCCTCCATCACCCCAATCTGGAAAATGTTTTTTGATGGAGCCTGTTCCCGAGAAGGTGCTGGAGCGGGAGTGGTTTTTGTGTCACCTGCGCAGGAGACCACATCTCTGTCATACAAATTAGAATTCGAAGCTACCAACAATGTGGCAGAGTATGAAGCTCTTATCTTGGGATTAAGAGCCGCAAGGGAAATGGGAATCCATGAGGTAGCAGTATTCCGAGATGCAGAGTTGGTGGTCCAACAGATTAGAAACGCCTATCAGGCCAAGCATCCTCGACTCAGGAGTTACAGGAATGAGGTATGGGATCTTATTGACAATTTCTTCTCAGCATTTAACATTTCTTTCATCCCGAGAGAAGAAAACACAGTGGCAGATTCCTTGGCTACATCCGCAAGCCTTTTCAAAGTACCCTTGCCGGCCAAACTGAGGTATAATATAGAAGTAAAATACAGGCCCTCCATACCTGACAATGTTAAGAATTGGAAGGTGTTTGAGGATGATCTTGAAATCAAGAAATTCTTGGAGACTATCGAGGAGTTTTCAGAGCTGCATATCGATCAAGATTCTGCCTTCGAACAAAGGTTGGAAGGGGGTGAGTTGCTGAGTAAAATAGCAAAACATGACATTATTCAGTTGCCTAGCAATCACATTCCGAGAGGACTGGTCCCATTAGAGAGATTGTTTGATGGTAATGATGTGGCAGTAAAGGGGAGAATTTCAAGTGATGACGCTGATACAGCCGAGTGCAACATTGGCACACCGAAGGAACCTAAGTTTGTCAAGCGGTCAAGCAGTTTGACCACAGAACATAGGGCCGAATATGCTGAATTGCTGAAAGAATTTGCTGATGTGTTCGCATGGACTTACAAAGACCTCAAGACATTTGACACATCAGTCATTGAGCACAAGATCCCGCTGAAAGAAGAGGCTAAGCCATTTAAGCAGAAACTGAGGCAGATAAATCCCATGCTGCTACCTGCCATGGAGAAGGAAGTGAAGAAGCTGCTGGATGCCCAAATCATTGTCCCCTTGAGATATTCCGATTGGGTGGCCAATTTGGTCCCGGTAAGGAAGAAAAGTGGGGAAATCAGACTCTGTGTTGATTTCAGGAACCTGAACAGGAGCTCAAAAAAGGACAATTATCCCCTGCCCAACATGGAACACATATTGCAAAGGGTAACCGATGCATCTAGGATCTCCATGATCGATGGTTTTTCTGGTTATAATCAGATATCGGTCATGCCTGAGGAAAGAGAAAAGACGACCTTCACCACTCCTTGGGGCACATTCATGTATGCCAAAATGCCATTCAGACTGATGAATGCAGGAGCGACGTTTCAGTGAGCCATGGACATAGCCTTCATCGGGGAGAAGGACCAGTTTGTGGTAATATATCTGGATGACATCACCATCTTCTCCAGGACAGACAAGGAGCACTGCCGCCACTTGAAAAAGGTTTTCATGAAGTGTCGGAGGTTTGGCCTATCCTTGAACCCTAAGAAATCTTTGTTCGCCATGAAGGAAGGGAAGCTATTAGGCCATATAGTGTCAGCAGAGGGAGTAAGGATTGATCCTAGCAGGGTAGAAGCACTTCAGACCCTGTCGCTTCCCAGATCTAAAAAGGAGGTTCAAGCCTTTCTGGGGAAGATTAACTTTCTGAGGAGATTCATTTCGAATTTTGTTGAGCTGGTGAAACACATCACAACCATGCTCAAGAAGGGAAATGAAGTGAAATGGACCGCTGAACCCAGGGAATCTTTCGGCCAAATAAAGAGAGCATTGACTGAAGCACCTGTGCTGATCAGTCCTGACTATTCCAAAGACTTCCTAATTTTCTCCTTCGCTTCTTTTGATACAGTAGCGGCGGTCTTGTTGCAGAGAAATGAAGAGGGGCGAGAGCAGCCTGTCGCCTTTTTCAGCAGGGCATTAAGAGATGCAGAGGTCAGGTATGAAATCATGGAGAAACAGGCCTATTCTTTAGTGAAAGCTCTCAAGGCTTTCAGAGTCTATGTCCTGCACTCAAAGGTGATCGCATATGTTCCTTCAGCCTCTGTGAAGGACATCTTGGTGCAGCCCGACATAGATGGGAGGAGAGGTAAATGGATAGCCAAAATCCTAGAATTTGACCTGGAAATAAAGCCCACCAAATTAATCAAAGGTCAAGGTTTAGCCAAATTGTTGGTTGAAGCAAACTACCAAGCTATGGGGATAAGTTTCGTCAGCGAATGCTCGGGTATCCAGCAGAATCAACTGCCTGACGTAGACCATCAAAGGGAACCCCCATTGGCTCGATGTCCTTGGTATAAGGATGTCATATACTTTCTACAAGAGCTGCGGCCTCCAGACGACCTACGAAGAAGCAAAGCAAGAGCTCTGAAGCTCAGGGCAGTCAGGTACTGCCTTATTGATCAAATCTTATACTGGAAAGACCCCTTGGGGGTTATTTTAAAATGCATGGATCCACCAGAGGCTAGCATGATCGTGGCCAAATTTCATAGCGACCTATGTGGAGGGCACCATTTCTGGAAGGCCACAACCCACAAAATCCTCAAGGCTGGATATTACTGGCCTACCATGTTCGCCGACGTCTGCAAAAGGGTCAGGGCCTGTATCAAATGTCAAAAATTTGCAGGAAAACAACAACTCAAGTCTCTTCCTTTGCAGCCTGTAGTT
Organism: Picea engelmannii; assembly: GCA_009831015.1. Lineage (NCBI taxonomy): Eukaryota > Viridiplantae > Streptophyta > Pinopsida > Pinales > Pinaceae > Picea > Picea engelmannii. Next base: position 55,140 of record ML806387.1, on the reverse strand, counting down.
GTTTCGGGACCTTTTCAGCAAAGGGGCCTGGATTTTATTGGAGAAATCCATCCCGCTTCCAGTGGGCATCACAGATGGATCTTGACAACCACAGATTTCTTTACCAAATGGATTGAAGCCATCCCCACCAGGAGTGCTTCCCATAAGGTAATAATTGGATTCCTGGAAGACCTCATCACGAGATTCGGTTGCCCAAGAAAGATCGTTACAGATAATGCAACCTCATTCAAGGCTGAACCTTTGGTCAAGTTCTGTGAGCAATTTGGAATCAAGCTGATTCACTCCATCCCGTACTATCCCAGGGAAATGGTTTAGTAGAATCTTCAAATAAAAGTCTCATAAGGATCATCAAAAGATTATTGGAGGAAAACAAAAGGGCTTGGAATTCAAAGCTGAAATTCGCTCTGTGGGCTGATCGGGTGACTACGAAGAGATCTATAGGTATCTCCCCTTTCCAGTTAGTATATGGAGTAGAGGCTGTCTTCCCTTCCCAAATGGCCATTCCTGTAGCAAAATTCTTCCAGGATTATCAAGAAGAACCCAATGACATGATCAGAAGAATTCATCAAATGGTGGAAGTCCAGCAGGTCAGAGAGCAGGTAATGGAAAGAATTCGGGATCATCAACAGAGGATCAAGTGGGTTTTCGATAAGAGAGCCAAGAAGGAGGAGTTCCAGATAGGAGACCTGGTCCTGAAATGGGACGCTCCTAAGCAAGACAAGGGAAAGCACAGAAAATTTGAAGCCCTATGGATCGGGCCTTTCAGAATATTTGAAGCCTTCTCAAACAACACATATCGGCTACAAGATTTGGAAGGCGAAGAGGTTTTCAGTAGACCAGTGAATGGGCATTTTCTCAAAATATGTTTTGTCTGAGCCTTCAGTGGCTCCTATGTTTGTAAATATTTTCCTTTCTGTTCTTTTCTTTTACTTTATTGTTTCGGCTTAGTAAAATGACTCCATAGCCCATCAGCAAGGCACTGGAACTGCAAAATGAGTCCTTAGAGCATCACAGGGATGAATCTATCCCCCATGGAGCCTAATGTTAGCAACATTTCTTGTCTTCGGCATCGGGATACACTGGTCTGCAGGTTACTCGAGGAGCGCCCAAGCGCAGTGCATAAAAGAAGTCCTTTTGGATTTAAAATCAAGCAAGCGGGCATTTTTATTCTTCGACAATCGCGTCTCGGGACTTCGCGAGGGAAGAGTCTGATTCTCCAACTCGCGAGGTCACGAGTAGCGAAAGGTGCTAGAACTTGGGCCTTAGCCTACGGTTACGTGTGGATAGCGCTGACCGGAAAGGGAACCTAGCCCGTATCGCCATCTCGGGGATCGGGAGTTTAGGAAAGTGAGTTGAGGGCCTTTGACCCATGAACTCGCGAATCACGAAAGGGAAAAAGCGTATAAAGTGGGGCCCTTTTTATCAGTTAAGGCAATCTTAGCCACCCATTTGAAAGGGACACGTGGTGTGCGGTATGGCTCCTCGCCTCCTCGCCCCTCGCAACTCTAAAGCGCAAAGAACAACTCCGTTACTTCGCGACGCGTGAGGTGCCGAGAATATTCAAGGCCCGGGCCCACAGCAGCACGAGAAGTGTCCAGAACCGTCATATCTCAAAGGACACATGGCGCACGATTAAGCTTCCCTCTTTCTCGCCCATCGCAACTTCGAAACACAAGCAACAGTTCCAGCTTTTACCGATGCGCGAGATAGCGAGAGCGTTCAGGGCCTGGGGCCGACGACATTGACGAAAGGACTCGAAACCGTCTAATCTAGAGGGTGCGTGGCGCCAGATTAAAGCCGCCTCGGTGTTTCGCCCATTGTAGTTTCAAGGAGCAAGAGTTAGCCCCTTCCGATCGCGAGCGCCGAAAGCGCTTTGGAGATAAGCCCGCGGTCACAGCCCGTGGTCACTTGGGAAAGAAAAGAGCTGTTCTGAAAGGGGGGGCCAAAGGCGCCGAATCCAGCCGATGAATGGATCACCTCGATCACCAGTTACCATCTGATACAATGACGCACCCGACCTTCGCTTGAAGTTAATGAGGCAAGAAGGGGTGGGTGAAACCTCTCCTCATGCATTAAGTGTGAGGTATGGGAGGTCTGGCAAGACGTCCGCTCGCTGGGGTCCTGTGTACCATTTTCGTCAGAGAGGCCATGCCGAAGTCCTCAGCTCGACAAAGAAGTCTGTGCATGTTAGCCAAGCGTTTAATGAACCAACTACCCTCCTTACAGGAGCCATGCGCAATTAAGGCCGAGACAGACAGATAAAGACTGTCCGAATTTGACTGAAAAGACACCAAGCCTTGGGTGTCGGAGCACGCCTCTGTGGGGCGAATTTTCCTGGGCATATAGGCTCAGTCCTTGTAATTTTGTAATCTATCGATGGTTGAGTAGAGCTCCTGGGTTGTAATGTTTTTATGAAGCACTGTTATTCTGGTTATGCATGAACTTTGGAGATTTCTTGCCTTATGAATGTCAGCTTCTTTTACGTCTCTGTGTAAACTATGTTAGAGCAACTCGGAATTGGAGGATCCAGTCGAGCTGCAGCCATTATAGGATGATGTTGTAATGGATCACTGTAATGGTTGCACCGTCTCTAACCAGTTCTTGTGTTTTTCCCAGCGCTGAGTGACTTGGAATTGGAGGATCCAGTCAAGTCCCCTTTCAGTTTCTTGAGACCCTGAATCAAGAAGATCTTGCATTCAGAGTCTTTCCTCTGCAAACTGCTGCAAGCCTGTTGCCCAAAGCTGTTTGTCCATCCCTCTCCCAAGTCTTCCACCTGCCCACCTTTTAAATCAACTCACTGGCTGAAGTTAGGATTCCAGACCTCCTCGGTTCTTTACGTACCAGATACAGTCCTTGAGTTAGAATAATACCCCTTGAGTCTTTATCTCCATTCGATCACCCCTTTAAAAACAATCGTGACATTAAACTGATGGGTGTCGGGCTCTGCTCCTGCAAGCAATCCAGGAGTGACTTCCGACGCTAACAATTCCCACATTCACTATATTCATAACTTTTCCCAAATTATACACCTTAAGGAACTTCCTGTAACGTTACATCTTGAATTATCCTTCTAAGAGGAAATCACAATCCCATGCCTTGATAGAGGAACAAATGATTGCAATAAATATGGGTAGTGTTCAAATTGATAGTTTGAGAAGAGAGTTTGAGGGAATACCTTCAAATGAGGAAATCTTGGCCATTGCCATTGATTTAGTTT
>ML806387.1:20897-44014 GCA_009831015.1 Picea engelmannii | reverse complement strand
CCAAATTATTCTTTGTGTATATTGTCATATTGGTATCCTTACTTCTAATCCAACTTCATGATAACACATACTTACAATATTTGGTTGATTAGTGCCTTGATTATTTGTAGGGGATATATATATTACAATATTACAATATTACAATGTAATAGTAATCCCATATTACAATGTAATATGGCATTACCATATTACATTGAAATATGGCATACAATATGGTATACCATATTTGATGTAATTTTTTTTTTTTAAACGTAAGTCATCATGGCAATATCGACGCAAGTTCATCGGCATTTTCCACGAATATTCATCGCATATACAACATGTGCGTTGTAAGTTATTGGCTTGGCATAACTTTTCGTCCCAATTGCAACGAAGTTTCGTCGTAATTACCACATTTCTTCGTTGTTATTTCGACGATATTTTGTCGTAATTGTGACGATGCATAGGGTTTACCGATATTGAAGGTGGTGACAATTGGAGAGCTATTTTTGTCGATGTTTTCATGAACACTTGGATCGTGGATATAGCAACGAAATTATTCCGACGAAAAAAAATTTCGGCTTTCGTGGAAATTGCGATGGATAAGTATGGCAATATCAATGAAAAACCGTCGCAAATTTGCTCATATGTACTAGTGTAGGTGAACATGTCTGGGTTCTACCAGAAACTGACTCAAGTTGTTCACGGCAAAACAAATATCTGGTCTAGTGTTCGTCAGGTACATCAATGATCCAATGATCTGTCTATACAACGTGGCATCAATCAATTCTAACGAAGTGTCGACCAGTAGCTTTGGCTTCACTTCCATGGGTGTATTCATGGACTTGCACTCCAACATGTCGAATCTCTTCAAGATTTGGACTGCATACTTCCCTTGGTTAAGGAAGATTCTCTCTGGGCTCTACCATACCTCAAGACCTAAGAAATAATGCATTAGGCCAAGGTCTTTCATCTCAAATTCTGAGGCGAGCTTCTTCTTACATTCGGTGATGAGATTTTATTCTCCAGTTAAGAATAAGTCATCCACATACAACAACAATATCACCGGCTCATCGTTCATAACCTTGAAGTAGAGGTTAGAATTTGCTTTACTCTTGGTAAAGCCCAAGCTCGTCAGAAAACTGTCTACCCTGCCATACCAAGCTCTAGTAGCTTGCTTCAATCCGTACAGAGCCTTCTTCAGCTTGCAGACATGAGACTTCCTGTCTTCAATTTCAAATCCTTGAGGTTTCTCTATATACACTTCTTCTTCGATGAAACCATTTAGGAAGGCTGTCTTTACATCCATCTGGTGTAACTTCCACTTCATCTTAGCTGCAAGGGCTATGATGGTTCTGATCGAAGTGTATCTAGCTACAAGAGCGAATGTCTCTTCATAGTCAATGCCTTCTTTTTGAGAAAAACCACGAGCAAAAAATCTTGCTTTATGCTTCTCAATACTTCCATTAGCAGCATGTTTTTATTTTGAAGAGCCATTTGGAAGATACCACATCCTTTCTCTTCGGTCTGGGAACTATTTCCCATACATCGTTTTTATTTATTATGGATTGGTATTCTTCTGTCATGGCATCTGCCTATTCTTTCTTTTGAATGGATTCTTCAAAGCAGGTAGGCTCCTTTTCTAAGAGATCACACATCAAAGCCATATAACTGGAGAATGGCTTAGGTCTCTTCACTTGTCTCGTGGTTTCTTTGGGAACACCATACTTCTCTCCATCTTGAATAAGCTCCCTAGCCCAAGCAAGCTTTCTCTTATGGGAGATCGTCATATGAGAAGGTTCTTGAAATTCTACTATGTCATGATCTTCTAGAATTTCCTCATCAGGGGAAGTTACGACTTCCCTTACTGGTTTTGCAACTCTTGGAACCTCCTTCACTGATTCTGTAGTTCTGGGAGCTACAAGTTCTTCTTCATATACTTCTTCAAGCTGACATCTTCTTGATTTCTTGAGCGCTACATCTTCATCAAAGGTCACATCCATGCTGATCTCTTACAGGATATACTTGGTGTTGCATACCAAGTCTAAATATGAAAGATTGAGTCAGGCTTCAAACGAGGCCTGCTTCCCGTTCTAATGTTCGGTCATCTTTGGAGCCTTCTGCTCCTTTCAATCAATCTTCATATGAGATACTCTGAATCTCAAGAGATAAATTCTTCTTCATCTTCTTTGGTGCATGAGTGTATATGGTCATGAACATCGTCTGATTCATGTATCATATAATATGTTGCCTTCTGCAACCTTCACTATAGATTTCTCAGGGTTATCACCTGTGACCTGAAAACAAGGTCAACAAAACAACAAGCTAGAATAATATCCTTTTGATAATAATAGATAAATAAATAGAACGAATAATCATCACAACATCTCCTTTAGAGCTATCATTCATGGCTTGTCTGAAGCAACGATCAAAAGTAAGAGATACACTACGAAATGAGGTCAACACTCTTATAGTGTTGTGATTGAACATTCCTCCATGGAAACCTGGAACTAACACACGAGGTTTCTCCTAGAGGAGGAGTTAGTTGTATCAGGCAAATGATTACATTAAGTATTTACCTCTATATTCTCACATGCTACCAAGTATACTACTTTACAAAGACTGCTATCTCAACTGTAGTGGTTACTTGTAAATGGGTAGTCATTAATTTGTCATGTGTACCTTTGAATCTTATCAACTTGATTAATCAAACCTGGAGCCTTGTCCTCAAGAATGAGTGTGCTTGATTTTCTTCCAAGTCTCCTTCACTCAAGATGACGAGTGCTTTCTTCAACCTGTCTTCTGTACTAAGACAATATGCTATCTTGACAGAAGGTTGGGTTAGAGGATAAACTCTATGATCTCAAATTTTAATCCATCTAATACCTTGACTCAGATTTTGACCAAAGGTTAGAATGATGGTCATAGCTACAACATGCAACACTGATCAAAATAATGTCATAGCAAATAGGTGCATATCAGAATAATCACACCTGGGTTGCATCATTTCTCTGAATGTGTTGGATCTTGAGATCCTTCTGGATCTATGGCAAGAGATCCCTTCTCCTGCAAATACCCTTTAAAGCTTAACCATTTAGACATGTGTGAGTACATACCTCTAATGACATTTGCAGGTAGAGGCACGATCTGGTAGTAGCGGTAATGATCACCAACTCTTAAGAACTTCAAGGGTGACTGAAACTGGTACTACGACTGCAACTGCAACTGCAATTGATACTGCAACTGGTTCTGAGACTACAACTGCAACTGCAACTTAGGGTTTTATGAGGAAACCCTAATTTTTCAAACTTCAAATTTTGAAATTCTAATCCAGGGGATAGATGCGCTTAGCTGAGGCGAGTAAGATGGTGCAATCAGATTTCTGAAAATCCAACTTTTACCCCCTCAAATTTGACCAGCAGATTTATGGACTGGTGCTTCTGGTTATCTGGTACTTCTGGTACTCTGGTTTTCTGGTTTTCTTGTGCTTTGTGAAAACTAGGGTTTCACTTTCCGGGAGATCTAGCTACTGAAAATTTGTGTTGAGGATGCCAAAGTGATCCTTGAGGAAGGGCACACTTTTCTAGATGGTTTTGGGGCTGAAATACTTCTTCAATAAAAATCCCTAATTTGCATGTACGACAACACTAACGTTTTTCACTTTTTCTTGTGAAAGATGCTCTCTTAAGCTTAGCTTTGATACCATGTTAAGGTTTAAGCTATTATTAGAGTTCTTTGCATTTCAATAGATAACAATAGCATAAGATAGGATCGCTGAGAAATACACAATCACAAGAGACATCATTTATCCTGGGAAACCCTCATGGGGGAGAAAACCCAACAAAACTTCCTTATTATAGATAGTTAATACAATGCCAAGAGATAACTCAAACAAATACATAAATTCCTCTCCCAAGAATGCACCTCTCTCTCTCTCTCTCTCTCTCTCTCTCTTCTCCAACTGCAACTTCGAAACTTTCTCCTCAATGAACAAGTGAGTGTGTGTTTAAGTGAGGTGCTAGCTTCCTTATTTATACAATTCTGGCACGTGTGGAAGTGTCTCTTCACTGGCAGGGCCGACTTCTTCTTTTGGGTGGTTATAACCACCTTTAATATATTATGGGGCCGACTTCTTATTCTGCCTATTACAATTATACTTTAACCAATCCACAAAAGGGGATTTGGTCTTTTACAATAGTTGACATGATCAATCTGCAATAAGGGATTGATCTAATGAATAATACCACAATAATAATTAGAATACACTTTGCAGTTACATTATTTCAACACTTTCCACCCCTTATTTGCCTTTTTGTCTATTCGTTTAACCTCTTTTGGATTTTGACTTTTATTTTGTTTTACTTAGTCCTTTTCAGATATGCATTCATTGCATAAGACTTGGGGTTATGGCCTTGTTATCGCACAATTTGTACTTTCCCAAAGCCCAAGACAAGTGAAACAAGATTAGCATAACAAGGGGGTGACCTATCACTGTCACTTTAACATGAAACCCCTTTCTGTTTAGGAGTAAAATAAAACTACCCCAAGGGAGACGTCCCTAGTGACCTAAAGGGATGGTGAAACGAAGCAAATATGTAAAGATCAACCCCCCTCTCAGTGGTCACTTAAGTCAAAGACATCAAAAAGTTTATGTCTCAAAGGGATGAAGCAAGTGTAGAAGATGAACTGTATCATCCATGAACAAGACAACAAGCATATATATGGCAACTTCAAGTACAAAAATGATATTAATGCCTCAATAAGACAATAAACTAGTGAAACATATGCTAGCTGATATAAAACTGCAGCAATAGACAAGTTTGCAACAACAATTAGTAATGTATAACAACTGCAAGAAATATTCTTCAAAAATGCTAAAAAAGACAATGAAAATATAACATTTAATGTATATAATGATAATAGCTTGTCATGAACAAATTCTGAAGTGATTAGCTGGAAAATAATATGAATTATGCAGAAAATTTGCTGCTTTTAGATGGTTGTAACAAACGTTTATAACAACATCAAGTAAGTTAGTGTTTTATGCTAAGGTAGTGTTAGTATTAGTTAGTAAAAGCTTGAGAGAAAAGTGTTTGAGTGTTTGATCAATCTTTCAACAAGAGAGAAGCAAGAACTAGTGCCTTTTAGGACTTATGGAGTCAACTATATCAGCACAATAACTTGGAGAAATAGCAATGATTGTACTTGTTTAAGAGATAACAAGGTGGAAACTTGAGAAGTAGCACCTTAAGTTCTCAAGCACCAAGCCCCAAAGAGAAGATTCAACTAAGGTGTAGGCACTTCTAGGCCGTAGAGATTTCTCCTATCCTTAGACTCTTGAAAAATATTTAATGCAATAAGAACTAGACAAAACTTCTAAAGAACTAGCACTTTAGGGCTCTAAAAGTTTGTCTAGACAAGATCTTCTTAGGCAAAATTAGCAAAAAAAAGAGCAAGAAAGAAACACCTTATGTTTCTTACTCACAAGGTTTTCAAGCAAGCAATTTCATAATCTTAAATATGAACAAGTAAACATACCATAAACATTTATCATGAAATGAAAATTGCAGATTTACTTACTTCACCAATAATAATCAAGCATAAAAAACCCTATATTTTCCAAAATTCCACCAAGAAATGATCCAAAAATGCATCCAAATAAGTCTCCAACCAAGTGTGCTTCAAAATTTTAGCCAAGTACCCAAAAAGGGCGCCAATTTCAGTCCCCCTCTTGTGAGAGGTGATTTATGATGAAAATGCATGTCATTTTTGTGTATTTATACCAAAACCTGGCCTAAAATTAAATTTATTTTAAAATACAGGGTCGACCTCAACAATTATGCCTTTAATTTACAAATGAAATAATTTTACATAAAATAACCCTAAACAAGGTGATGTCATCCCTTCTAGGGTGACGTTAGGTCTCCTCAAGGGGACGTTAGGCTGCAAGAACATGACCCTAGGCCTCCAAAGGCCTCAATATTTGTCCACACGTGCTAGCATCATCTTCAAGGAACCATGTTGTCCTGGACTAGAAGGATGACGTCTCAACCTCCAAAGGGTAGCATCCTGGTACATGGAGGGCATAAGCCACCCCCTAGGCCTGCCAGAGTGCCTCCAAAGGAAACGATCTCTTCTTGTATCACACAATATAGTCATCACTGTCATGCCCCAAGCCCGGGGTCTCAACATCCATCCCTGGGCTTCAATCCCTCATGAAGGTCATAACTGGTCATCTCCTCATGAATACCTGTCCACCGAGAAAGGTCCTGCAAAGACAAATAGGTACGCCCTCCAGGGGTCCATGAGTCATGAGTATCATAGCAAGTAAATCACATCCAATAATCAAACCACTCGAACATGTGCATCAAACCCCTCTAAACCAAACAAATGCTCAAAGACATTATGCAATTTTCCAAATTTAGGTTTGGGAAGGGTCTCTGGATGTCCTATTGGGTTAATCCCCCTTAAGTCTAGTGTGTTTACCAGGTGGAGCCTAATCCAAGTCATGTAAGTGTATGAATTGGCATGGGGTAGATCTTTGGGTATGGGGTGCATGTGATAACATGGAAATGTAGAGTCTTACCTGTGGGCGCCTTTGTGGAGGGTGCATTGCACCTTGTCATGAATGCAATTGTTTCCTAGCCCATTTATTTTTTCTTATCTTTCTTTCTTTTGATCGTTTCTTTTATGCCACAAGGGAATAGTTAAGGGCCACTGTCCTGGCTTGGTGACCAGAGGTGACAGTGTCATCCACAAAACATTTCGTGGAAATGAGAAGGCTGACTTGTGATGAGGCCCCATTTCTCTTGGATATGCAACCAAGAGCCACTACCCTGGCTTGGTGACCAGATAGGTGGTAATTTCATACTGCTACATGTTCATGGTCATAATAGGCCCGCTCGTGATGAGACCTCCTATCCATCAACTAATACCTTGAGTGTTCATGTTATCTTGTGGGTCCCCTTTTCTTACTAAGAAGATTTTCACTGCTTTCTCGGGGATCCCTGGGAAAATCATCTCGAAGGTTTCAAAATGGCTTTTAACTCTTTCCAGCTACTTTTACCCTTTGGGCCTTTAGCCCCTTCTTCCCACGAGGCAAGGTACAAACCTTCCTTGTGTAGCCTATCCCAATGCCCAAAAGATGGGGAGATGGAATGAATAAAGATGGAAAGTGGTAAGTATGGAGGGAACATATGATGACTCTTCAAAGATCCACCCAGTAGTAGCCCATCCTAAAGGGAAATCAACTTACCAGGGCACCGTGTCACCCTCCCAGGTTTAAACAAGGCAACGAGCATAATTTCCAAGCAAACATCATGAAATGAAGAAGGATTCAATACAACATGTTCAAGTGCTTCAAATATCAAAGAGATACATAACATGATACCCAGTCTCATTACCTCATGGAGAAAGACCCACTGCCACTTCAGGACCAAGCCAATGTGATGGATGCTTCTGCTAGCGATAAGTGGACTATACTTGAAGAAAAGAGGGGCCCTCCAGGGCTATGCTTAGGCCGTCCGACTCTTGACACTCCATGTATGGAACATGTGGGCCTCAAGACACGATATCCTTATTTATCCCTAGGCTAGAGGATAACATTTGGCTCTGACTCGGGGACATGTGCTCATTGTAGAGCGCATGAGAACCTCAACATATCTGGTATGACCCGTGCCTGCTAAATCTCAACAAAATATATTAGTAACATCTAGTGTGGTGATATCACCCCTTGTCCATACATGATATAAAAATTGAAATAAGACAAATTCTAATCATGAGCATACATATATACAAGTGAGAGAAGACAATAGAATGAAACTACAACTATGCTAACATGATATGCAATGGTATGTACAATGGATGCAAATTCCTACCTACCTCTACTTACATGTTGGTTGAATGCTAGGTGTAGTCAAATAACTAGTGAAACCATCCCAACAATATCTCATAACACCTACCTCTGTGCTTCATCATAAACCAAAACAATGACAAGATAAGCACAAAAATAACATGAGTTAGAACATGTATCATATCATATGAAATCATAAAATCTAGCTCATGGAGGTGGGAGGGAGGTACAAAATTATGCCAAGTTACACTTCTAGGAAAGTGCTCAATCCATCTCAGAAAGGGATCATGAAAAGTCAAAGACTCAAAGGACTGACTCAGAGTCTGAAGGTTGGCTATCTTGGACGTCATCACATCCTGAAGTCTGAGAAGGGACTAACAAGAACCTAGAGGATGATTGACAACTTCTTAGGGGAGATTTGAACGATTGAGATAATAAGATTCTTCTTAAGGCATTCAACCTACCCTTGAATTCTAAAAGAAGGCTCTGCCTTAGAGAAAAAATGGTACTATAGACATGTTTCCCAATTGTATCCTTAGTGACATAACGCGGTAAAGTAATCAGAGGGAGATGGAAAACCTTGTCACAAGTATCCTGCTTCAGGAAAGCGATGTCCTCACCCTTATCAAGATCTGAGCACAACGGTTGTTGATAATCTTCTTCATAGAATAAATCCAAGTGCTCAAAGGAATACTCATCAAAATCCTCAAGGTATGATCGCAAATCGTCATGAGAACATTGCACTAGGTCATCCTTGGGTGTTTGGAAAATATCAGTAACCATACCTTCTCCTTGTTGCCACATGTCAAAATTATTAGTAAGCTCATACAATAGTTGTAAAGGCAACATTTGGAGATGTCCTTCCATATCATAAATGGGATCTTTATTAGAACCAACCACATCCCATTTGCGTCTCCCAACATGTATGAACTCATCAATATTATCAACCATGCCATTACCTTTATCATAACACGAAGGGTTTAGTACATCCAAGGATTCCCTTACTTCTTCACCTTCTGAATCATAGAATAGGGTATCATCAAAAATATGAAAAGGAAAATGATTAACCTCATTCTCTTCTTCTTGTGTAGGAGGGATAGGATCATGGATGGATTCATCAGAGGGAGGAGTACACATCAACACTTCATCATCATGTTTGATATCTTCCGGCTCTCGCTCTTCAACCAGGTCCTCATTATCTTCTGTAGAATCATGAGTAAATTCTTGCTCTTCCTCATGGGATTGGTAACCTCCTTCATAAATATCTTCTTCTGTATCGGAGGATTCTTGGCATTGAGCATGATATGCACCCCTAAGATATTCTACAATCTCAGTGGTGAATCCTTCGTCCTCTAGGGTTATTTTGAGATTTTGAAGGGCATCCTCATAAGTCTAGCACTGTGGCTTTGCGAACTCAAGAAACCTATCGACGAGATCTACTAAAGAGGATATACCCTTTTCTTTGCAACAACCCTTGATACATTCTTGTACAAATGATGGCAATGAAATTATGAACAATTTTATCAGGACATCCTCCCCTTCAAATTCTATTTCACTTATATACTTCAAGAATTCTACAATGTGAGTAATTGGGAGGCCTTTAAATCTTGGGCAATTTTTCAACAATTTTATATCAAAATAATGTGAATATCCTTGAAAACTTTCAAAATCAATAGACGGATGCACTTGCTCCTAGGGCGCCATGATCCCATATCTTGGAAATATCACAAAGTTGTGAGTAAGGTGGCACCTTGGAAAAGGTCAATGGAGTTGCTAGATAACCTCTTAAGGATTATCAAAGGGAGTGACGAAATCACCCTCAATAGAGTTGCCAGGTAATCTTTGTAAGATGAAGGCTTTGAGGGAAAGGCTTATCGAAAACATGTCGTTGAGGAATATTGACTCAGGGTTCCCCGACAACAACGCCAAAAATGTTATCGCACAATCTGTATTTGCCCAAAGCCCAAGGCAAGTGAAACAATATTAGCGTAACAAGGGGGTGACCTATCACTATCACTATCACCTTAACAGGAAATCTCTTTCTGTTTAGGAGTAAAATAAAACTACCCCAAGGGAGACGTCCTTAGTGACCTAAAGGGCTGGTGAAACGAAACAAAGATGTAAATATCAACCCCCCTCTCACTGTTCACTTAAGTCAAATATATCACAAAGTTTATGTCTCAAAGGGATGAAGCAAGTGTAGAAGATGAAGTGTACCGGCCCAGAACAAGACAACAAGCATATATATGGCAACTTCAAGTACAAAAATGATATTAATGCTTCAATAAGACAATAAACTAGTGAAACATATGCTAGCTGATATAAAAATGCAGCAATGGACAAGTTTATGTAACATCCCCATCTAGTACGACTCCTACGATGTACAACTGATAAAAGCTCCCTTATTTTTTTATTTTTTTTTGTGTGTGTGTATAGGAAGGTAATAATGACATTATACTCAACATCGCAACACGACGACGACACAACGCATGAAACTCATGCAACAACAACATAACGGCCTAACATAAAATCACATCAAGCACCTGGAAGCAATGTACGACATTCAACCGATGAAAAATAAGAATGACTACCCGCCCGTCCTACCCTGCAATGGTTAGGACCTCCAAGACACATAAGCAACGCTCAAGCCCAGGTTCCCATCGATTTTGACCATTTAAGGTCTCAGGGCGGGCGACTGTTCTGAGGAACAAGAAGGTGTCTACATCCCGCCCGACACAAGAAAACCAAGCCCACTAAGCTAAGGACAATCATTAATTATAATAAACAACAACACCCTCAACGGAAAGCGCACGCTAAAAACGATTTCGTCAACAATCCAACCATTAATCAAGGTTAAACGGTCAATATCTACGATTTAAAATGGTGTTAATTACAAATTGATTAACTAGTCTAAATTCCATTAGTCAACGAATTACCAACCGAACTTAACATGAATTACGACTCAATTTAGCGAGTCTGAGTTACCAATTAGGCAACATCTATAAATCCAACTAGCATCAATTACATATCCCATTTAGCAAGTCTAAATTTCAGCTAGTCAACTATTTGGCAAATCTAACTTGACCTTAAAAGAAAACAAGCTAGCAAGTAAAAATCATGATTAGACATTAACTACAAATATAATCTAACATTAATACGATCTAACCTTAGCAATTGCCAAAATATGAACAATATTCACTATACCAAACTACTATGTCTAAGATTAAAATGCTAATAATGACTTTAACATCCAACCCACCGTCTGGCCATTAACTAAATAACAATAGTAACAATCTTGATGTAGAATGCTATCATTAATACAATAATAAAGAAATTAACAAGGAATCTAATCATGACAATTAACCTATCATTTAATATAGCAATAACAACATTACTACATCAAGACCGAAGCAACAACTAAGCATTTATTAACTCAATAAATTCCATGCGCGTCTATCTATATTCTAGGTACCAAAATGACAGCTGCCTACAACAATAAAGAAATCGGCTAAGAAGTGTAAGTGCCATAACGCCATAAACAATCTACGAGAGACTAAGGCCATGCACCTAAAAGAATTATTGCCATGCACCCTCAATAAGAGTCACTGCCAGGTAAAGGTAAAATTCAGGGCATAAACACCGAAGCAGCTGGCAGCCTAGACTGATGTCATTACAGGTTAAAAGCGAAGTCAGCCATTTAGGCAACTAGTGGCCATTTAATCAACAAGCAGGAATCTGTTAACCATTTCCAGCGCTGTAGCATTTATTCTGGCAAATAATAAGGTAATTAATTTAGCATTAAACAATGCAACTATTATGGCTATTAATTGTAGAAATTAACATGACCATTAACGTGGCCTTCAACATAGCAATTATCAGGACCAATCTCAGAGTAAAAATGTCATGGTACATGCTTAACATGCCAAGAGTCATAAACAAATTACATACAACGGGCTCTAGAAAATCATAAGGAAGTTACTGCAATAATCATTAATGAGTTTTTAAGCCATAAACCTTCAAGATACACCTTACAATAACTACAGAGGGCAGGGTGGTCAAGTTAGGGATGACAAGAGACATGAAGACGTAGTGAAAAGTGGCAGGTCGCCCAACTTAAAGAAAACGAAGCAAACTTAAAAGTTTGGGCGAATTGCCAGTTACCCACCATACACGTTTTCAATCTTTAAAGATGGCAACGCCCAACAAGTAAAAATCAAAAGCAGGCTTCATCAACACTAAATTTTTATCCACAAGACATATCTAACCAACTAAATGTATGGTGTCGCTATCTAAAGTTATTTAGTTTGCAGTCAAGGGTAAAATCGCAGTCCAACAAAGTGGGAAAATAAAAACGCATGCACACAGTCCAATTTTGTATACCCAACCATAGTCATTCTGGTAAGTGAATTCCTGATTTAAAAGATGAATTCATGGGTGCATTCTACCGCAACCCAGTCAACGATTAAGCAAAAATGTGGGCGTTAACAACAGTGGGGAACGGTTGAGAGTCACAATTCATGGGCATTAAGTCTGGAAAAACCTGAGTAACTAAAAATCCGTGATAATCAACTGGATAAGGGTCTGATTAAAAAACTTTGGGGTGATGAACCTGGGCGACTGTAGGGACGCAAAGAACACTTCACCGGTGATTTCGTGGTGAACCACAGTACACAGTCACATTTAAATTTAAAATAATTCGTGGGCAATCACTTACACCATTCTAACGCAGAGAATACATCACACAGTCAACATGCCATGCTAAACGTCCAGAAAACATCACACAATCAATACATGGTTCAACGCAGCCAGGGGTAAGGGTTTCAAATTATTTTCTTCTCCTGGGGTACCCAACGACGCAATAGAGATAAAAGTCTATTTTTCTTTTGAAACAAGGGCATGAGGAAAACCAACCCCCCCAAAAAGACGCAAATAGAGAACGGTAAGTCGAATTGCAGTGAATTAAAAACCTCAACAATCACAGGCCACGAAAAAAATTGCAGACAGGAAGGGATCGTTTTTTTTTTTTTTTTTTGCATTGCTAGGACACCATTACACGTTGATTTTAAAATTTTTCCAAGAACAAACGTTGGTTTAAAATTGATCCATCAAATAAAAAGACGGGGTAAATACGAGACAATGATGAAAAATAAACAAGCTGAGTTTAAGGATAAACTTTGCCAACAATCATAGTGCAGGGTTAATTGAACGCATCGGGGCGCAAGGCGAACCTTCAACCAAGGACAAACATCAAAGGGTAGACGGATAACAGGTGCGTCCTTCGCTCATCATCCTCACACAGAAAAGCAGGGCGTTGAGATCCATAGGTCTTTTAATGTCGAAGCGATGACCGTAGATCAGGCTCCTAGCCAACTGCTCAGGCGAGGACTGAGGAGATAGGGACAAAATACAAACAACCATTAAGGACACAATCAATCACAGCCAGGTGTTCAAGACATGCGGGAAAACTAAGGCCATGGGAGACAACAACCATTGAGCTAGGCTAAGAAAAGTTTCCGTCATCAACTTAAAAAAGACCTCAGTTTACTTTTCCAATAAATAAGCAAATCCAAGCATAAGTCCTAATACAATCTACCAAACAAAAATGAAGAGAGCATACCATTGCCTGATCGCCCGCTCCGAGTGTCATCAACGCGCTCTGTACAACTCCCGCTTGCCGACCGGCGAGACTTCACCGGTACCTCCTAGCCAATGCTAGGGGTACTCTTCTTCCCCCTTAGCCCCCCGAGCTGCAAAGGGGCCACACACACACTATCCAAAGATTTCGACTAGCTCCCAACTCCCCTCGCAAGGCCGAGCTACCACTCCTCACCGAGCTGGGTATCCCAGCTCCCACAAGTTAAATAAGTCAAGTAGATATTTCTGTAGCATAACGTTACGCAAACAAAAGATGATCCTTCATTCTTCTCCTTCCTTCATTATTATATAGAGTTTCGAACTTCCTTTCTTTCCTAAAATCTCATTTCATTTAAAGTTTTAAAAATAAATTCCCAAAAATTCCTCTCTGTACAAGTGTCCCCCATCCCCTACATTCCTCCATATAATTTAATTTCTTCAATTAATTAATTATCTTTATTTCCTTCACCCACCTAGAGTTACTCCTAGAATCACTCCTAGGTATCCCCAAATTCTCTTACAAGTTTTAATGGCTTTCCCTATTATTAAATTACTAGTTCAGTTTAAATTAGAAAGCTCTTTAATTGTAGATACTTTTTCTAAGTTTGACTTTCCGATTTTTCCCTTATGTTCCCCCTTTTCCCTTTTTATGTTTACCTCTTTTCCTAGTTTCCTATTTTTTTAAATTTTCCCTCTTTCCCCTTTTAAATTAGAACTCAAAAAGACAGGTGTGGAAATTAACCCTTTTTCCCCTTTTCTCATTTAATTAGTATTTTAAAATTATCAAAATAATAAAACCATTAATCCCCCCTTTTCTTTTAAATTTTATTCCAATAGTTTTTTTTTTAATGAATAAATTAAATTTCTTATTCCCTTCGTGTTACAAGATTTAACTAAGGTCATAATTATTATTTATGTGGTTTTTATTTTTATTATTATTATTGTTATTATTTTTTTTTTATAGAGAGATAAAATTTTACCACTAGCATAGTTTAGACTTAAACCTTAAATTTTCGTACATGGCGACATTTAATTAGGGAATTTGTTTTAAAAATTTCTTAACACGTTATTCATCGTAAGGCCATCTAGGTTCATTCCTCTATCATCAACAACGTGACGTGTCCTTCAGGACGCACTAGGTGCTCCAAGGGTGCCACTCGCCTTAATCTGTTTCCCTTGCGCGACGTGCCCTTCAGGACGCACTACGTGCTCCAAGGGTGCCACTCGCCTCTTGACTGACTTGGTAGACATCAATAACCCCTGGAGTCAATACTCCGCCAGGTGAACTTGTGGGAGACTAAGGGCCTCTAAGGAATAAGGCCCTCGCCTTATTGCGCGCCCCTTAGAATCATCGTGAGCGACTATCGCAGTCTGCCCTCACGACATCGTGGGTCCTTTCGAACTAGGTAAACGTTAACCTACAGTTCGAGCCACGACGAGAGTGCTAGTAGGCTGTGGCAGGACTGCTGTCCACACCTCTCCCTCAACATCTATGGTAGTCGTGCGTGACCCCTTTACTCCACATGTGAGTCTGGTCGGCAAGCTATCGTCAACTTGCATCATCAACAAATCATGTCAGAACATATCCATATCATATCATCTAATCAGATGCACTAATATCACAGTAAAACAATCAAACCCCAATGGTACACTCCCTGACTCGATCCAGAGTCCAAGGGGTTCCATTGATGCCTCCGCATCCTTGAGGTCCAAAATCCTGCACACTCAGTAAACCGAGTCAATAGCACCTGCCTATGTCAATGCAGTAAAACAACATGTCATCAACCCATAACGCCTCATAATCAAAATCAAAATCTTTAATAGCATAGTAATCCAGATCACTTGCGAGCAAGTGTCCTCAAATAATAAGTTTGCTCAGTGCGCCAGAGCGAGATGTTATAGTTTACAACAACAATTAGTAATGTATAACAGTTGCAAGAAATATTCTTCAGAAATGATAAAAAAAACAAATGAAAATATAACATTTAATGTATAGAATGATAATAGCTTGTCATGAACAAATTCTGAAGTGATTAGCAAGCAAATAATATGAATTATGCAGAAAATTTGTTGCTTTTAGATGACTGTAGCAAACGTTTATAATAACAAGAAGTAAGTTAATGTTTTATGCTAAGGTAGTGTTAGTATTAGTTAGTGAAAGTTTGAGAGAAAAGTGTTTGAGTGTTTGATCAATCCTTCAACAAGAGAGAAGCAAGAACTAGTGCCTTTTAGGGATTATGGAGTCAATTATATCAACACAACAACTTGGAGAAATAACAATGATTGTACTTGTCTAAGAGATAACAAGGTGGAAGCTTGAAAAGTAGCACCTTAAGTTTTCAAGCACCAAGCCCCAAAGAGAATATTCAACTAGGGTGTAGGCACTTCTAGGCCCTAGAGATTTCTCCTATCCTTAGACTCTTGAAATATATTTAATACAATAAAAACTAGACAAAACTTCTAAAGTGCTAGCACTTTAGGGCTCTAGAAGTTTGTCTAGACAAAATCTTCTTAGGAAAAATTAGCAAAACAAAGAGCAAGAAAGAAGCACCTTATGTTTCTTACTCCTAGGGTTTTCAAGCAAGCAATTTCACAATCTTAAATATGAACAAGTAAACATACCATAAACATTTATCATGAAATGAAAATTGCAGATTTACTTACTTCACCAAGAATAATCATGCATAAAAAACCCTAGATTTTCCAAAACTCCACCAGGAAATGATCCAAAAATGCATCCAAACAAGTCTCCAGCTAAGTGTGCTTCAAAATTTCAGCCAAGTATCAAAAAAGGGTGCCAATTTTAGTCCCCCTCTTGTGAGAGGTGAGTTATGATGAAAATGAATGTCATTTTTGTGTATTTATACCAAAATCTGGCCTAAAATTAAATTTATTTTAAAATACGGGGCCAACCTCAACAATTATGCCCTTAATTTACAAATTAAATAAATTTACATAAAATAACCCTAAACAAGGTGATGTCAACCCTTCTAGGGTGACATTAGGTCTCCTCAAGGGGATGTTAGGCTGCAAGAATATGACCCTAGGCCTCCAAAGGCCTCAATCTTTGTCCACACGTGCTACCATTATCTTCAAGGAACCCTGTTGTCCTGGACTAGAAGGATGGCGTCTCAGCCTCCAAAGGGTAGTGTCTTAGTGCATGGAGGGAAAACCCCCCCCCTAGGCCTGCCAGAGTGCCTCCAAAGGCAACAACCTCTTCTTGTATCACGCACGTTGGTCATCACTGTCATGCCCCAAGCACGGGGTCTCAACTTCCATCCCTGGGATTCAAGCCCTCATGAAGGTCTAAATTGTACATCTCCTCATGAATACTTGTCCATTGGGAAAGGTCCTGCAAAGACAAATAGGTACGCCCTCCAGGGGACCATGAGTCACAAGTATCATAGCAAGTAAATCACATCCAATAATCAAACTACCCAAGCATGTGTATCAATCCCCCCTAAACCAAACAGGTACTCAAAGACATTATACAACTTGCCAAATTTAGGTTTGGGAAGGGTCTCATGATGTCCTATTGGGATAATCCCCCTTAAGTCTAGGGTGTTTCCCAGGTGGAGCCTAATCCAAGTCATGTAAGTGTATGAAGTGGCATGGGGTGCATGTGATAACAAGGAAATGTAGTCTTACCTGTGGGTGCCTTTGTGGAGGGTGTGCTGCACCTTGTCATGAATGCAATTGTTTTCTAGTCCATTCATTGCCAATTATTCTTTCTTAGCTTTCTTTCTTTTGATCTTTTCTTTTGTGCTACAAGGGAATAGTTGAGGGCCACTGTCCTGGCTTGGTGACCAGAGGTGACAGTGTCATCCAAAAAACATTTCACGGAAATAAGAAGGGTGGCTCATGATGAGACCCCCTTTCTCTTGGTTATGCAACCAGGAGACACTACCCTGGCTTGGTGACTAGATAGGTGGTAATGTCATACCGCTACATGTTCATGGTCATAATAGGCCAACTCGTGATGAGACGACCTATCCATCAACTAATACCTTGAGTGTTCATGTTATCTAGTGGGTCCCCTTTTCTTACTGAGAAGATTTTCATTGCTTTCTCAGGGATCCTTGGGCAAAGCATCTTGAATGTTTCAAAATGGCTTTTAACTCTTGCTAGCTACTTTTACCCTTTGGGCCTTTAGCCTCTTCTTCTCATGAGGTAAGGTACAACCCTTCCTAGTGTAGCCTATCCCAATGCCCAAAAGATGGGGAGATGGAAGGAATAAAGATGGAAAGTGGTAAGTATGGAGGGAACATACGATAACTCTTCAAAGATCCACCCAGTAGCAGCCCATTCTAAAGGGAAATCAACTTACCAGGGCACTGTGTCACCCTCCCAGGTTTAAACAAGGCAAAGAGCATAATTTCCAAGCAAACGTCATGAAATGAAGAAGGATTCAATACAACATGTTCAAGTTCTTCAAATATCAGAGAGATACATAACATGATACCCATAATCATTACCTCATGGGGCAAGACCCACTGCCACTTCAGGACCAAGCCAGTGTGATGGACGCTTCTGCTAGCGATAAGTGGACTGTACTTGAAGAAAAGAGGGGCCCTTCGGGGCTATGCTTAGGCCGTCCGACTCTTGACACTCCATGTATGGAACCTGTGGGCCTCGAGACACGATCTCCTTATTTATCCCTAGGCTAGGGGATAACATGCCTCGTAGCGAGGGGCATTTCTCATGCTTTGTTTCCTTTGGTTTTTGACATTTCTTTTCTTTTCATTTTATTTTGCATTTTGATCCTTGCATTTTATTTTTTATATATCTCATTGCATCAACTTCGAGCATTCAAACTCCTTTTCATGGGATTATGAAGCACAAACCACTATGTATGACATATGACAACCAACCCAAGAGTGGGACAATGGAAATAAGGAAGGATGGAAAATGTTAAGTATGGGTTAGGATATGGACACGCTACACCTCTCAAAGTCCCCCAATAGTACAACTCTATCCAAGAGTGACAACATTTATCTAGAAGATGATGATGACGGGCAAGGTGAAACAAGACAAAAG
This sequence comes from Picea engelmannii, assembly GCA_009831015.1. NCBI lineage: Eukaryota > Viridiplantae > Streptophyta > Pinopsida > Pinales > Pinaceae > Picea > Picea engelmannii. The sequence goes on along the minus strand of ML806387.1, from coordinate 25,512 downwards.
ACACAAATTTAGAGCATCATGATCCATTATCTGACTCAACCAATGGTCACTAGTTTCATGACAAATATGTAAGGCATTAACACTTAATATGAAGCAATGAAATACAATACCCCATGTATGTCAAGCACCATAGTCATCAAACGTGAGTGACCTGAACGTAACGTGGGAAGCATCTCTAGTCAAGTGTCTGTGGAGAACCATGGATCTTCTCTGTGGAACTGTTGTCCATGGTAAGCATCATAGGAGAATAATCTCCTCCAATTATCCTTAGATGTGAGGGGGTAACATTGTGTTTACCAATATACATGCCTCACATTTCTTCAAATTCCTTGGAATGGTAAGAAAACCTAAAACACCAATTTTCTTCAACATACGAAGACTATCATAATTGATGTGCCCAAATCTAACATGCCACATGAGACTGTATGACAATGTATCGTCATCATGGTGAGAGAGGTATGTTCCTTCCAATTTCAACAATTTCTCATCCTACAATCCTGTCATGAAGATCATGTTGTCGAAAGATCTCGTTATTTCAATTCCATCAAACATGTGAATAATATGGTCTTGTTGTCAAATGTGCACAAGAGGTAGAAAGTTCCTTCGTAGTGCAACTCAAGAAGATAGAGAACATCATGCAAAATAAAATCCGAGAATCCAAGCAATTTGAGCATGATGGTGTCAATTCTCATAGGTTTGAGACTAGAACCATCTACAAAGTTTACTGCACCATCTACATTGTTATTCAACTACTCAAAGAAGTCTCTCCATAAAGTCACGTGGCAAGTAGCACCAATGTCAAGCAACCAAGCATCTCTTGAAGAAGTAAATGAAGTTTTGAACAAATCTTCATTTATGCCAATAATGCAATGAACAATAATAGAATGAGTGGGTTTAGGAGCTTTACCCTTTTCTTCCTTTTGTTCTTGCTTATCTTTGATCTTCTCACATGGGATCCTACATGTCTTTGCCTTATGTCCATTCTTGCCACAATAAACACATAAAATATCATATATCTCACCTTGATTATGTTGTTTGGACAACATCGGGAAGACATTCTCTTAGAATAATAATTAATAATATAATTATTGATTATTAAATATCATATATAATAAGTAAATGACAATAATAAATAGTTATTGAGTATTCAAGGGACGCATCCTTTCATGGATGGTCACCATATGTTCCCTATATATGTAACACTCATCATTGTAATAATATATCAATCATATCTCATATGAAGAAAAAACATGGTATCAGAGCGGGACTGGGATTGACTCCTTCCCAGGAGGGCCAGGAAAATGAGAGTAGAGTAAAATGTTGAAAGTGTTAAATTTATGGGGTTGTTACAATCTCTATGTACAACATATTTACTTTTTTACTCCTACCTAAATTATATAAAGAATTCCATAAATTATGGTGGGCAGTGATTTCTAGCAAAAATGTCTAATTACCCAAATATGAGGAATGTACTAGATATTTACTTCTACCTATATTTATGCAAAGAATCACATGAATTATGGATGAACAATTTAACAAAGTCAAATGCTGTGTGGATATATTATAACCAAATTAATCTTTGGGTAGTTACAGAGGTATTCTCCAACTATTTATAAGAAAGAAAATTTAATTTAATTTTAAATTAATTTTTTCAAAGAGACGTGTCTTTTTTGGATCAATCTAATATTACTATAAAAAGACACTTAAAAGACACAACAATAGACACATATTTTTTTCTCTCTCACACATGGGATACATGATCTAAGGAAGAGACTAAGAAGTTGAAATTTTCCGAGTTACTTAGTGATGTTCTAGTGTTTACTAAAGTAATATCGTATATCATTGGAAGTAATTATCACTTGCGGAAAATTGTGATTGTTCAATTTAACACTAAAAAATCAACATGGTTAGCCGTATGACATAGAGTATATGATGGATGTGTGTTGGTAGCTGTATGACATCGAGTGTATGATGGATGTGTGTTGGTCATAGTAGAAGACATATTATTTGGAGGGTCACTGTATGTAGTTGTGCACAAGATAAATTGATCTCCTCTAAGAGATGCTTTTTGTTGTTCTTGTTTCTTGTTCCGGGAAGGTCACAGGTAATAGTTCTGAGAAGGAGCCATAATGACGGTCGCAAAAGGTAGACATGGAGGGAAAGACCTTTCAACATGATATAAAGGAGAGACATTTCCAGACATGATACTCAGAGACAATAAGTCTCTAGGAGCAATGTACCTCCCAGGACAGGACCATGCCAGATAACAGAGATAGTTCCAATGATCATTTATACATCGAGTCAAGACCGACTGTAGCACTATGGTAGATCCAATAGAGGAGGCAAACACATTATGAGACTCAGAGGGAGCAGGTGTAGCAGTCCCAGTACATGAGTCGAGCCATGAGATGTTTAGGAAGCAGGCATGGCAACAGTTCCAGTGTATGTAGAGGCACTCCCAGGGAGGGAGGCAATAATACATCCCGAGGGAGCAGAGATTGAGTTACCTCCAGAGAAGGAGGAAAAGCTACCTTCAGTGTCAAAGGTAGCATAGACAAAGGAGGAGTCACCCCTAGCTCCAGAGGGAGTGTTGATGTTTTACAACTTCCCAAAACGTTGGTTTCATGAGGGAACCTCGATATATCAAGTATGGTCCACGATGATTTAGCATGATCAACATTTACGTATGTTTTTGTGGGAAAAAACATCCATGAATGCAGTGTATGTTCAGAACATAAGTCCTCATAAGACTTTGAGAAACATGATGCCCGAGGAGGCCTTCACCGGAGTGAAGCCTGAGGTTGGACACTTCATGATATTTGGGTGTCCAATATACATTCATGTACCCAAGGAGAAAATGATCAAGCTAGACCCTTCAGGCAGAAAGGGTACATTTGTGGGGTACAATGAGTCTTCGAAGGCATACCAGATCTACATCCCTGGTCAGAGACAAAATCAGGTGAGTAGAGATGTTACCTTTGAGGAGGAGGTATCCTTTAAGAGATCTAGAGGATCTCACATGGAGATTGATCAAATTGATCCCATTGATCCTATAGCTCCAATTCATGTTCCCATAGATATTGCAGTAGGTCGGAGGAGACCTACATGGGATCGTCATACTCTACATGAGACAGAAGGATATGCAACTCCTCGTGGTACCTTCCGAGTGAGCAAGAGACCTCAGAGATATTCATGCTATGCCGCAACTATGAGCCACATCATTCATTTTGAGCCTTCCTGTTATGAGGAGGCAACTAGTCATCTAGTATGGAGAGATGTCATGATGGAGGAGTATCAATCCATCATGAAGAATGATGTGTAGGATATTGTTCTGAGACCTAAGGGGAAGTCTATGGTGACTTCCAAATGGATCTACAAGATCAAACACACAATTGACGGGAGCATCAAGAGGCACAAAATGATATTTTTTGCTAGAGGATTCTCTCAGGTGGAGGGAATAGATTATGAGGAGACATTTTCTCCTGTTGCTCGATACACTTCTATCCGAATGATTATTTCTCCTGTAGCATCCATGGGTTGGAGTACATCAGATGGATATAAAGACAACCTTTCTCAATGGAGAGATAGATGAAGAAGTATACATTGAGTAGCCAGTTGGTTTCGTGATACATGAGAAAGAGTCTCATGTGTGCAGGTTGAAGAAGGCCTTATATGGACTCAAGGAGCCACCTCGAGCTTGGTATGCGAGGATTGATGGACACCTGGTGATTTTTGGGCTTCAACAAAAGTGTTGTCGATCCCAGCCTGTACTACAAGACTATTAATGGTGAGTCCCTGATTTTGGTCCTCTACGTTGATGATTTATTTCTCACCGGTACAAAGAGTCTTATTGTTGAATGCAAGTATGCATTGGCCTCTAAGTTTGAGATGAAGGACCTTGGTATGATGCACTACTTCTTGGGACTAGAGGTGTGGCAGAGAACTGATGAGATCTTATTGAGTCAGGGGAAGTACACAGTTGAGATATTGAATAAGTTTGGGATGTTGAACTTGAAGCTCGTGGCTACACCAATGGTGATGAATCTGAAGAAATTAAGTGTGTCTTCTTCTGATTCTGACGAAATTGATCTGACTCTGTACAGACAACTGATTGGATCATTGATGTATCTGGTTAACACCAAACCAAATATTTTCTATGTAGTGAGTGCACTTAGCCAGTTTATGAGTCAGTGGAGACAAACACACTGGATTGCTGCGAAGCATGTGTTGAGATCCCTGCGAGACACAATTGGACATGGTTTGAGATATACTTCCAATATTGACATGAGATTGCAAGGATACACTGACTTTGATTGGGTAGGGAGTGTTATCCCCGATATCTAGGGATAACTAGGAGATCATGTCTCGAGGCCCACAGGTCCTAGACATGGAGTACCGAGAGCAGGATTGACCCAAGCATAGCCTTGGAGGGCCCATCTTCTTCTTCGCCAGATGTGTCCTGTCAGCAGCAACAACTTCCATCACCACCGGCTTGGACTTGTATCGGAGAGGACTCTTGCTCCATGAGGTAATTGGTCCGAGGTATCATGGTATGTGTCATGTTTGATCGTTATAACCTTCTTATATATGCATTAGGTTCCTTTCATTTCTGATG
>ML806386.1:124454-137400 GCA_009831015.1 Picea engelmannii | reverse complement strand
TATTGTTTCTAATATAGACCAGACCCCTCGATCCAAACCTTTGCCTTCCTTTTATAATTCATCTACTATTATGTTATTTTCTATGTATGCATGTGCATACATGATATGAGAGGAAACAACTTGAAGTGACCTAATATTAGTAAATAAAGGAAGGAGAGTGAAATTCCTTAATTTATTTTCTTATCTCATCCACTGAATAACCAAACGCAGATTCCCAGATATTTGGATTTGCTTTACTCCATATTCCTGTGCCAACATTCGAACCAGTTTAAGTGCAAAAATATCAATATAATTATTGGTTCCATGAACTACACCTGATTTGAAAGATATATTTTGATGCATCGATAAGTAGATTATCCCTCTAGCACCCCCCCTTGGAGGGGTCCCTTGGGAGGCACCGTCGAAGTAATCCCATTATATTTCCTTATTGAGTTCAACTTCTTTAGACTGATGTACAAATTTCTTATCCAAAATCTAGGGAAAGGTAGATATAATGATTAGTGATTGTGAAACACATTTCAAAGGTAATGTTTCCTCATCCTCAAACAATATCAGGGTTTTGGCCAACCATATTCCCCAAGCAACATTTATTAGGAGTGCTTTGAACCTTCTAGTTTCTTTATTTGTGCACCATCTCCTAAATGCCTCCTCAATATCATTTCCAACCCATACATTTTTTAAACCAATCATACATTCCACCTCATTCCAAACATGTTTTGTAAAAGGGAACAACATGAAGATGTGATAATTTTTTTCTTCTCTAACTGGCATAGACAACACCAACCAAGTCCCCCAAAGTTTCTTTTTGAAAATTGTCCTAGGTGAGAGTTTTATTATTCAAAATCAACCACATAATTTTTTTAGATTTTTATGGACTCTTGAGCTTCCAAACAACTTTCCCTTGCCACTCCTTAATATCCTCTCTTCCTTCAACAACTAAGGTCTTATATCCATTTTTTGGAAATATTCAGCAATTGGATTTTGGGACCAAATAAGTTGATCTTACTCATCTCTTATCTTGACAAAGATATTTTTTAAGTAATATACATATCTCTTCCATATAAAAGAATCATCTTCCTCTACACCAATATCCCTCTAGGTTTTTCAATGTTGTTGCCAAGGAGTTCTTTCCTTAGAATATAGTACCATATTCTTCTTAAGTCTCTTATCATCTGAGGAGGTAACCTATGAAACCTTTGCTTCCAACCCAAGGATCCAATCCAATTTGGATTTTATACCCTTTCCCAACTCACCACACTAACCAATTTCCAACTAGCGGGAAGGTTGAAAGGATTGATTTCCATATTATTGATGCATTTTGTAATTTTTTCACAGTTTTTCTAACCCATTCCTCTACTAAGTCCAAGACGATATACTTTTCCTTTGTGACTTGAACCCGTAACCTTTATCCTTGAAATAAGCACCACACATTCTTAGCTACTAATTCCTTTAAAAACATAAAAATAATTTTAAGGCCCCATCCTCCTTTGTCCTTAGGTAGAGATAACTTTTTCCAAGCTATTCGTACCAATCCTTTTTTTCCCTTATTCTTTTGAACAAATGAACTTTTAGCAAATGCACCTAATTATAATCCATGCAAGGGACATCCAATAGACCGAAATCACTTTCGGTACCACTTTAGCAAGCACCAAACAACCTCCTCTCGATAGCCATCCATCGCACTAGGTATTCAATTTTTCCTCCACTTTAGCTGTCAGCCATTGCAAATCACAAATTTTATATAGATTTGGATTTAGTTTACATCCAAGATACTTTAAACCTCCATCAACATCAACCAAGTTGTAAGGAAACATTTGAACAATGAAATTTTTTCCTACCTCATTAATACCTCAAAAAGATATCATTGACTAAGTCGGGTTTACTTTCTTACCTATGGCCATACAAAAAAGATCTATTGTCTCTTTGATATTCTTAGTTGTTCTCCTTGAACCTTCATAGAAAATAATAATATCATCAATGAATAGAAAAAAATTTACATGACAATTACCACCAATATTTACCCCTTTGAAATTTATAGATTTATTGGCCTCCTTTATTAATCTACTTAGACCATCAACAACCAGTAGGAAGAGAAAAGAAGAAAGGGGGAGCCCATGTCTTAGCCCTCTTTTTGGCTTAAAAAAGGACTATGTTGCCCCATTTATTAGAATAGAAAAATACACTGGTGTGATGCATTTAATCACCCAAACCATAAACCGATGACAGAAACCTAGGTGGATAAGGATTAATCTGATGTATAACCAACTTACCCTATCATAATCTTTGGATAGATCCACTTTTACCACCATCACTATGATATTCTTGACCTAGATAGAATGCAAACATTCTTTAGCAACTCCCACCACTTCATGAATTTGACATCCCTCTAAGAACCCAAATTTTCGTCTAATATATGTCTAGATAATATCGATTTTAACCTTATTGCTATGAGTTTTGATATAAGTTTGTGTATGTAATTGCATAAGAAGATGGGCCTCAATTTTTTGAATGATTTTGAGTTATCATGCTTTGGTATCAATGCTATGAAGGTCGTTTTCAAAGCACCAAGATTTTTCCCAAAAATTCTAGATGACTCCACCACCCTCCTTAAGTTTTCTTCTATAAACTCATATCACCCTAAGAAAAGCTCCACAGAAAGCCCATCTAGCCCTGGATCTTAATCCTTCTGGAAAAAAAAATAGGATCATCTATATCTCCTCTTTTTCCTACTTCCTCATTAAAGCATCATTATCTTATGGGTTTACAAAACTTGGAAAGGATGTTGACAACTTTAAAACCTCTACAATTCTGACTCAAGGTTTGACCTTTAACGGGGAAGAAAAATATTTTACACCTTCATTAACTATCTCCTTAAAATTTGATGCCAAAGTACCATCTTCCTTTTCAATCTTCCACATGGAGTTAATGTTCTTTCTATAGCTTGCATATTTATTAAAAAACACATTATTCTCATCTCCAGCCTGGAGCCAAAGTCCCTTGCTTTTTAGTCTCCATTCTTTTTCTTTTTCCAATAGAATATGTCAATTTTTGTCTTTGAGAAGTTTTCTCTCAGTTTTCATTTCCTAATTTATATATCCAAACCCCTCACTTCTATAAAAGGAAGCTAGGTTTTGATCCACTTCTTTGAGGGTTAGGTCATATTTTATTTTATTTTATTTTCCCATTGTATAGCCACCTTTTTTACTTTTTCAGTTTTTGGTGAACTCGAGTGGGAGTTGATTATTTCAATGTACATTCATAGGGTTCCCATTTCTCTTTGATTTTTTTAAAAATTCCTCATCCTTTAATCATTATGGGTTCATCTTGAAAGGATTGGTTGGTTTTCCTTGAGCTAGGGATACTTCCAAAAGAATAAGATGATGGTCAGAGTCGCCCCAACAAGAAACCCATTGTTTAATTCGGATTACTTCACATGAAAAGGATTCTAAGATTAAAAAAAAAAAAAAAAAATCAATCTAGTCTTTTTGCAATTTAAGCTTCTCTTTTCCTTTTATTCCTCCATGTTGGAGATAAATTTGTTGATTCTATGTTCGGTAAACCCACTTCTTCCAAAAAAAAATATGAAACGTCCTACTAGATAGTCCACTTGTGTTGTTGGTCCCCACAATTCTGATTCTCCCAGAGTGAAATTAAAATCGCCCACAACCAGACCCCTTTGGATCCATTCCATATTTAAAACCCTATCCCAATATTCCACCCTATCCAGATAAGGTTCATAGATGCTCAAAATATGAGCTCTTTTCCAAGGTCCAGAGAGAACAAATAAATCCCCAGAGCTGTAGAGATTTCCCATGAATTAGTAAGGTAAAAATAATTTTTTTCCACCTAGTTATATTTCCCCCTAATCTTCCTTTAGCATATATGAAACTAAATTCCCAATTCCTAGGCATTTTGGAAATCTAATGTGTAATTTTTATCCCATCAATCATAATTTATTGTAAAAACATAACATATGGGTTTTTTTCTTCCACTTATCTTTTTAGGGCCAATTTCTTGGAGGGATTGGCAAACCCTTGACAATATAGGGTCAGAAAAATTATTTTTGAACATTTTTAGGGGCATTAGTTGTAAGAGTCCCAAACAGAGACAATTGTTTTCCACTTTGATTTCTAAACTAGCTTGTTTTGTGCTAGTGACATGAATGGTTTCCTTCCTCTGCGTGGGGATTTTTTATATTTTTCATAAATAAATAAATAAATAAAACAAATCTCCCTCCATCCTTCTTGAAAACACTGATGAATCTTTGTTCCTTGGTATGAGGATAGATTTGGGGCCTTCCATGTGGTTTTTCAAATACCTTATTGTAGTCCATGTTCCTTACTCATATTGATAGCTTCCCCAGATATCGAGTTCTCTTCTACATGCTCATCTCCTAACCCGGATAATGGAATTAGAGGAGGAGGCTTCAATTTTTTAATCCTCGAGAGGTTGGGGAGGAAATAACTCAAGTTCTCTTCTCCATGGATCTCTTTAATTATTCCCCAAGACCCAAAGAGTATCTTTTCATAACCAATTAAATTTATATAGGATGGATTTTTATACTTACCCAAATGTTCCAAATTCTCCATGCATTTTGTAGAGGCTTCCAAAATTTGGATCCCATTATTGTCTACAGCCAAAGGATGATATGAATTTGGGAGAGGTACCCCTTGAGAGAAAACAGGTCCAATATTTTCCATCATTGAAACCACAACCCTAGTGGCCTATTCACCTTTTATCATTTTTTCCTCAAAAAGCTTAAAGGTGTTTTTTTTACCCATAACTTTTGTTTGTTGGATATGTACAATCACTTGTCAGGCACCCATATATGTGATAGCATCCACATTTAAAAGGAATACCTTCATAATCGATGGTTTGGTGAAAATTTTCAATGCCTCTCCATATAACCATAAACTCTGGCAATCCCCCTTTCAAGTCCATGCCAACCAATATCCATTCCATTAACATGTATCTTAATCCAAGGTAACATTTATTGACCTCATAAAAAGATCCTGGGAAATTCCCTACCTTAGCAAACACTTCATCCAACCATAAAACCAATGGGTGGTCCATAAGCCTAACCCATACCAAGAATAGCTCCAAATGGGAAATTCGAGCGTTGAAATCTATGTGTCATTTCTTTAGAAACAAGGGTTGTGTTCCCCACTTCCACCTCTTATGAAGAATGTTTTCAACTTCAACCCTAGACTTAAAAATCCATATCATCTAACCATTAACCAGAATAATACTACAAGGGGAGTAACCTACCTCTAATGCAAAGTTACCCTTCATCCAATCCGTAAGGGTATCACTACTCATTCTTTTTCCTGGGAAATGTCCAAAAATAGCCAAATACACCAAATCCATAATTTCATTTAGCTTTATGTTTTTTCCTAAGAGAAAATTTACAGGGTCTTGTTTCTTCTTAATGCATTTTTGGTGTTTTCCTTTCTTCAATGGATTTGAACTCTGTATTCATGTATTCTTTATTATGAGTGTACCACTCATAAGGTCAAAATCTAATAAAACCTTTGTTAGACTCATGTCCTCCCAATCCTTCCCTTACTAGGAACAACACCGCATCTAAACTTTGGAATGAATCTCAAGAGGGAATGGTCTTCGTATAGTCCTAAGGGAGCAATAAATTCCTTTCCAAAGTATATCTTGGGATTAAAATCCCAAGATTTAATAAAAATTTCCTCATGTCCTTCCCATACAAAACTCTAGAATTGCATGAAGTACCTTCTTCTGAATGTCCCATCATTTCATGGCATAGAGGATTTTCATTCTAATTAGGATTAGCAAATAATCTCCCTACCATATATTTGATCAACTTTAAAGTCTCCTCCTCCAATGGGTGCAAACTTGGTCGAGGGGGTATCGCCTAAGGTGATATGGGTCTAGGTGGGAGGATCAATGGGATGGCCTAGATTTGTTGGCTAGCCAGTGGATATTCAAAGAAATCCACCTCCTCCACCTCCATCATCCGTAGCCCAACTAAATATTCTTGTTGTAGCTCACCCCCTAACAATTCAACATATGGAGAAACATAGTTCTAAAAATAATGGTATAAAACAAATCACAAATAATATCTAATATTGTCCTCAAATATAAACATAAATTCACCATAGTAAATTGCCATTGAAACATGCAAATTCAATTATATTTATTATAATTATAATTATTATGATTGTTATTAAATTTTATTAATTATAATTATTATAGTCAGTATTAAAAATTAGAAATTAGAAATTATTATAATTAATAATAATAATAATAATAATCACTATTACAATTATTATTATTACTACTATTATTATATTAATAATTATTATCTTAATATTAACTCTCATGACCTATATACACAAACCCTATCACCCTCCCCTAACACCTATAACCCCTTATTGTTATAACCCACAACTCGCATAACTCATAACATATAACCCCTATACCTATCACCTCTAACCCATAAAAATATTATCCACTTATCCCTGTCTATTATATTTGTTAACAAATAACCCCAATAATCCATAACATTTATAACTCCTACAATGCCTAACATATACCAACCATAAGCTATGTTATCTCTAATCCTAAACCGTTAACCATTATAAACCCTGGCCTTTCCCATCCTTATATTTTTTGCCTCTCATCCTTTCTTCCTACAACCCCTAACCATCTAATGTTTAACTGCGATAATCCCTAAGTCTTAACTATTATAACCCTTAATCCATATAATCATCCTTACCCCTATCACACTTAATCCCATATCACTCCCAACCCATAACCCTTATAAACCTTAACTCATATGAACCTTGGCCAATATAAACCCTAAACCATAAAACCCATAATTCACTCCTCCTAAAGCACAATCATCACAAATTGTGTTCTCATTCCTCAACTTGCACTCATATTCCTCTTGCTAATGAACCCATCTAGTGGTGGAGTTCGTCATTGTATACTAAGATTTAGCTACCTCTTTTTTGCACCTATGAAGGCTATGTTTCACCTCAAGAAAGTCACATAATACACAACATCTATGGCAATAATTACAATGTCCCATAATGATAGTGCCAAGTAGGCATGCAAGTCTCCAACGATTTTCCCAAATTTGCTAGAGCTCCCCCATATCCCAACGACCTTGCTATATAATAGCTAGGATTGAGTACAAAGGGAACCAAAAACACCACATCAAGGAGTGCCTTCCAGAGAGAACCACAATTAAATAACCATAATAAAACCACATATAATCACCTGCATGCCTAAAATTCCCTCGATAACTTCACATGTTGTAGAAGGGATGCAATGAAATAAGGTGTTCTTGTGAATTAAATGTCCATTGTTTCCAAGTTACTTTGGTGGCATTGGAGTTTGGAATTCCCCATCATAAATGTAGGTATTATTGGAGGGGCTTGAACGTTGACACCCCCATTAACCTTTACATAACCAACTTCTAATTGAACTCATATGTTTGCTTGAAGGTTCAGGTCCAGTGTACCATGTGCCCATAGCACCAAGTAATCAAACAATTTTGTGAACCCTTAGCACAATGAAATGATGATTTGCATTAAGCATGATAGGAATCAATTTTGTAATGATAACCTGTTGACCCATATTCGTGATCAACGTTTGGACACATACATTTCCTTAAAATTATTCCTTTTTACTTTTCTTTTCTTCTAAGGTTTCCTAATTAGTCTCTTTTTCTTTCCTTTCAAAATTTTCCAATACTTGGTCATTTTTAAGTAATGCGGGAGTAGAGAAAATCATAGGCCTACATGTCCTTAGGTCTGCAAACCTACACTTTTTCTACCTACAAATTGCACCTTGTACTTATGTGTCCCCTAAAACGCACCTTTTACATTTTCATACTTAACTATTTTTCTTGAAATGAAGATGTCAAACGATCGACTATCCTGTTTACCTTTTTCCTACATCCACAAATCCACATACCCGCCAACCCACATTCTCGCATTCTACAAAATGCACTCCTCATCTCCACGACCTGCAAAATGACCATCTATCGTACTTAGTCAATTTCCTTACTTTGGGTGCGGGGCACTTTCATTTTCACCTTTTCATTCTTGTATGATCCTAGACCCACATATCCGTTGATCCACACTTCTGCATCCTACATAATGAACTTCATGTTCCTCATAATGCATCTCCATAATTAACCATTTTCATTTTCCACGACATCACATCACCACTTCCCATCGCATTTATTTCCCCCCTACCATGTCAGACGCCACTTGTGAAGACATAATGTCGTTATTAAATTAGCAAAGATCGTGTAAACTTTGTAATAAATTCAAAAATCTTGTCGTGCAGGATGGAAATTTGAAATAAGAATTATGGTGATTAAACTATCAAATCAATATGTGGTAATTAAATAAGAACTAACATGCCAAGCTGTAAATATCGACAGTAGTTCCAACTATTACCAAAATTAAAAAGAAAAGAAAATAATGTCAATTAAGGGAAAGGAATTGTATTGCAGGGATACACTAAAAACACTTGGGCATGAAGATCAAGATTCCAGTTGTCAAGAGAATACAACTACTACAAGGCTCTCTCTCCAGCTAAGAAAAAGATGAATCATATTTGGATTTCATACATAGGTCGTGTTGGTTGTTTCCCAAAATAACAGATTTCAGAAAACTTGTTCAATGGTGTGTTGATAAATTCAACTCGAAGAAAACAATAATCCAACTTCAAGGACAACAACCCATTTCTTTAGCTCCTTCGGTATTTTCTAGAATGTTATTGCTTCCTACATCCATTATGCGGTTTAAAGGTAAAGAAGCTAATGAATTCCTTAAAAAACATAAGGGAGGAGAAAAAATTATTAGCAATTATCTGGTTGACCCAATCAATAACTATAGTGTTTCAAATATTGATGTAAGATCCTTGAAATACACATACAAGGAATTTGCCTAGTTATTTGCTCGTATTATCGGTCTAGAATCTACAACATTTGTACCAAGAAATATTATCTATGTCCTTCACTTTGCTCTGCATGAAAACGCCATCTTATATTGGGGCCACATTATTTCTAGTAAAGTTTCATTTCATTTAAGTAATTTGAAAAAGACCCAAAATTTTTATATGACATCCTACCTCATGTATTTGAGGACTTGCTAAGGGAAAGGAACATTGATTTTAATATGGAACCAGTTTACACTTGGTATTTGGCCTTGTATAGGCACAAAGCTCAGTATAACTTTTACTCGATTCACAATAATTTCATTTCAGAGTTCAAAAAAATATTTTTTGGCCCTAGTATGTCGATATTATCGCTTGAAGTCACCACCTTTCTCGCGGAGAAAGGAGTTTTCAAGATTACCAAGGATTTTGGTATTATCAAGTTATTTGGGTGTGAATAAAAACCTTTCCTTCTCCCATTTTATGTATCAGACAAGCATTTTGTTGTGGAATTTTGTAGGTAGTACAATACTTGGACTCACTTTTTCAATGAGAAGAGGAAGAAACAATTCATTCCCCTGCCTTGGAAAATCAGAGAAATCATGGTAAAACATTTATCCTATTTGGATGAACTTGCAGGTCATTTTGACCAAATCGTCTTAAAAGAAGCTAAACGTGTTGAGGGTTTTGACCTGAATGATATGTTCACTGCACACATGGCATTAATTGTTTATTCTTCTTATTTCACCAAAATTGAGGAATTTAAAGAAGGGGTGGAGATAATTTAGATATCCTAAGACCATGATCGACTAAGATTTAAATGAAACGAAAGAATTGATTAGTACCAATGAATGATCCGTAGGATCTTTTAAATGACTATGGTTGAGTTTTAATTTTGCATGTGTTAATTAACCATTTGAGAAACTTAGTGAAAGAATGAAGAAAGAAGAGGAATTATAACAGTCATATACACATATGCAGATCTGAAATGAAAGAATACACAACAAACCATAACACGCAGATTGATAATGGAGTTCGGCACAACTTTGCCTACGTCTCCGGGCCTTTTCTTTGTGGGGGAGGCTTCTTTATTTCTGTTCAAATGCTCAAAAGTACATCGCTTCAATTCCAAATGGCTACAAGACTAATCTGGTCATGTTCTCCCAGATCTCTAGAACCCTGCAAAGAAAACAGCACGCAAAACGGACGTCCGGAGCTCCCATAAATGGTCCAACAACGTCTCCTCCTCAAAAGCTTCTCTGCATCAACATGGCTTTGGCTTGGCTTTTATTCAACATAACTCTGCTCTGACTACCCTCCAATGGCCTCAAACAGGCATGGTTTATATAGCCTTGAAGTTGGTTTCTCACCTCCAACTTCCTCCAAGAATTTGGCCTCCAAAAATGCCCAATATCCCCCAAAAATGGAAGGAATCAACCAAAAATAGGCATATTAATCAACAAAAACCAATTTTATAACCAAAAAACCCAAAATATGGTTAAATTCGGGCGCAGCCCCCTTTATTCCATGCGCTCTCCCTTAACTCGGTCATATGGGGGGGCATGTGGCCATGCGCCCATGCGTTGGTCCCCCCTCCATTGCTCCCACTCCTGGTTCCTTGGCGCTCCAATAGAGCCACGCGTTTACCATTATAACACCCCTGGTTATGTGGCGCAAACATAGGCCATATGGCCACGGGTTTTGCATTGTAACAAACCCGTCACATTGACTCCCATGCTCATGGCTATATGTAATGGTCGTGTAGTGTGTGAAAAGGGTTGGGGCTAAGCCCCGGCCCTTTTTCCCGCCGGTTAAACCTTCCATTCAACATAAATACAATTTAGGCCAATAGTTTTACAAGCACCACTGTGGGGGCGGGCGGTTATCCCAGCCCCGCCAGTTCTCTGCCCACCGGGAGATCGCGGGTTCGACCCCCGGCCATGCCTAATTTTACAAAAACCATCAAACCAATGAAGGGGTGCCACGTGGCAGCCCTTGACTGGGCCACGTGGCACTTTACCAACCAACCACAAACTGACATGTGTCAACCTGTGATTCACCCACGTTGAACTGACGTACTGCCCGGTCAGCCTGCCACGTCACTTGATGATGTCACCCGTGCCACGTGTCACCCTTTCAGTGGTGACACGTGTCACCTCCGGATACGTCCAACCGTACGCCAAATCGACCAAATATGCCTAACACGTGTCACTCCCTGGTGCTGCCACGTGTCGCACGTACGAACATGCCACGTCAACGTCCGTACAAACTGTACGGACTGCACAGTCAGCAATTTTTTTGCATGTTTGCCTTATCGGACATAACGCGATATCTTCTCCATACGGAGTCCGTTTGATGAAGTAAATATACCACCGGAATCAGGAAGACGAGACAGATGCAATGGAATAGGTTTCATTGCATTCCGAGCACTTTCCTTTTTGAGCATTTTTCAAGCCCTATCAGGCTTCTGGATCCAATTTTGGATCAATGAAGGATACCGACAGCATGGCAGAGAAGTAGCAGATAGAAATCCCATTTCACCAACTGTTTCCCAGAAAAGTACCTCGTTGAGAACAAAGCATAGGAGCAGTGGTATCAAGATGAGAAAAAAAAGGCTAGAATGCTAGATGATGGAAATGATAAGGACCCACCCAAGATAAATCTTGAAAAATCTCATACCATATATACTTCTTCCAAGAGAAAAAGAAATAAACAGACAACAAGGTTAAGTGTACTTGAAACCCAAGAAATCCCATGAGCTATGGATGTGGATGAGCTTATCGAAGAACCCAGTTGGTATGAGCAAAGACTGTTGGAAACCCCAGGAATCATTGAATCCCTAGTCACCCAAGGATCGGTGATTTTTGAAGAGGAATCTATAACTTTCAACCATGCGGCCTACAATCGAGTGTCTAAAAAATTTTCAATTGAAAAGGTTAATACAAAAAACAAAAAGTCAACAGAGAAATGGAAATCGAAAATTGATTTCGATGGGGTTGCACCATCAAAAATTGTGCAATTCCATGATGCAGCCGAAGAATCCCAAAAATAGTATGTTAGTATTATGGAAAAATAAAATTTGGAATTAAAACAAAGAATAAAAGAATCAAAAGCAGCCTTAATTTCGTGACCTTTTTTTCCTGAACCTTTGAGTACAATTCAACAAATGCTCACTTTAGAAGATATCATGTAATGCAGTAACAAATGTAAAGGTTCATCAAGTTTACTACAAGCAATAAGAAATGTGTTGGAGATGGGATCTAGAAAAGGATAGATTTGATTCAAGAAATTTGGGATCTTGCTCAGAGCACCACTAACTTTGCAACAAGAAGTACAAATTTTAAAGAATATCTTCAGAAGGATCTGGAGAATGATGAATGTTTCTACAAGGACGTTGTTGAGTCTCCATTTTGACATTTATAATGCTCTATATCACCTTGTATCCGAGCCCTTTTTGCCTATGTTATAAGCCTATACTTGATTGTTTCCTCCATAAACATACCTAATGACCTTGTTCATGTACACAAGAGGTAACTTATGATTAAGGCATGTTTTGTTTAATTTTCTTGAGCTAATTCAATTAAAATGCTTGATTTTGTATAATCCTAATTGTTTTACTCCTAAGCATTCTATTTCGGTACCTCGGCATTGATCTGGTACCAACAGACCCACACAACAGTGATCTGGTACTGCCCTGAGCTATTCTGGTACCAAACAACTATGCCTATTACGGTACCAGTGTGACTGTGCTATTCCGGTACCAAACAATTGCGCCTATTCCGGTACCATTGTGACTATGCTATTTCGGTACCAAACGACTGTGTGTATTCCAGTACCAATTGCTATTTCCAGAAATCGTTTGTTGGACGAATCTTCTATTGAAGATTTCGAGAGGGCAGTTGGACTGAAGCTTCCAAATCAGTTTTCAAGATCACGATAGACTTCATCACTCATGCACTTCGTGTCATGAGGATGAAGTCCATTCCTAAATATTCGATATGTATTTCCAATTGTAATATTT
>ML806386.1:92645-124354 GCA_009831015.1 Picea engelmannii | reverse complement strand
TCTGATTTTCCAAGGCAGGGGAATGAATTGTTTCTTCCTCTTCTCATTGAAAAAGTGAGTCCAAGTATTGTACTACCTACAAAATTCCACAACAAAATGCTTGTCTGATACATAAAATGGGAGAAGGAAAGGTTTTTATTCACACCCAAATAACTTGATAATACCAAAATCCTTGGTAATCTTGAAAACTCCTTTCTCCGCGAGAAAGGTGGTGACTTCAAGCGATAATATCGACATACTAGGGCCAAAAAATATTTTTTTGAACTCTGAAATGAAATTATTGTGAATCGAGTAAAAGTTATACTGAGCTTTGTGCCTATACAAGGCCAAATACCAAGTGTAAACTGGTTCCATATTAAAATCAATGTTCCTTTCCCTTAGCAAGTCCTCAAATACATGAGGTAGGATGTCATATAAAAATTTTGGGTCTTTTTCAAATTACTTAAATGAAATGAAACTTTACTAGAAATAATGTGGCCCCAATATAAGATGGCGTTTTCATGCAGAGCAAAGTGAAGGACATAGATAATATTTCTTGGTACAAATGTTGTAGATTCTAGACCGATAATACGAGCAAATAACTAGGCAAATTCCTTGTATGTGTATTTCAAGGATCTTACATCAATATTTGAAACACTATAGTTATTGATTGGGTCAACCAGATAATTGCTAATAATTTTTTCTCCTCCCTTATGTTTTTTAAGGAATTCATTAGCTTCTTTACCTTTAAACCGCATAATGGATGTAGGAAGCAATAACATTCTAGAAAATACCGAAGGAGCTAAAGAAATGGGTTGTTGTCCTTGAAGTTGGATTATTGTTTTCTTCGAGTTGAATTTATCAACACACCATTGAACAAGTTTTCTGAAATCTGTTATTTTGGGAAACAACCAACACGACCTATGTATGAAATCCAAATATGATTCATCTTTTTCTTAGCTGGAGAGAGAGCCTTGTAGTAGTTGTATTCTCTTGACAACTGGAATCTTGATCTTCATGCCCAAGTGTTTTTAGTGTATCCCTGCAATACAATTCCTTTCCCTTAATTGACATTATTTTCTTTTCTTTTTAATTTTGGTAATAGTTGGAACTACTGTCGATATTTACAGCTTGGCATGTTAGTTCTTATTTAATTACCACATATTGATTTGATAGTTTAATCACCATAATTCTTATTTCAAATTTCCATCCTGCACGACAAGATTTTTGAATTTATTACAAAGTTTACACGATCTTTGCTAATTTAATAACGACATTATGTCTTCACAAGTGGCGTCTGACATGGTAGGGGGGAAATAAATGCGATGGGAAGTGGTGATGTGATGTCGTGGAAAATGAAAATGGTTAATTATGGAGATGCATTATGAGGAACATGAAGTTCATTATGTAGGATGCAGAAGTGTGGATCAACGGATATGTGGGTCTAGGATCATACAAGAATGAAAAGGTGAAAATGAAAGTGCCCCGCACCCAAAGTAAGGAAATTGACTAAGTACGATAGATGGTCATTTTGCAGGTCGTGGAGATGAGGAGTGCATTTTGTAGAATGCGAGAATGTGGGTTGGCGGGTATGTGGATTTGTGGATGTAGGAAAAAGGTAAACAGGATAGTCGATCGTTTGACATCTTCATTTCAAGAAAAATAGTTAAGTATGAAAATGTAAAAGGTGCGTTTTAGGGGACACATAAGTACAAGGTGCAATTTGTAGGTAGAAAAAGTGTAGGTTTGCAGACCTAAGGACATGTAGGCCTATGATTTTCTCTACTCCCGCATTACTTAAAAATGACCAAGTATTGGAAAATTTTGAAAGGAAAGAAAAAGAGACTAATTAGGAAACCTTAGAAGAAAAGAAAAGTAAAAAGGAATAATTTTAAGGAAATGTATGTGTCCAAACGTTGATCACGAATATGGGTCAACAGGTTATCATTACAAAATTGATTCCTATCATGCTTAATGCAAATCATCATTTCATTGTGCTAAGGGTTCACAAAATTGTTTGATTACTTGGTGCTATGGGCACATGGTACACTGGACCTGAACCTTCAAGCAAACATATGAGTTCAATTAGAAGTTGGTTATGTAAAGGTTAATGGGGGTGTCAACGTTCAAGCCCCTCCAATAATACCTACATTTATGATGGGGAATTCCAAACTCCAATGCCACCAAAGTAACTTGGAAACAATGGACATTTAATTCACAAGAACACCTTATTTCATTGCATCCCTTCTACAACATGTGAAGTTATCGAGGGAATTTTAGGCATGCAGGTGATTATATGTGGTTTTATTATGGTTATTTAATTGTGGTTCTCTCTGGAAGGCACTCCTTGATGTGGTGTTTTTGGTTCCCTTTGTACTCAATCCTAGCTATTATATAGCAAGGTCGTTGGGATATGGGGGAGCTCTAGCAAATTTGGGAAAATCGTTGGAGACTTGCATGCCTACTTGGCACTATCATTATGGGACATTGTAATTATTGCCATAGATGTTGTGTATTATGTGACTTTCTTGAGGTGAAACATAGCCTTCATAGGTGCAAAAAAGAGGTAGCTAAATCTTAGTATACAATGACGAACTCCACCACTAGATGGGTTCATTAGCAAGAGGAATATGAGTGCAAGTTGAGGAATGAGAACACAATTTGTGATGATTGTGCTTTAGGAGGAGTGAATTATGGGTTTTATGGTTTAGGGTTTATATTGGCCAAGGTTCATATGAGTTAAGGTTTATAAGGGTTATGGGTTGGGAGTGATATGGGATTAAGTGTGATAGGGGTAAGGATGATTATATGGATTAAGGGTTATAATAGTTAAGACTTAGGGATTATCGCAGTTAAACATTAGATGGTTAGGGGTTGTAGGAAGAAAGGATGAGAGGCAAAAAATATAAGGATGGGAAAGGCCAGGGTTTATAATGGTTAACGGTTTAGGATTAGAGATAACATAGCTTATGGTTGGTATATGTTAGGCATTGTAGGAGTTATAAATGTTATGGATTATTGGGGTTATTTGTTAACAAATATAATAGACAGGGATAAGTGGATAATATTTTTATGGGTTAGAGGTGATAGGTATAGGGGTTATATGTTATGAGTTATGCGAGTTGTGGGTTATAACAATAAGGGGTTATAGGTGTTAGGGGAGGGTGATAGGGTTTGTGTATATAGGTCATGAGAGTTAATATTAAGATAATAATTATTAATATAATAATAGTAGTAATAATAATAATTGTAATAGTGATTATTATTATTATTATTATTAATTATAATAATTTCTAATTTCTAATTTTTAATACTGACTATAATAATTATAATTAATAAAATTTAATAACAATCATAATAATTATAATTATAATAAATATAATTGAATTTGCATGTTTCAATGGCAATTTACTATGGTGAATTTATGTTTATATTTGAGGACAATATTAGATATTATTTGTGATTTGTTTTATACCATTATTTTTAGAACTATGTTTCTCCATATGTTGAATTGTTAGGGGGTGAGCTACAACAAGAATATTTAGTTGGGCTACGGATGATGGAGGTGGAGGAGGTGGATTTCTTTGAATATCCACTGGCTAGCCAACAAATCTAGGCCATCCCATTGATCCTCCCACCTAGACCCATATCACCTTAGGCGATACCCCCTCGACCAAGTTTGCACCCATTGGAGGAGGAGACTTTAAAGTTGATCAAATATATGGTAGGGAGATTATTTGCTAATCCTAATTAGAATGAAAATCCTCTATGCCATGAAATGATGGGACATTCAGAAGAAGGTACTTCATGCAATTCTAGAGTTTTGTATGGGAAGGACATGAGGAAATTTTTATTAAATCTTGGGATTTTAATCCCAAGATATACTTTGGAAAGGAATTTATTGCTCCCTTAGGACTATACGAAGACCATTCCCTCTTGAGATTCATTCCAAAGTTTAGATGCGGTGTTGTTCCTAGTAAGGGAAGGATTGGGAGGACATGAGTCTAACAAAGGTTTTATTAGATTTTGACCTTATGAGTGGTACACTCATAATAAAGAATACATGAATACAGAGTTCAAATCCATTGAAGAAAGGAAAACACCAAAAATGCATTAAGAAGAAACAAGACCCTGTAAATTTTCTCTTAGGAAAAAACATAAAGCTAAATGAAATTATGGATTTGGTGTATTTGGCTATTTTTGGACATTTCCCAGGAAAAAGAATGAGTAGTGATACCCTTACGGATTGGATGAAGGGTAACTTTGCATTAGAGGTAGGTTACTCCCCTTGTAGTATTATTCTGGTTAATGGTTAGATGATATGGATTTTTAAGTCTAGGGTTGAAGTTGAAAACATTCTTCATAAGAGGTGGAAGTGGGGAACACAACCCTTGTTTCTAAAGAAATGACACATAGATTTCAACGCTCGAATTTCCCATTTGGAGCTATTCTTGGTATGGGTTAGGCTTATGGACCACCCATTGGTTTTATGGTTGGATGAAGTGTTTGCTAAGGTAGGGAATTTCCCAGGATCTTTTTATGAGGTCAATAAATGTTACCTTGGATTAAGATACATGTTAATGGAATGGATATTGGTTGGCATGGACTTGAAAGGGGGATTGCCAGAGTTTATGGTTATATGGAGAGGCATTGAAAATTTTCACCAAACCATCGATTATGAAGGTATTCCTTTTAAATGTGGATGCTATCACATATATGGGTGCCTGACAAGTGATTGTACATATCCAACAAACAAAAGTTATGGGTAAAAAAAACACCTTTAAGCTTTTTGAGGAAAAAATGATAAAAGGTGAATAGGCCACTAGGGTTGTGGTTTCAATGATGGAAAATATTGGACCTGTTTTCTCTCAAGGGGTACCTCTCCCAAATTCATATCATCCTTTGGCTGTAGACAATAATGGGATCCAAATTTTGGAAGCCTCTACAAAATGCATGGAGAATTTGGAACATTTGGGTAAGTATAAAAATCCATCCTATATAAATTTAATTGGTTATGAAAAGATACTCTTTGGGTCTTGGGGAATAATTAAAGAGATCCATGGAGAAGAGAACTTGAGTTATTTCCTCCCCAACCTCTCGAGGATTAAAAAATTGAAGCCTCCTCCTCTAATTCCATTATCCGGGTTAGGAGATGAGCATGTAGAAGAGAACTCGATATCTGGGGAAGCTATCAATATGAGTAAGGAACATGGACTACAATAAGGTATTTGAAAAACCACATGGAAGGCCCCAAATCTATCCTCATACCAAGGAACAAAGATTCATCAGTGTTTTCAAGAAGGATGGAGGGAGATTTGTTTTATTTATTTATTTATTTATGAAAAATATAAAAAATCCCCACGCAGAGGAAGGAAACCATTCATGTCACTAGCACAAAACAAGCTAGTTTAGAAATCAAAGTGGAAAACAATTGTCTCTGTTTGGGACTCTTACAACTAATGCCCCTAAAAATGTTCAAAAATAATTTTTCTGACCCTATATTGTCAAGGGTTTGCCAATCCCTCCAAGAAATTGGCCCTAAAAAGATAAGTGGAAGAAAAAAACCCATATGTTATGTTTTTACAATAAATTATGATTGATGGGATAAAAATTACACATTAGATTTCCAAAATGCCTAGGAATTGGGAATTTAGTTTCATATATGCTAAAGGAAGATTAGGGGGAAATATAACTAGGTGGAAAAAAATTATTTTTACCTTACTAATTCATGGGAAATCTCTACAGCTCTGGGGATTTATTTGTTCTCTCTGGACCTTGGAAAAGAGCTCATATTTTGAGCATCTATGAACCTTATCTGGATAGGGTGGAATATTGGGATAGGGTTTTAAATATGGAATGGATCCAAAGGGGTCTGGTTGTGGGCGATTTTAATTTCACTCTGGGAGAATCAGAATTGTGGGGACCAACAACACAAGTGGACTATCTAGTAGGACGTTTCATATTTTTTTTTGGAAGAAGTGGGTTTACCGAACATAGAATCAACAAATTTATCTCCAACATGGAGGAATAAAAGGAAAAGAGAAGCTTAAATTGCAAAAAGACTAGATTGATTTTTTTTTTTTTTTTTTAATCTTAGAATCCTTTTCATGTGAAGTAATCCGAATTAAACAATGGGTTTCTTGTTGGGGCGACTCTGACCATCATCTTATTCTTTTGGAAGTATCCCTAGCTCAAGGAAAACCAACCAATCCTTTCAAGATGAACCCATAATGATTAAAGGATGAGGAATTTTTAAAAAAATCAAAGAGAAATGGGAACCCTATGAATGTACATTGAAATAATCAACTCCCACTCGAGTTCACCAAAAACTGAAAAAGTAAAAAAGGTGGCTATACAATGGGAAAATAAAATAAAATAAAATATGACCTAACCCTCAAAGAAGTGGATCAAAACCTAGCTTCCTTTTATAGAAGTGAGGGGTTTGGATATATAAATTAGGAAATGAAAACTGAGAGAAAACTTCTCAAAGACAAAAATTGACATATTCTATTGGAAAAAGAAAAAGAATGGAGACTAAAAAGCAAGGGACTTTGGCTCCAGGCTGGAGATGAGAATAATGTGTTTTTTAATAAATATGCAAGCTATAGAAAGAACATTAACTCCATGTGGAAGATTGAAAAGGAAGATGGTACTTTGGCATCAAATTTTAAGGAGATAGTTAATGAAGGTGTAAAATATTTTTCTTCCCCGTTAAAGGTCAAACCTTGAGTCAGAATTGTAGAGGTTTTAAAGTTGTCAACATCCTTTCCAAGTTTTGTAAACCCATAAGATAATGATGCTTTAATGAGGAAGTAGGAAAAAGAGGAGATATAGATGATCCTATTTTTTTTTCCAGAAGGATTAAGATCCAGGGCTAGATGGGCTTTCTGTGGAGCTTTTCTTAGGGTGATATGAGTTTATAGAAGAAAACTTAAGGAGGGTGGTGGAGTCATCTAGAATTTTTGGGAAAAATCTTGGTGCTTTGAAAACGACCTTCATAGCATTGATACCAAAGCATGATAACTCAAAATCATTCAAAAAATTGAGGCCCATCTTCTTATGCAATTACATACACAAACTTATATCAAAACTCATAGCAATAAGGTTAAAATCGATATTATCTAGACATATATTAGACGAAAATTTGGGTTCTTAGAGGGATGTCAAATTCATGAAGTGGTGGGAGTTGCTAAAGAATGTTTGCATTCTATCTAGGTCAAGAATATCATAGTGATGGTGGTAAAAGTGGATCTATCCAAAGATTATGATAGGGTAAGTTGGTTATACATCAGATTAATCCTTATCCACCTAGGTTTCTGTCATCGGTTTATGGTTTGGGTGATTAAATGCATCACACCAGTGTATTTTTCTATTCTAATAAATGGGGCAACATAGTCCTTTTTTAAGCCAAAAAGAGGGCTAAGACATGGGCTCCCCCTTTCTTCTTTTCTCTTCCTACTGGTTGTTGATGGTCTAAGTAGATTAATAAAGGAGGCCAATAAATCTATAAATTTCAAAGGGGTAAATATTGGTGGTAATTGTCATGTAAATTTTTTTCTATTCATTGATGATATTATTATTTTCTATGAAGGTTCAAGGAGAACAACTAAGAATATCAAAGAGACAATAGATCTTTTTTGTATGGCCATAGGTAAGAAAGTAAACCCGACTTAGTCAATGATATCTTTTTGAGGTATTAATGAGGTAGGAAAAAATTTCATTGTTCAAATGTTTCCTTACAACTTGGTTGATGTTGATGGAGGTTTAAAGTATCTTGGATGTAAACTAAATCCAAATCTATATAAAATTTGTGATTTGCAATGGCTGACAGCTAAAGTGGAGGAAAAATTGAATACCTAGTGCGATGGATGGCTATCGAGAGGAGGTTGTTTGGTGCTTGCTAAAGTGGTACCGAAAGTGATTTCGGTCTATTGGATGTCCCTTGCATGGATTATAATTAGGTGCATTTGCTAAAAGTTCATTTGTTCAAAAGAATAAGGGAAAAAAAGGATTGGTACGAATAGCTTGGAAAAAGTTATCTCTACCTAAGGACAAAGGAGGATGGGGCCTTAAAATTATTTTTATGTTTTTAAAGGAATTAGTAGCTAAGAATGTGTGGTGCTTATTTCAAGGATAAAGGTTACGGGTTCAAGTCACAAAGGAAAAGTATATCGTCTTGGACTTAGTAGAGGAATGGGTTAGAAAAACTGTGAAAAAATTACAAAATGCATCAATAATATGGAAATCAATCCTTTCAACCTTCCCGCTAGTTGGAAATTGGTTAGTGTGGTGAGTTGGGAAAGGGTATAAAATCCAAATTGGATTGGATCCTTGGGTTGGAAGCAAAGGTTTCATAGGTTACCTCCTCAGATGATAAGAGACTTAAGAAGAATATGGTACTATATTCTAAGGAAAGAACTCCTTGGCAACAACATTGAAAAACCTAGAGGGATATTGGTGTAGAGGAAGATGATTCTTTTATATGGAAGAGATATGTATATTACTTAAAAAATATCTTTGTCAAGATAAGAGATGAGTAAGATCAACTTATTTGGTCCCAAAATCCAATTGCTGAATATTTCCAAAAAATGGATATAAGACCTTAGTTGTTGAAGGAAGAGAGGATATTAAGGAGTGGCAAGGGAAAGTTGTTTGGAAGCTCAAGAGTCCATAAAAATCTAAAAAAATTATGTGGTTGATTTTGAATAATAAAACTCTCACCTAGGACAATTTTCAAAAAGAAACTTTGGGGGACTTGGTTGGTGTTGTCTATGCCAGTTAGAGAAGAAAAAAATTATCACATCTTCATGTTGTTCCCTTTTACAAAACATGTTTGGAATGAGGTGGAATGTATGATTGGTTTAAAAAATGTATGGGTTGGAAATGATATTGAGGAGGCATTTAGGAGATGGTGCACAAATAAAGAAACTAGAAGGTTCAAAGCACTCCTAATAAATGTTGCTTGGGGAATATGGTTGGCCAAAACCCTGATATTGTTTGAGGATGAGGAAACATTACCTTTGAAATGTGTTTCACAATCACTAATCATTATATCTACCTTTCCCTAGATTTTGGATAAGAAATTTGTACATCAGTCTAAAGAAGTTGAACTCAATAAGGAAATATAATGGGATTACTTCGACGGTGCCTCCCAAGGGACCCCTCCAAGGGGGGGTGCTAGAGGGATAATCTACTTATCGATGCATCAAAATATATCTTTCAAATCAGGTGTAGTTCATGGAACCAATAATTATATTGATATTTTTGCACTTAAACTGGTTCGAATGTTGGCACAGGAATATGGAGTAAAGCAAATCCAAATATCTGGGAATCTGCGTTTGGTTATTCAGTGGATGAGATAAGAAAATAAATTAAGGAATTTCACTCTCCTTCCTTTATTTACTAATATTAGGTCACTTCAAGTTGTTTCCTCTCATATCATGTATGCACATGCATACATAGAAAATAACATAATAGTAGATGAATTATAAAAGGAAGGCAAAGGTTTGGATCGAGGGGTCTGGTCTATATTAGAAACAATAATGGCTTTTATTTTGATTATACTCATGGGCCTTGGATATAATTACTTCACAGTTTTTATGTGACTATAGAGGATGTTTCTAGGACTTGAATGCACCTTGTCTGATGTACAAAGAGCTCTTTTTTTTATTTAAAAATAAATCCATTTTTTTATTTATTTAAAAAAAAATCTATTTTTTTTTAAAGTATGTAATAAGGCACATAATCCAATATCTTTTTGACTGTAAGGAATTGTTAATAGGACATTTTGTGTAGGCTCAAGGAGCAAGAATGAAATGATGTATAACATTTGACTATGTAATTATGTTTTTATAAATAGAATTACATTACTTTTTTCTTTGGAAAAAATAACTATAATAATATTGATTAATTTTTTGGTGTGGTTATTAGTGGAATTTTTTTATATTGTTATGATGATTTTATGATATGGAAGTGATCCTAGAATGATGCTCCATGACATGAAATTTGGTTTAACATCGTAACGTATGGAACTAGTATGATGCAATTATTGCCACAATGTTGAGACATTTAATGTGGGTACGATGCATGCTCTTTTAGGGACCTAACCTACCTAACCCCTCAAGTGGGTAGAATAATATATTTCCATGTAATAAAGATCAATATTAATAAGGCCTAGCAATAAGGAGGAATAAGTCAAATGTAAGAAGACCTAATAGAAGCTTCTGCTTCTAGAAGGATCTTCCTCTAGATTGTTCTTTTGATAGATAGATTTAGTATAAATAGGAATAGAGGGT
Organism: Picea engelmannii; assembly: GCA_009831015.1. Lineage (NCBI taxonomy): Eukaryota > Viridiplantae > Streptophyta > Pinopsida > Pinales > Pinaceae > Picea > Picea engelmannii. The sequence continues at coordinate 114,080 of ML806386.1, read as the reverse complement.
GTGATAAGTTTTGTCTTGGATATTATTGTAATAGAGCTCTACTCGGTTGGAGGTTTCCCCCTCGAAGAGGCAAGTGAACATTGCTCTCAATAATCAAAGTGCTCTGTCTGGTGTTATTCTGGTATTATTATGGTATTATTGTGATGTTGTTATGGTTATATCATTGTTTATCTGCCATTTCTAGCTAATTATTTCTGTTCTGCATACTATTTTATATCTGGAATATTACAAGTGGTATCAGAGCACCTTCCTCGACAGAAAATTGTGGGTTAAATTTTTTCAGGGTAGAGATGTATTCCGACATCTTTAAGCTACAAATATCTGTTTTTACGTGCATAAACCCATGGTCGAGGATTCATACACACAGGAACTAGAAGTGGTACTTAAGCACAAATATGTTGGCCACCCTTGTAACCCCTGTTGGTACCCCTTCAAGTGGTAGCGCATCAGACAACACCTGCATACGAATCAACCTAGATCTGCTGAAGCCCTACATAGATAAACCGATCAGTCTCTTGAATGCTATAGTGACACCGAGAACAAAACTCATGAAGATACTCTCTAGTACCTGGATACTCTCTAGTACCTGGGTAGTACCTGATTCCTCTCAGTCTCTGCATTTTCACTCCAACTACTTTCATCATGAACCCCGACTTCCCCATGTAAAGGTCAATACATTTGATGGATCATATTCTACATGTTAGGTCACTCAAATGGAGCATTATTTTTCTCTGCATGGTATTACTAACGAGTTGGCCAAACTTCTTTATGCTAACCTCTATCTAGAACTTGAACGCTGTAAATGGTGGCAATGGTAAAAAAATTCACGTCAGGGGTATATTGCTTGGACCTAGTTTGTTGTTGAGCTCTATGCTCGTTTTGATATTGATACCCACTATCTCGGTCATTTGACCAAGTTGAAACATTTCGACACAGTGGAAGACTTCATCACTGCTTTTGAGCATTTGGCCTTTCATACAAAGGGCATGTCAGATGCGTTCTTCAGTGAATGCTTTATTAGTGGTCTCAAGGATGAAATCCGATCCAAGGTTCTCATGGCCCACCCTCCAAGTTGGTTGGAAGCTACTCAATGTGCTAAATAGGCCCAACAATTTATTTTTTCCCAGAACAAAAAACCCCCTTTTGTTCCTCGCCCTCGACCCGTTAATCCTAACACCCCTGTCACTCCCCTCAAGGTCGAGAAACTAACTATGGATGAAATGGATAAACGCCAACTAAAGGGTCTTTGCTATAATTGTGATGAAAAATATTTTCTGGGACACAAGTGTAAGAAACAAAAACATTTATGGCCATTTCCGAAGATGTTTCTAAAGAGGATGTGACAGTTCCCTTGGTTGAAGAACCCTCCCTTCCCGATGCCACCCAAGAGCCTGCTAACCCACCCGACGTTGACCCACTTATTTCCTTGTATGCCCTCACTGGCTTCTCGGCCCCACAAATGTTCAAGCTCATTGGCTACATTAAGCACATGAAGGTCATCATCCTTGTAGACAGTGGTAACACCCACAATTTTATTCATCATCACATTGCCTAGGAAACTAATTTCTATATTCGTGTTGTAAATAATTTTCAAATCATGATAGCCAATGGTGGGTCCATGAAGTGTGATGGGTGTTGTGAAAATGTCAGTATTCAAATTGGACATTACCAAATGAAATCTCATATGTTTTCCATTGACATGGGAGGTTGTGACATTGTGCTAGGTGTTGAATGGTTACGTACTTTGGGTCCCATTCTTATGGATTTTAAGGAATTAACCATGCAATTCCAACAGGAAGGACAAAGGTATCAATTCCAAGGTCTCACAACTGGTTATCCTAAGATCATTAGTTCCCATCATATGGAATATATCCTCAAGAAAGGCCACTCTGGTATCATTGCTCAACTCCATTCTATTCAATCCTTTGAGACACCCTCTGTGCATATTAACCTCCAAGCTATCCTTTCCAAACATCAAGCTGTTGTTTCTAGCCCTCAGGGACTTTTTCCTTCTCGTGGTGTTCATGATCATTCCATTCCCCTTGTTCTTGGGAGTCTTCCTCCCAATGTTCATCCTTATCGTCACCCTTTTTCCCAAAAGAATGAAATTGAGAAAATAGTGCAGGAATTGCTCCAAGTGGGTGTTATCTGCCCTAGATTTAGCCCTTATTCTTTCCCTGTGGTCATGGTACTTAATAAAAAAAAGGTACTTGGTGCATGTGTCCCGACTTTTGTGCCCTTAATAATCTCACCATCAAGGACAAGTTCCCCATTCCTGTCATTGATGATCTCTTGGATGAGCTAAGTGGTGCTTAGTACTTCACTAAACTTGATCCGCGTTCTGGCTACCACTAGATACGTATGCAAGAAGATGACATACCCAAGATTGCCTTTCAAACTCACGAGGGTCACTATGATTTTTTGGTCATGCCCTTTGGCCTGTGTAATTCCCTCTCCACCTTCCAAAGCCCCATGAATCATGTCTTCCGTCATTTTATCCGTCATTTTGTCTTAGTTTTCTTTGATGATATTCTCATCTATAGTAAAACTTGGCAATCTCATCTTTCCCATGTGGATCAAATTCTCCATCTACTCTCGCAACACCAAATTTTCCTCAAACACTCTAAATGTGCCTTTGGAGCCTCATAAGTCAAGTACTTGGGTCATATTGTTGGAAAGGCTGGTGTTCAGGTGGATCCTAGAAAGATTGAAGCAATGCAGGATTGGACTCGCCCCGAGACTATCAAAATCTTGCGTGGTTTTTTGGGTTTAACCGACTATTATTGCAAGTTTGTTCGGAATTATGAGAAGATTGCAGCCCTCTCACTGCTCTCCTTAAAAATAATTCTTTCACTTGGACTCTCGCAGTGGATCAGGATTTTCAAGCTTTGAAATCAACTATGTGTACTACTCCGATCTTGGCCCTTCCTGATTTCACGAAAACATTTATCCTCAAATGTGATTCCTCATACAGAGGAATTGGAGCTGTCCTTATGCAAGAAGGTAGACCTTTGGCCTTTACTGGCAAACAATTGTCCGAACGCTATTTGGGCCAATCAATCTATGAAAAGGAAATGTTGGCTATTCTTCATGCAGTGGATCTTTGGCACCCTTATCTCCTGGGGAAATGCTTCCAAATTAAGACAGATCATCAAAGCCTCAAGTATTTTCTAGAGCAACGACCTTCCTCCCCAGAGCAACAAAAATGGGTAACTAAGATCTTTGGTTATGATTATGAGATCATTTACAAGAAAGGCAAAGAAAATGTGGTTGCCAATGCTCTTTCTCAAAAATATGAAGATGAAGGGTCCCTTTTTTACCTCTCCTTCATTGTACCAGATTGGCTCCAAGCTATGCACCAATAATGGCTACATGATCCTAAAATATCGCATATGATCCAACAATTGAAATCCAACTCTCCAGTGTCCCCAGGGTACTCTTGGCATAATGATGAACTTCGCTACAAAGGTCGTTTGTATTTAAGTAAACAATCACAACTTAAATCCACAGTGCTTTCTGAGCTTCATGCTACTCCCACAGTTGGGCATTCAGGGTTTACCAAAACCTATGACCAGGTCAAACGTTCTTTTTTCTGGGATGGTATGAAAAAGGACGTTCACAATTTTGTAGCAGAATGTGATGTTTGTCAACGCAACAAAGGTGAAACCATCAAACCTCTTGGCACACTCCACCCGCTTTCGATTCCACCCGCTATTTGGATGGACATCTCTATGGATTTTATTGTGGGATTACCTAAATTAGAAAATAAGTTCGTCATCATGGTGGTTGTGGATTGTCTTTCCAAGTATGCTCATTTCTGTTCTCTTCAACACCCATTTACCACATCAAATGTGGCTCAACTTTTCATGGATCATATCTTCAAGCTTCATGGCATGCCTCATTCTATTATTTCTGATTGAGATCTAACTTTCACTAGCAATTTTTGGCAAGAACTGTTCAGACTCTAGGGCACCCAATTGCATCTCAACACCACCTATCATCCCCAGACTGATGGTCAAACTAAAGTTGTCAATAAGTGTTTGGAGACTTATTTGAGGTGTTTTGCATCTGAAAGGAAAAATCAATGGGATCAATGGTTACCATTAGCTGAATGGTGGTACAACACTTCTTACCATACAACTACTTGCATGACTCCTTTTGAAGCAGTATATGGCCAAAAGCCACCTTCAGTTCTCTCCTACATGCCAGGTGTATTGAAGGTCCAAGCGGTTGACCAAACAATTATAGTTCGCAAGGCTATTCTCCATACCCTCAAAGACAATTTGGTCATGTCTCAGAATCGCATGAAGCAACAAGCCGATCAAGGTCGCTAAAAACGACAATTTACTGAAGGAGACAAAGTATTTCTTCGACTGCAACCTTATAAGAAAACTTCGCTCAAGGCCAAACATTGTCAGAAACTAACACCCAAATTTTATGGTCCTTATACAGTTCTCAAGCACGTTGGGCAGGTGGCCTATCAATTAGCGTTACCCAATCATTCTAAGATCCATCCCATTTTTCATGTCTCTTGCTTAAAGAAGGTGATTGGAACTAAGTGCCACACTCAAACCAACCTTCCTGAGTTGGATGAATAAAGATCCATCTGGTTGCAACCACAAGCCATTTTGGACCAGCGAGAGTGTCGTCTTCATCAACGTACCATCAAGGAAGTGTTAGTTCAGTGGAAAGATACAACTCCAACAGATGCCACCTGGGAGCCCGCTACCATTCTGCAACAATTTCCTCATCTTAAGCCTTGAGGACAAGGCTGATTCTAAGGGGGAGGGAATGTTAGGGACCTAACCCATCAAGTGGGTAGAATAATATATTTCCATGTAATAAGGATCAATATTAATAAGGCATAGAAATAAGGAGGAATAAGTTTAATGTAAGAAGACCTAATAGAAGCTTCCGCTTCTAGAAGGATCTTCCCGTAGATTGTTCTTTTGATAGTTAGATTTAGTATAAATAGGAATAGAGGGTATGAGAAGTTTTGTCTTAGATATTATTGTTATAGAGATCTTCTCTGCTGGAGGTTTCCCCCTCGAAGAGGCAAGTGAACATTGCTCTCAGGAATCGAAGTGCTCTTTCTGGTGTTATTCTGGTATTATTCTGGTATTTTTGTGATGTTGTTCTGGTTATATCATTGTTTATTTTCCATTTCTAGCTAATTATTTCTATTCTGCATACTATTTTATATCTGGAATATTACATGCTCGAACACTAAATTGGAGTAGTTGATGCAAAATTATGCAAACATTGAAAAAAAAACCCGTGCAAAATAAAGATTTGCATTGTTGTCTCTATGCATGTAATACAATAATAAAGGGGCTTCCCTGTCATTTCAATTTCACATGAGGGTGAGGGGTAGAGCTTCTTGAAGTTAAAAGGGATTGATGGGGACACTCAATAGGAGTAGGTAAGGGAGATTTTTGGGGAATCACTAGATATATTGGATTGAAAGGTACTTTTTTGGTCATTTTCCACCATTTTTTTAAATTTATAGACTAAAAAAAAATGAGATTTGGATTTTTTTTCCTCTCCCCCCCACTCATCCTTTTTTTCTTTAATTTTCCGATTAAAAAAAAATGGAATTTGGGTTTTCCTTCCTTTTCCTATCTCTATTTTCCTTCCTCTTCCTCTCCTCCTCTCCTTTCCTTCCCCTCTCCCTCTCCTTCTCTCCCTATTCTCCTTCCTCTCCCTCTTTTCCTTCCTCTCCCTCTTCCCCTTACTGTCCCTGGTATGCTTCTTCTTCCTCTCCTCCTCTCATTCCTCTTCCTCTATTCCTCTCTCTCCGTATTTCTCTCCTTCAGCTCCCCTCCCTACCTCTTCTTCTCCTTTGACTTCCTCTCCCTCTCCCTCTTCTTCTCCTTTGACTTCCTCTCCGTCTCCCTCTTCTTCTCCTTTGAATTCCTCTTCCTCTCCCTCTTCTTCTCCTTTGAATTCCTCTCCCTCTCCCTCTTCCCCTCTTCTACTCCTTTTTTTCTTCCCCCCTCTTCCTCTTCCTCTCATTCCCCCCCCATCCTCTTCTTCTCAATCCCCCCCACTACTACAAGACAATGTTGTATTATCATTGATCTACATTTCTATAGCCCATTCTCCCCATGTTCAATTTTTTTTGGTGTCATGCATTGGGTTTTTGCGATGGAATTTTGCATCACATTTGTGTTGATTTTGTGTCGTGTTTATGTCATATGTACAATGATGAAACATTAAAATAACTTATTATTTTCCTTGTGTCATGTATGTGTTGAGGTGTGTCATAATTACATCATGCATGCATTTCAATAAGCTATTGTGCATCAAGAGTGTTACCCCCTCTCACCTAGGGGTAACTAGAGGAGATCATTCTTCATGATCCACATTGAAAATAGTGGTGCCAAAGATGATGATCAACATTATTCATAGACAATAGCCCCTAAATTCCCTTTCCTCATCATTGCTCAACTCATTCACTTGATCAACATACTCATCCGATGATGGTGGTCCAACACACATGAGGTATATTATCCATTTAGTCATACACAATGTTCCATTTAATGTATTGGGCATTTAAGAAAGGGTCATGGGTTGAAGTCAGATAATGAATCATTATGCTTGGAAGTTGACAGGATTTTTAATTACCTTTCTAATTTCTTTGAAAGATAGATATAAATACTCTTCATTTAATTATCAATCTAGGATTCATGTGGAACTTGTGATTGTTGTGCACTATATATGCAAGAGAAAATCATTCAAACATTATTTCTATCTTGGAAGTTGTAGCAAGAGAAAATGATAAGATGAAGGTTTCAAGATATCTCTAACAAAGTCACCAATTCTAAGTAAAATTTTTTAATAGACTAAACTATCTCAGCTGATCTTGGAAGCACTTAGTGATATAACCCCTAACTAAGTGAAAAACCACAAGAAGTAAAAGCAAGCTAATCTAATTCAACTAGCCTGGAAGCACTTAGTGTTGTAACCCTGATTGACTGTAATTGAAATTGCATGATCCAGATTTAGGAGCGGAACGAATTGATTAACAAAATGAATACAATAAAACATAGAGATACCGAAAAAACATAGATATCCAATGAACAATATCTTCTATTGAATAAATGAAATAGGCTGAAACTGTAAAACTGCAGAAATGAAACAACTTTCTCGAATGGTGGTAGTTATCTCTGAGAAGAGATGTGGCTTCTACGTGCATCCGTCTGAGAAGAATGATTACAATGAGTCTTTAGAGGCATTTTTAGCATTACTCATGAATTCCAAAACCCTAGACATCCAAAAACCTAAACCTAGGAGATGAATCACCAAAAGTTATGTGGGCCCTGATGGGTAAGTTGGTACCTCAACTTCCTGAGGTCGTAAATTTTGCATACGACCTCTATTTTAGGCGCCTGATAGCCCATTGAAAATGTATTTTCGAGAACTACACATTATGTCGTCAAACTCTGACTCCGTCTAAAGTTTGACTGTGGCAAGCCAAAAAAACACTGTTTAGTGCCCAAAAACAGCCCCGGAAGTACAAAAATATGTGTTGACATGAAAACATCCAAAATAAGCCAGTTGGATTAGGTGGGAGACCACCAGTCTCCACCTGGAAGATGTGTAGGGCTTCAGACAACCCCAGAAGTGTAGAACCCATAATTACAAAAAAGTATAGAAGAACGTGCTGAACTTAAAACTGTCAAGAGGAGCCAGTTCAAATAGGTGGGTGGCCACCAATATCCACTTGGATCATTGCAATAATCTAATTTATCCAACTTGGAAGCACTTAGTGTTGTAACCCCAATTTGAATGTAATTGAAATGGAAAAAATTTAATCTAATTGCAGAAAGCACACTCGACCAATTACTAGGTCTAAATGGTGACTGTTATAATGAATACTTTCCTCGCTTCAATCATGTAATTGTTACTGAAAGATATCTGCATGAGGTTCACCTGAAATTTTGTTGAGTGCTGAGATTACATGATATTAAACCACAAAATGAAATAGATAAATAGAATGGAAAGTATATATCTACTAAAACATAGTATTTTCCTTAATGTTACAACAAAATGTAAACAATAACCAGGCATGTAAGAAATCTAGAAACTTATCAATGCATAAAAAATCTATACTACAGTACAACTGTACTACAATACCTAACTAAGGAGGGGGTCCTACCTCCCTAGATGAGGAACTCGTGGAATCCTTCAATCACACACCAAACTTTGGATATTCATTCACACAAAATAAACGCATAAGAACCAAAACAACTATTTTATTACTGGAGAATAGAGTTCAGATTACAATGATAATTTCTCTCCCCCCTTCCTTGAATTGAGAAAGTTTCTTATACAATTCACACTATTATTTACTTAGAAAGAAAGAGTTGAGGACAACCATGAATATCTATTATCCTCATTTTATTCTTTATTTCGTTTCAACAGTCTGACCAAGTTAGAAAAGGTGGTTATGCTCATGATTCAACGTCCTCATCAATTGGAAAGAATATGTTGAAGTAGTTTCCTCCATTTTCTTGGATCAATGACCTCCAACTGTATGTTTGTCCTCTTTCCCCAACTCATCTATCGTCTGTCATCTCAAAATAGTGGGATTAACTGTCCACTCGTAATTTCCAAGATGGTGCTCCTACAACTGAAGATGGTGTGACAACCACCTCATTAGATCTATCACAGTTGGAGGGACTAGGATGGGGGCCAATGGTGTAACTACTCATGGCGGTGGCATTCTAGCAGCGGTGAAAGTGGGTGTTGTAACAACAACACTAACTAGTTTTGTGGCAACGATCTGGCAACTGTTGCAACAACTGGAAACATGTTTAAACGACTAGAAATGTGTTGCAGTAGATGGAAAGTGTGTTGAAGAAATTAGAAAATGTGTTGCAACAACAACTCGATAAAGTTGAAGGTATTGCAACAATGGCATGAGGGGTGTTGCAACAACCCTTTTGTGGTACCTGTGAAATTTTTCTTGGAACAATATCTTAACACATTTTCATTAGTGAGCATAAAAGGTCAACTTTCCCTTAATTACACTAGAAAAACCACTTGAAATGACATAAGTTATGGGGAAGCGTACCTTAGACAAATGCATTGTTATACTCAAAATTAGGCTAGAAGGATGGGAAAAAGTGGCACAAAATGGAAAAATAAAGATATGAAAAGGATGGTGTTTCAGATTCCCATCATCTCTCCCCAACCAAATGTGTTTTATGTCCTCATGCAATTAGGTTGGTTAGCTTGAATCTACATGAAAGGCACTATAATGAATATTGTTGATGTTGATGTTTGAATGTCCTTTGTCAAATACTGAATAATACCCTCCATTTTTAGTAATTACTTGCCAATAACCTTCTTTCTCCTTTTTACACAAATGGTAATCTCGTTGGTATTTTGGTGAAGGAAATCAAATCATATGGTAACAAAGTCTCAACCCTACCCATTTATTTCTGCATGTCTTCATGCAGTGGATGTATCTGCTTACTCGTTGCAATGCCACAATGAAATTGTGATAATGAAGGCATTTCTCTGCTTTATCTCCACAATGGATTCTTCCCATCTATGACTGCTTCCATGTAAGGCGTCTCGCATCAAAGATTCTATGCATTCTATGCAATCGTAGATGGCTTCTTCTCAGATATTGGTCATGAGGGATGCATGTGTTTGAGAATTAACTTATGCATAGTGTGAGATAAGAACGGTCTTTAGATTAGGGAATTCTCTTCTTATCTAGAGGCTGCAATTCTCATCCTGTTGGGAAACAAACAAGGCACTCTTCCACTGGGCATACTTTCTCACAAAAAATGTAAATTCCCTTAGTTGTATGTCTCCAACAAAAGGAGTTGGATTCCATTTTTGGTCAAAATCCAATAGAAGGTTATGCTGGTAGAGTTCACATAATAAGTCCTTATCCTGTTTATTGATCTCATAGTATACCTTCAAGAAGGTTTCTACATAGGTCACTTTTAGGGCTTGGATGTTGCTACTACTCTAAATTGGAACAAGAAGTGTCTCTCATTCAATAATATTGAATAGACAGGAGAGGGTGCCCTGCAGCTGAGAATAGATCCCAAAAGAGAACTCATCTTCCCTTTTTCTTCCCTAAGAAGTCTTATTTGTGTTGTAGCTCAGATGCCATATATACATCCCTTTTCCATCGTTCCCATTTACATCGATGGATTTCCAATTAATCATCCCATCTCTACCTGAGTTTATAAATGGCCCATCGACACTCTTCAAGAGGAACTATTCCTTTTTCATAAGCTTCAACCATACTTTTCCATTTGTCCAGGTTGGCCCTCAACCTGAAATCATCCTCAATATATGTTTGGACTCCAACATCCTTCATACAGGGTCCCTTCGTCTAGGTTTCCTCATCTACCCACTATGGAGATATTACCTCCTATGTTTTATCTCCTCAATCCTCAGTCAAGGTCCCATTAGTTTGAGTTTCCTCATCTACTTTCTCAAGAGGAATTACTTCCTCTATTTGATCTCCTTGGTCCTCAGTCAAGGTCCCCTCATTTCGGGTTTCAACATCCACTCTTTTTGGGAGTACCACTGTTCTTCCAACATTTTCTGCCTCAGGGGCTGGTGTAGCGAATCGTTCTTCAAATTTATTACAGATTTGGTTTAAATTATCCACCTAGGTGAGGTAATCAATGCTTGTTTGGCCCATTTTTAATTTATCCCTTAATCTCTTCACCTTTGTAGTTTCCGATTCATCCTTCTTAAATTAAGGTTTTTCTGCATGAGGATAAAGTGCAATGGCCATAAGATATTACTTGAGATGAGATATTGTTTGATGTGATTGATAATTAATTTTTTGGTGAGAGCAATGTGATTGGTGTCCTTCATGACCTTTGATGCTGCAACATGTTCTCCCTTCATATCCTCTGTCATCTCTCGTGTTGAAACAAAGTCTTCTCCTTCACTTGCTGGTTCTTGTGTTGCATCAAGGTTTTTTTTTGCACCTGTTGGTTCTTATGTTGTAGCATGGTCTTCATTTTCACCTACTAGTTATTCTGTTGCAACAAGGTTTTCATCCTCCCCTGCTGGTTCTTTTATTGCAGTGGGGTATTCATTTGTCTCTGTAGGAATATTTTCTTCATCCATTTCTCCTGTTGGTTCTTGTGTGACAACAAGAGATTCCTCTTCTATCTCTTCTTCTAGTGGATCTACTTCTCATGCTTGTTCCCCTCCTCTTGCTGGTTCTTGTGTTGCAAGAAGTTTTTCTTCAGTTTTTTCCCCTCCTCCTGTTGGTTCTTATGTTACAATAGGAGCTTCTTCTGCATATTCCCCTCCTCTTGCTGGTTCTTGTGTTACAACAAGGTCTTCTTTTCTGGACGAGGACCGTGTCCTTTTATTACTTCAAATTTTTACCTCAGGTAGTGCTTTGTATTTCCTTTTTCTCGTAGGTTGGTCCTTTCCTTTTGGGGGTGTACTCTCTGTTAACACTTTGTGAACTCGTTCAACTGAGAAAACGAATGACAGAGGTAACCTACAAACCAACTTTAAGGCCGAAAACTAGCCTTCCCGACCCAGAGGGGGCTCTCTTTGAGACTTCGTCTCTATATAAGTCATGGCTTTGAAATGTTGGCTAGATTTAACATGTTTGTATAATATTTCTTGTTCTATTGGCAAGAGGGTGCAATACCTTGGGCCATGAAGTCAAATTCTAGAAAAAAAGAGAAGCAAATGAATTGGTAACTAAAACTCAAGAGGACAAAGGCTAAGTAGGCAACGATCTTTTAGTTCAAAGTCGTTGTGTGTGGTGGAGGAAGAACACATAAAGAAACTCAGAGCACTGCTAGAGATGAATTATGATTTCACTTAGAAGAGAACACAGCCGTATAAATGGAAAAATCTAGAGCACCACGCGGTGAATTCTAGACTTATAAAAAACGTTCCGATTTAGACAATATACAAATATGAATATGAAGGACACAAGAAGCACATACATAAGATAGGATACAATACATCAGACCACTACCATTAGAATATTTTCATCAAAATCTCAGTACCTTTGCATTAAACTTCAATCGGGTTCAAAAATTACATTCAACAGTCACTGTCTACATTCCTTTGCCAACCAACCTGGCTTACATTGAAATATGCAATATATAGAAAAAGGTGTGTAGCTTGGGCTCCTTATCCGTCAACTACCATGCCTAGAAATTAGGCTCAGATTATTTCTTGCCAGATGACCGTTTGGATGACACTTTACTAAGAATAAAAACTCTACTGTACCCAATCATACAATAACCCACGCTTTTACCATGAGAGTTCGGTCATCAACAAGATTCTGTCCTTGAGAAATTACACATCGGTGCTTTTCCTTTGACAGGTTATCGGGACGATTAAGTGTTTTTCCAGACTCTCCCCATCTAGTGTAATGACTTTGATTGTTGTCGTGCGATCATTTTCTGAGGTGAGCATGTGGCAGGTAACCGTGAATTGTCACTGGCATTTCCAATATGACAATGCCGGTCAGGGGACGACGCCTTCCTTCAAAATTGTTGTGTTCTTAACCTACACTTGTCCTTCGCGATAGATGGGTTCTGAACATCTGCACGATGTATATCTGCCGCACGGGTGCACGTCAGAGTTCTTTCTCCTCGACAGGAAACATGACATGGGNAAAAAAAAAACGGGGTCAATCAATTAATCTCCTGGCCCTGTCTGCAGTCTTGATATTCAAAGCATTTTCCTGAGAGACCAGTTTCGCCTTTCCAAATTATTTACTTGTCTTTGCAAAACCATGTTCCCTTTCAACTTCATTTGCACACTGGCTAGAGCTGTGCAGATGTTTTCCATGGCTGGTTCACATTTCCTAAAGTGCTCCACAATTCTCTCCTTTGACATTCTATGTGCCTCGCGTAACTGAATGATCGTGTCTTGCGCTTCTCTGAGCTTCCTCTTGAGCCAAGTCGCATTCCCTTTTCGACCATGTGACACTGATGTCTCGACAATACTTTCTTCTAACTTCTTCCTCAACTCCCTGTTCTCCTGGTACAACTCAGCAATAGCGAGCTATGCTTTCTTTAGCTGTTGCGACGGTTCACGAGTATCCATGTCTTCGACATCCGAACTTCTTCGTCTGGTGCATATTTCTCTCTTTGGACCTTTGACAGGTTCCACCCGAATAACGCGCATGAGTAATTCCTTAGCGAACGATTTTGCGCGTGGCCCGTTCGGGGCTTGGGCCTTCTCGGTCTCTCTGTTTTTCCTTGGTCTGCCTCTTTTCCGGGGTATCGACTGTTGGGGGGAAAAGGCTTCCAATGTCTTTTCTTTCTTTGTGGCCCTTCCTATTTCCGCCTCTGCTCTATATGATGTTTATTTTCCCATGGGTAGAGAGGAATCTCCTTTGGGGTCCCTGGGGATGTCAACTGCAAGTAGAAACAAATCCCAACTCCTGCCGAATTTCCTCAATTGCTCAACTATCAACAATTTGATTAGCGATATGTGAGATAAGTTCTTCTTCAGATGGTTTGCTTCAGATTGGACATTGTCTGCCATTCCTCTGAGGCTTTGATGTAAGAAGAATGGCAGGTTCAATGATCTCCTTCCTGTGAAATGCATCAACAAACTCATGTGGTGTGGGTGTCTTTTGTCATACCTTCTTTCAAAGGTGAAATACTTTCTAATTACCATCAAAATTTTCCAAAAAGGCTCCTGTAGATATCGACTTGGAACGCCCGTTTCGACTTTCCCGTTTAAATATTTTGGCTTGATGATTTCCTCATAGCATAGTGCGTCTAGAGGCATGCCTTTAGACCACATTTTACGGCGTGGAGGGATCTATGTCATGGCTGAAAAAGTTTCTTCAGTCACCTGGAATGTGATTGTTGGTGTCCAGGTATGAACAATTTATTCACCCTTTTCCTACATTAATTTATCAATCCGCGTGCGTATCCTTTCAAGGCATTGCACAAGGTATATGCAGGGGCAAGAATACAATTCGTTCTGGCCAAGGGTTCATGATTAAGATTCAAAACATTACTATCAACTGGATTAACTACAACTTCCGAAAAGTACTCATAAGAATCACACACTATAACAACAAGCATAAACTGATAAATAACACACTGTAACAACAAGCATAAATTGATAAATAACACACTGTAACATCAAGCATAAAATGATAAATAACACACACAGGAAGATGCAGCACCTGATCAGAAGAGCGGGACCAACTCTCTGATTAGGGCTACGTTGGTCACAGTGAAGATGAAGACATCAAAATAGATAGTGTTTTATAAATCTGAAAAAGGTTATTACAATCTCAATGGGAACATCCCCAGTTACAGGAATAAACTGTCTTTTATACATCAAAAGGGAGAACAACCTCTTTCCCCAAAACATGGTAACCGTATCCCTAAAAATATACATTAGTTGGAACGACACCAGTACTAGATGGACATAATCAACGAAATGCCCAAGATGGTTCAGGGATCTGCGAGTCCAGCTGCACGACCTCTTTATGGCTTGGTTGTTGCTGTGAAGAGCGGATCTACTGCGGGATGAAGCTCTGGTCATGTTCTCCAGAAGCTGCAGTCAAACATTCATTTTAGTGCTGCGAATAGGCAAAACTCTGTGACTTTACTTCATTAATAAAATATTCCAATAGACAAGGTAGGGGTATTTACCTCACAGGTTTAGCATAGTAAACATAGGTAAATGAGTGCAAAAAGGTCAAAAAGGTAATGGAAATGTAGTAGAAAGATAGCCCAATTTGGTGCCCAACATCTCCCCCCCAGCTAGCCTTTTGCATGCCCTCATGCAGTTCGCCGCCTCCGCAGGTCTGGATTTCGCTGACTGTTTGCTTCCTGAAAATGGGCGAGATCATATTCTTCAGCCATCTCTGTCCCTGGACCTTTAAACCATATGAAAGGTGGAATTATTCCCACCAATATTCCGGGATGATATACGCTGGAGTGTAATCTTCTACTGGAAACCAAATAGTGGGAAACTGAAACCGGAGTCCCATCCATTGGACCCCGCTTGTTCGGACACATGCCACATATCTGGGTACCCTGGGGAGCACTCATGCAAAATTTGGTGCCCCAAAAGGTTCCCTGTTCCAAACAACTGTAGGTGTCATCATCCACCTTTTCTGACAACAATCAAGGGACTCTTCATGAAATGTGATTATTTGCTTAACACAAAGATCAAGGCACCAATTCCGTGTTCTCAACATTCTGTCTCTATTCGCCTCAATTCCCAAAAAGGCGTTGTGTTTATTGAACATGGTGACTGACCTCTCAGGTTCTCCTCTTACCATAAACGACTTTGTAACCTGATTAGATTCAAATGTGTTAAAAGCTTTCTACTAGCTGATCTGGTTGAAAGTGTAAGAGGTGAGGGCCCTTAAATGAATGTCTCCCACATACGGGACCGTATTGAAGTCTCTGTCTAGGCGCAACATATGTCCATGCAGGTAAAATTCACACATCAAATGCTGAGTTGGCATGTCGTGGTGCTTCATTATTCAGAGGAATTGTACACCATTTTTTATTTTATAACTAATCTCATTTTTGATGCTCTCCATGCAGAATAGAAGAAAACATTCATGTAAGAATAAAGAATAACAAGAAGCAGGGGGGCGACATACCATCACCTCTTGCGCCAAATTAAACATCTGCTCCTTATCTGTTTTCAGCTCTGCCACTTGCTTTTCCAGCTGCTCCATATTGAGCTACTGCTTCGCATGCCTTAATCTCATGATGTCTATACGCTCCACATATTCAAAAATAGTTGTGGAGGCTCGTTCCTAAGTTCTTCTGATCTCATTTTGATACTAAGCCATAGTAGATTTCCAAGTCTGCACTTCGACCGTTAAGGCATGCTCACGGTCTTCAAACAATCGCTCGACCGGGTCTGTTTGAGTAGCAACAGAGGTTATGGCTGCCTGGTCCGTCTGAGTCTTTGTTTCTACTCCTATGGCCTTGGACTTTCTAGTTTGCTGCTTTTATTTCTTCATCCGCTCCTGCATTTTGTGTACCTGTTTCCTTAGTTTCCTAACCTCCATCTTAAGCCGCATTGTCTCCTTAAATTGTAGCTGATGTTTTTGTTTGACTGGGAGTCTTACGACCTTCTCGCCTGGCTCTTCCATTGGCTCATTCGTTGGGACCGCTTCGCTTGGTCCCTCCTCTTCGCCTACAACTATTTCCTCTTGTTGTGTGCTCACCATGACCGGTGGTGCCCTTGCGAGATGCTCTCTTGCTAATGTGTCTGTTTGAGTATCAACCACCCCACAAAGTTGTGGATTTTGTGATAGAATTGGAGGAATGGAGAGATCTTCTTCTGTACACCGAAGGGAACGAGTTTGCCTTGCTCCTCTTGGAATAAAGGAGAAAAAGGAGAACTGCCAGGGATCTTTAATATTCAGTCCCAAGGTCGACGCTGGTTCTTGTGTTCGGTTCCAACCTCATGCCCTAGTTCTCCCAACACTTCTTCCATGGGCTCTATGGTCGGGGTGGTCATGACCTCTTCTTCATTCTGGTTATCCTCCTCCATCGACTCCATGGTGACAGGAGGTCCTTGTGGAGTACCCTCGGTCGCAATATTGACCAATTCACCGCTCCTGTCTGTTGTGACCCCGCTTCTGTGGTTGTCATGCTATCAAATTTCTCTTTTAGTTCCACAGGCGAGGCTGGTTCTTGTGGGATAGCCTCGGTCGTGGTACTAGTCGGCCTTTCTATGTCAACTTCCGCATCTTCCATTGGTTCCATGGTTTCATATTGCTCTTGGAGAGAAGCCTCTTCTTCAAATGCTTCAGATTCCATCTCCATCTCTTCCAGTTCCTCTTGGTCAACATAGTCATCTTCTCCTGCATTTTCCTCCTCCATGGCTTCTGGTTCGTCTTCCCTAGTAGCCACAACGAATGCTACTTCTTCCTCTGTGGAATCCCGAAACAGTTCCCATGGAATCGAGATTTGTCTGATGGCATTCATTACTAAAAGCTGAACCAACCCATGGTGGGTGATGGTCGCCAATACCTATCGTGACTCCTGAGCCAAATGTGCCATTAGGTGAAGGATTCTCAATAAGAAATAAGGCACATTCAGTGAGAAAGCCTCTGCTTGGGGAAATTGCAGGTGAGTTAGTATTCGGAGATGGTATTTGAATATGGTGGAGTATCTCCCTTCGCAAGTCATATATCTCATGACGAACTCTGCTAGTTCCTTCCATGGATGCGGCAACAAATTTTGGTCGTATCCTCTACCCTTCTGCACAATGCTTTCTCCTGCCTGTAAAAAGGCTTCGGGAAACTCCACAAGGACATAAATTCTTGAAAACCATCGCTGTCCATTTTGAGGGAGTCCACTGACTTCTGCAATGGCTTCCTCTGTCACAGGAATTTCAATTCCGCGGACTCGAGAGCTTCCTTCTCTCAGGTTGAGTGCAAAATCTGTCGCAATTTCTTCGTTCGACCCTTTCAACCTTTCAAAGTAAACATTCCAACCCACGTTCTCAAAGACATGCCATACCTCCTGATTGTTCCGAACTCTCCTTATATCTTCAAGTTCATGCCGCATAGATCGTCCACCCATTGCTGCAGAGGCAGAGTCAGCACGACGAATGCAGTTAGCTGGTAGGGGAAAATGACAGGGCTCCAAACCGTTGGCAACTGAAATAACGTCATATCGCTTTTGGGGACGACGGATGAAACAACGCTGGTATGTTTGGAAATGATGAAAGATTGTGGTGGTACTATCAGAAATTTAATGCAACATGTTGGGGAGGTGATTGATTATGACTCTATGCGTACGAGTACATATTTCAACATATCAAGTTATGATTACGGGGTGTCGAAATCATTGGATTCTGTTTGGTGAGGATCGTGTGTCATAAATGATTTTTCATGGTATGCCGTCATTTATTATGACGGTTCTCCCCCCCAACTTAATTATGACCGTCCACGACACGTTTTGATGTCTTTTTGGAATATTTTAATTAAATCCATAAAAGTCAACGGAGACGTACCTGGGGACCTACCTTATGGTGGAGTAGCAGTAAAAATATCTGATGGAGTAACGACAACAGGGCATAATGACAACAAGGAGTAACAAAAACAAAGAGTAACATCAACGACGAAGTAACGATGATGGTGGAGTAGCGATAGTTGCGGAGTAACGTCACCGACGGAGTAACGACAGTTGCGGAGTAACAACACTTAGTGAAGTAATCAGTACACACCAGTGGAGTAACAACAACGTCTTTATAACAAGACGGGTGGAGTAACAACGCCGAGTGTTACATTTCTCCTGGCCATATTCCTTTGTTATTCCTGCAAAATACAAACAAGTAAGAAATAACATTTTTTTTTTTGTCAGGCAGAGTGAGAGTGTCCTTCATCCCAACAACCATTAAATCAGATGAGTCAGAAAGGTGTTTGACAAAGGCTTTTCTAGAGGTTGGATGGTGGTATAGTTTTAGACGATGTCCGTTTACTAAGAACGAGGTATGATTATCATCTATTGTAACTAATCTAACCGTTCCATTGTCGAACACTGCATCCACTTGATATGGCCCCATCCAGCGAGTGCAAATCTTGCCTTTGAAATCCTTAAATCGAGAATCGTACAATAATGCCCAATCTCCCACATGAAACACCTTACTTTTGATAAATTTATCATGCCACTTCATTCTCTACTATTGAATAGCAGTGGTCTTCTGGACAACTACTAATCAAATCTCGTCCAACTCATTCAGCTGTTCCAGTCAGTGTTTCTGTGCTTTTGATGGGTCTAGGCCTACTTCTAGAGCTGTCCTGAGTGTACTGATCTCAAATTCCATTGGAAACAAGGGGACTTTCCCATAGACTAATTCAAATGGAGAAAACCCAGTTTTGTTTTGCCATGTTGTTCTGTATGCCCATAAAGCTTTTGGAAGTTCTTGTGCCCAGTCCTGGTGATGACTTGCTACTGTCTTTGTCAAGATATTTTCCAATACCTTGTTTGTGCTTTCTACTTGCTCATTCGCCTGGGGGTGATAGGGGGTTGTCACTCTATGTTTGAATCCATATTTCTGCATCAACTTTCCTATCATGTGAGATGTGAACTGTGATCCTCCATCCGACACAATTTCCCTTGGAGTACCGTATCGGGCAAATATTTCTTCAAAAAGAAATTCTTCAACTACTTGTTCTGTTGCTCTTGTGACCGCTCTGGCTTCCACCCATTTAGTTACATAATCAGTGCAGACCAAGATGTAAGCTTTCTGATGAGAAGGTGGGTTGAAGGGTCCAACAAAATCAATGGCCCATTTCTCAAACGGTTCAAGGACTATATGGGGCTATAGAGGCATTTCATCTGCTTTCCCAGGTTGTCCCATCCGTTGGCAGCTATCACACCTTCGAACATAATCCCGGACATCACAAAATATGGAGGGCCATTAATATACCATTTGCAGCACTTTGTGGCCTGTTCTTTTATCTGCAAAATGTCCTCCATAGGGTCCATCATGTGCAGCCTTCAGTATCTCATAGATATTATCTTCTGTCACACAACGCCGAATCTGTTGGTCAGCCCCTGTATGAAAGGGATATCTTTCCATCCATGAATATCGGGTACTCTGGTGAATAATCTTCCTTTTCTCTTTATATGATAGATGACTAGGCACCTTCCCTGAAGCAAGATAATTAGCAATATCTGCATACCATAGAGTGTTAGCAGATACTGCAAAAATATGTTCATCTGGGAAATTATCTTCAATTGGTGTATCCTTACCCTCATGTTCTATCCTAGATAAGAAATCTTCAACCACATTGTCCTTCCCTGGTTTATCTACTATAGTAATATCAAATTCCTATAGTAGCAAGAGCCATCTTGTGATACGACAAGGGGTAACATGTTTATTCATTAAATACCTGATAGCTGCATGATCAGTATGCACAAAGGTAGGATACCCGGTGATGTAGTGTCGGAATTTATTGATGGAGATGACAGCAAGGAACTCTTTCTTAGTCACTGTGTAGTTTAATTCAACATGAGCCAAATTCTTACTAACATAGTAAACTGTGTATGGTATTTTGTCCTCTTGCTGTTCTAATACTGCACCAACTGCTGTTTGGGAAGCGTCCGTATGAATATGGAAAGGTAATGCCCAGTCCGACCCTCTAAGGATCAGAGCGCTATAAAATAATTCCTTGATTCTCGTAAAGGCTACATCATAGTCCTCTGTCCACACAAAATCTGAATCTTTTGTTAGCAATTGAAAAAGTGGGTGTGCTACTTTAGCAAAATTTTCTATAAAACGCTTGTAATAACCAGCACAACCAATAAAGATGCGTACCTGCGTGGGTGTTTTGGGTGTCGGGAAATGTGGAATTACCTTCGTCTTTCTGGGTCCATCCATATTCCTTCAGCTGAGAGCAAATGTCCCAGAACAATACCCTCTTCCATCATCATATGGCATTTTTCCGTACTCAACGAGACACGTGCTTGTATACACCTTTCGAGAACTTTTTCTAAATTTTTTAGCCCTTCAAGAAATGAATCCCCATATGGAGTAAAGTCATCCATGCAGATTTCAACACTGTCATCTATCAAATCAGAGAAGATTCCCAAAATTGTCCTCTAGAATGTTGTAGGAGCATTACACAGGACAAAAGGAAGGACCCGGTATGCGAATGTTCCCCAGGGGCATGTGAAAGTGATTTTATCCCGATCTTCAGGAGCTATGTGGATCTGGTTATACCCACTAAACCCATCTAGAAAATAAAAAAACTTTTTGCCAACCAATGTGTCCAGAACTTGATCAATAAATGGCAAAGGAAAATGATCTTTCTGCGTTGCCTTATTTAATTCTCGATAATCCACGCATATTCGCCATTTACCATTTTTCTTAGGGACCATTACTAATGGGGAGACCCATTGGCTATCTAAGATGGGGTAAATAAAACCTACGTCTAGTAATTTCTAAAGTTCTTCTTTCACAACATTTTTCAATGTGGGGTTCATCCTTCTCTGAGGTTGTCTCACAGGACGACAATCGTCCTTAATGTATATATGATGGGTACATGAATTAGCAGGGATCCTTTTCATATCTGTATAATCCCAGGTGAAGGCCTCTTTGTGTTTTTGAAGGACATCCACGAGTTGCTTCTTCTGGGATTCTGACAGGGTTGGATTAATATTCAGGGTTTTCCCTGGTTCTAGTTCTACTGGGACACTTTCACTGGGTGCATCAACAAGTAGCTGCTTTGATCCTTCTGATGTTTCAATTGTTTCCTGAGTCTCATAGCTTAGGATAGATTCTAGGAATTGTTGATTTGTTTCGGAAACAAAGCAAGGATCATCCATAAAAGAGGTGATTACATCATCTTCCGATTCTATTTTCAACTGAAGGGCTTGTCCAATAGTGAGAACTGGCCTCAATTCCTCATTTTCTGTTTCAGACTCTTTCCTAGATAAAATTTTCTTGCTTCCT
>ML806386.1:81894-92595 GCA_009831015.1 Picea engelmannii | reverse complement strand
GATTACATCATCTTCCGATTCTATTTTCAACTGAAGGGCTTGTCCAATAGTGAGAACTGGCCTCAATTCCTCATTTTCTGTTTCAGACTCTTTCCTAGATAAAATTTTCTTGCTTCCTGCTGGTTTTATGGATGGGTTTGGTTTTGTAGGTGGGTATAACACTAAGTTCTTAATGTTGTGCCCATTGGAAATAACCATGTGCCATGATCGACACCCAATGTAAGCATCTGTAGTAGCTAGCCATGGTCTACCCAAGATCAAAGGATGGCCGCCCATCGAATATTGCGTCTGTAAGACCAGGAAATCGATGGGATAGTGCCATGAATCCACTGAAATTGTTACATCTTCCAACTTTCCTACAGGTTTGACTGTGGACCGGTCTGCCAATTCCAATACCGTAGGTGTATGTTTCAAGTTACGAAGACCTAATGCATGCATGGTTTCAGTGGTGATAACATTGATGGCAACACCCAGGTCTACCAACACATTCGAAATCTGTACCCCATTAATTTGTACTGTCAGAATTGGGTTCCCCAGATCTCCATACTTTTTAGGCATTGACTTTCCCGTTATGAAATCTGATAATTTTCCCATAACATGAATGGTAAGGGGGTCTTTGGATTTCTTTGCAGGTTTCTTTGAACAGTATTCCCTAAGAGTCTTTGCATATATTGGCACATCCTTCATAGCTTGTAACAAGGGAATTTTAACAAATAAGTTCTGCAATTCTCCTAATAGATCAAATTCAACTTGAGGGCTTGATTTACTCAAAGTTAGTCTCTCTGGGTAAGGTGGTTCAGATTGATGTTGTTTTATAGGAGATGCATGGTTTCTATCAGTTTGTTTTGGCTCTTTACTAATTGGTTCTGATTCCTTACATTCACTATCGAGTTTTTCAATGGTAACTGGAGGAGGTTGAACATCAACTGTCCGCCCTGATCGTAGATTCATTTCATACAACTCTGCAGTGGAAATGCTATATGAAGGTAGGTTAAGAATGTCAGTTTGATGAACTCCCCTGCTATTAGGATTCAGATCAGGTTGGATTGGGAGCTGAGGACGGACATGTTGATTACTCGGAGGCACATTAGAGGACAGTTGGAGTTTCTGTTGTGGCATCGATTGAGGAAATTGCCCAGGAGGGGATCCTCGCCAAGTTGGAGCCCATGGGGAGCTTGAACTGGCTTGAGGGTTCCACTGTTGCCACAGTGGAAACTGGTATTGTGGCCACATGGAAGGATAGAGCATGGACTGAGGATTCATATTAGAATTATTAAAATACTGAGATGGATCTGAGTACATACCTTGATTTCCCATTGGTGGTCGAGGTTTCCATGGCTTTCTAGACCCCATGAGGTACAGTTGGTCCATGTCTTTCCCCGTTCCTTGAAATACTGCTTTCAGGCCTGGTAGGGAGGGGAATGAGCTTGTTGCATGATTTAGCTCGCAGATTGCACATTCCTCTATGGAGTTTAGTGGACATTCCCTCTCTGGATGCTTCTTTCTACACGTCGGGCAGAATATTGCCATAGTCCTGTCCAATTCCAGCTGCGTCTGTTTTACTTGCAACGTATCCATCTGTGCTGACAGGGTGCTGAGCATATACGTCCTCAGATTGTCTAGCAGGTTTTCGATTTCTGCTTTCGTAACACCTCCGCCAGACCCTTTTACTGAGAAAATTCCTTGTCTGTTTCTTGCCAGCCCCCTTGAGCACTGAATGAATAATTCACAGATACCTTCGAAGCTTTCCTTAGAGATGTCTCCTTTTCCCACAATGTTCAATAGTTCCATTGAGTCCTCACGGAAAGATCAGAGGAGGATAATTTTTAGAATTTCCTTATCCAGGTCAGAGTGACCCGACCTCTGTAAGGTGTACTTGAATCGTTCCATGCAATCTTCCAAACTCTTGTCTTCTTTTTGTGCGAACTTGAAAAGTTCCTCCTTAATGTTCCAGGATTTATAGTAGTCCTGGTATTTTTCCAAAAAAGCTGTCAGCATATTATCCCATGTGGAAATAGTGCTTCCTCCAAGGCCCATGAACCATCATAGAGCCGTCCCTTTTAATGTAGAAGGATTTTTTTTTAACTTTTGGGCCTTTGTCGTGTAGTCATATCCTCGGCACACTATGTCAAATTCGAATAGAAATGTGTCGGGATCTTCTGAAACAAGCCCATGAAAGTTTGGTAAGGCTGCTAATGGAATAGGCTTAGTGGGCGCACCAACTCCCAGGTTTTCGATTGGAAACTCGATAGTGGAGGTTGTGGGAGACATAAATATCTTCCAATAACCACTGGGTATTTTACCAGACTCTGTAGGAGATGGCTAAGGATTCCTTACCCCTTGGATCAGAGTTGCTTTAGCAACACTTCCCTGGTCCCTTGGTGATGCAAATACTCCTTTGATCCCTTCACCTACGTTTTGATGACTTGATCCCTCGACTACAACCTTCTCTCTCTTGCTGGAGTGGTATGACTCTGTCAAGGTTCTGCTTGCGACCTCTTCCCCCTCTATTTCCAGCATAAGATTTCCTTGGTTAGGTATGCCACTAGATGTTTCTTCAACTATTGGAGGGACCTGCTGTGTCGTATCACCCAAGAATGTTGTAGACAACATTGGTTGATCTACTGATTTTCCCTCAGACTTCACTCTTTGTGCCCTTGGTCTCATGGCTGCACGAGATGATGTTTCTGATTCATCTTTTTCTATAATCTGCTGGATGTAGGTCTTTTTTCCCAAATCTGGTCCTCCCTTCTTTGGGGCTTTCCCTCTACCCCCGTTATTTGGTTCTTTGTTCATACAAGTGTTGGTATGATGGAGGGTCTTGGCATGAGCCTACAATGCTTTAGTCTTGAAGTAAGGTTTCAAAGGACCATTCCTTCCCCAAGACAAAAGATCTTACGAAAAAGAAATGCAACTAAAAAAAAAACAACAAGAATCCAAGGTTTAGGGCCCAGAGCAGGGCGTCAAAGGACTCTTCCCTCCCCTGGACAAGAACAAAACACACCACGGAAAATACTTGATACTTTTCAAATTTGAAGCAGGGTGTCAAAAGACTCCTCCCTCCCCAGGGTAAAATCTAGGGTTTCCAAAAAAAAACACAAGGGTTTGAAAGAAATAAATCTAACTCAAGATCTGGAGCAGGGAATCAAAAGAATCCTCCCTCCCCAGGACAAGAGATTGACAAAAACGGAAAAGAAAAAATAAAACAAGCGGAAAGATCACCTACGCTCAGGACCTGACGCAGAGTGAGAAAACTCGTTCTCTCCCCAGGACGAGAGATTGACCCTCTGGTTGGTCCGGATCATTGTATTGCACCTTGTTAGCCTCCCTGATAACGGTGCCAAAATGTTGGTGTCCATGTATGAACGATTTATTCACCCTTTTCCTACATTAATTTATCAATCTGGGTGCTTATCCTTTCAAGGCAACGTGCAAGGTATATGCAGGGGCAAGAATATAATTCGTTCTAGCCAAGGGTTCACGATTAAGATTCAAAACATTACTATCAACTAGATTAACCACAACTTCTGAAAAGTACTCATAAGAATCACACACTGTAACAACATGCATAAACTAATAAATAACACTGTAACAACAAGCATAAACTGATAAATAACACACTGTAACAACAAGCATAAACTAATAAATAACACACTGCAACAACAAGCATAAACTGATAAATAACACACATAGGAAGACGCAACACCTGATCAGAAGAGTGGGCCCAGCTCTCTAATTAGGGCTGCGTTGGTCACAGTGAAGATGAAGACGACAAAATAGATAGTGTTTTATAAATATGAAAAAGGTTATTACAATCTCAATGGGAACATTCCCAGTTACAAGAATAAACTATCTTTTATATATCAAAAGGGAGAACAACCTCTTTCCCCAAAACATGGTAACTGTATCCCCAAAAATATACATTAGTTGGAACAACACCAGTACCAGATGGACAAGATCAGCAAAATGCCCAAGATGGTTCAGGGATTTGCGACTCCATCTACGCGACCTCTTTATGGCTTGGTTGTTGCTGTGAAGAGTGGATTTGTTGCAGGATGAAGCTCTGGTCCTGTTCTCCAGAAGCTGCGGTCAAACATTCGTTTTAGTGCTGCGAATAGGCAAAACTCCGTGACTTTACTTCATTAATAAAATATTCCAATAGACAAGGTAGGGGTATTTACCTCATAGGTTTAGCATAGTAAACATAGGTAAATGAGTGCAAAAAGGTCAAAAAGGTAATGGAAATGTAGCAGAAAGATAACCCGATTTGGTGCCCAACAATGATTCCTGCAATCACCACGCGGAACCCGTCGAATCTGAGCGCGAACTATTCCGCAAGCTTTACATTGTATCCTTGGATTTTCTTGCAATAGAGCATGCACCCGACCTGTTCGAAGGATGCTCTGATATCCGAGTCTTCATTTACCAATGCCAATATTTGAGGTTCGGATCCCATAGTTCTGCCATTCCGCGCCCATTTCTTTATGTTTTGGGATGTCACCATGGTGCAATGTGTGTTTTTTCTGCATGCGCGATAGATTTAAGACAGACCGAATGCGATAGTCTTTCCCGACCTAGCTTGTGACGTGGCTGATGGCAATTGGCTTTCCCATAGTGAGAAACTCAGGGCTTGTGGAAAAAGTTACCGATGACGCATAAACTCAGCTGGAAAATAGAATACATGTAGAGCGAATGGCATTTATAACTGGATGAGTGAGGGATGGAATCATGATAGGGAATACTGAATGCATGGCGATGAGAAGTTTGAAATCAGGCCGAATATTTGCGTATCACATTCACGCGACGGGTACAATTTGGAGTATGTGAAGTATAAATGATAAGAGCTGCAGAGTATACGTGATACGAACACCGTAATTTCTTATCCTTTCTGACTTCATAATGAGTTGATGATGGTAGTTATATCCGCCGATGTGACCCTAACTATAACAACTTGCTTCGGCCTTTGTCACGTAAAACCTCCTCTTCTGACAGGACCCGACCTTTTGGGAAAATACCTTTATCAATTTACACATGTTTGGTTCTGACGCCCATTCCCAACCCCAAGGGCCAAACCGACCACTTGTTGACCTCGACCCATTTGTTGTTCGATACTTGACCTCACACGCTTTGACACACAGACTATGACTCAACTAAGACCGACTCCAACTGAAAAATGACGACGCTAACACTCTCATCATGTCCATGGGAGGTTTATTGGTGTTTCTCCACCTCCCCTGAAGGTTTTCCTGGACCTATTGTTTCAATCTCCAATGGTACAACAGGTGTTTCATTTCTCACTCCAATTTTTGCAATTGGTGGAGGAACACTTACGAGGTCCTCCCATGCACGACCTTCTAATTCCAGTGCATTCACTATAATAAGAATAATAATCCCATGTTGAGAGATAAATCCCGTGGCTGCTTGACCCTCTAGACAATGTGAGCCATTTGTTGCAACAATTTCCAAAGAAATAAGGGAATGTTGAATAACCTTTGGTGTCATAGGTGGCTTAAGAGTTTTAGGTGATACCAGAAGATGATTCCATGGCGTCCTTCACATGTGAAGTACTTTTGGATGTGGTATGCAACCTTTTACTAGAGTGGATACAAGGAGTTACTGTCAAACCCATTCCCTTTCTTTGCTAATTCTTCCCTTGCCTCCAAGAATTCGTCTTTTACCATGGGTGATGCCAATTTTTGGGAAAACCATCATTCTCTCTCCTATGGCAGCCTTGTTACTGCAGATATTACTTATACATCCACTATTATTGGTAATCCATGAAATTGATCCCTTTTAGCTTGTAGACTGAGTGAAAACTCCAATGCAACTTCCTCATTGAGCCCCTTCAATATTTCAATGTAAATCATCTACCCACAGCCTGGAAAACTCTCCACACATCATTTTCATCTCTTAGAAAACCTGCGTTTGTTTCGTGACATATGATAGAACCACCCATGGTTTTTGTAGCATAATTTGGTATCATAATGGAAACTTTACTGCTTAGCAGCAGAGGAGGTCTTGAAGCGCTTCGGTCAGGGAGAAATAATGAAAAATCTGAGTTCACCACCTTTTGAAAATAGTAAGTCGACGAAGGTGATGGGAAATTAAAATGAAATGCTGTCGAATTAACATGGCGGTGGCAAGGTGTTTTAGTGGGACAATTCTTTCTGTCATGGGATTGGTGGGTGGATAGGTAGGAGACATGTACAATGGATGATAATAAATGGGAAATGATTACTACTTACACACAATAAGTGGTTGCACATGGTGAGGGGATTAGGTAAATCATATAAACCTTATGTCAAATAAGTGGTATGCAATGTGTACAAGAGGAGCACGTAACTTTAATGCTTACCTCATGCGTCGAGTTGACTTGTTTGTCCACGTTGGTTGGATTGACATCACATAATGTTGCACTGGTTGTTGGGTCACATCAATTAGTGGGGCATTAATGATCCATCTGCATCATTCCTCCCCCCTTAGGAAATAATGGTCCCCATTGCGTCAAGTTCCCTTGAGAGACATGAATACTTTTGCTAAATCTGAAGCTTGATGCATTTCTTGCCTTGCTGAAGAAGCTGTCATGCTTAGCTTGTTAAAGGTTTTCATGAACTTGTTCCTGGAGGGGTTGGATCCGTTCAACCAATCTAGCTGCATGATATACCCGAGTGTGGGAGGACTCTGTTAGTGAAGATGGAGCATGAAGAGTATGAAGGGTTATGTTATAACCTTGCTTGAGTGGGCAGTGTGGAGACACCCCTGTAGGTGCAACAAGAACATCTTGGTACTCTTATACAATCTCGTCAATCTACCTCTGCTGGATAGAAAGGTCCTGGGAAAAGGCTGTAGTGGTTGTAGTGTCCTTTTGTTCACCTTCTGATCAAATTGTGAATAGGCTAAACTTTGCAGCATGAGAGATTACTTTGTGGCATTTTTTTTGGTGGGACAATAGTCGAAACTACCTCTCGTATCCTGTATAGTTAACCCCCCAGAGTAACAATGACACTACGGGGTCGAGACTCATAAAAAACATTATGCCTCCACATATATGGTTGGCCTAATAGAACATCATAGAATTCTAGTGGGGCAACATCACACAATACCTCATCCTTGAAGGGTTTGATGCCATAGGACAGGTGACACTGGTGGCTGAAATGAAGATATTGACCCTAGCGAAGCCACCCGATATTGTATGGCTGCGAGTGTGGTCTTGTTGGAAAATCCAATTGCTCGAAAACCTCTGATGAGATGATGTTCTTTTGGCTTCCACTATCAACAATAAAATGAAGTGGGGTCCCCTTCACCCACATATGTGAATGGAAGGGGCATTCCCCTTCCTTAGGATCCTCTTATTATTGGATTGTTGTAGTTGCGACAGTAGCAGTGGGCTCTGCATCAACGATCTATCTCCTTTTGTTATTTTCTGAAATAGGGTCCAAGTCAGGGTTCGACTCTTTGTCTTTGAGCTTGGCCACCGATGACTGTATTGAGTGACATTCATCAGTTTTGTGCCAAGGGATGTTGTGGAACTCACACCACTTTCCGGTGTCTTTCTTAGACTTCCCATTACCCTTCTTTTCCTGCATCTCGGACTGACTCTCTTGAGGTTGACCTTCCTTGCTTTGTCCATGCTTCTCCCAGTTACTCTGCTGCTTGAGTTTCTGCTCAATTTTGATTGCATATCAATAAGCATCTCCGAGTGAGGAGATGTCCAAGAAATCCATCTCTGTTTGGATGTACCTATGTAGACCACTACAATACTTCAAAAATAGGTTCCACTTAGAGTCTTTGATACCGAGCTTTGAGTGCAAGGTATGAAATATGTTGGTGTGGTCTGACACCGTCTGGTCTCTTTTTTGATGCAGAGTTTTCCATCTCTTGTATTGGTCATCATATTTTGTGACAGGGTAGAACTCCTCCTTTGGGGAATCTACAAAGGCCACCCAAGTTGGTTCTCTCCAAAATAGTGTAGATTCATCTGTGGTATACCTCTCCCAATAACCTTCCCACAAAGATCTGACACGGGGAAGGGATTTAAGGAGTGTAAAGGTGGTATTTTCACTGTCGGAATTTTTTTGGACAGGGTAATAACCTTCTATCAGATTCAACCATTTTTCTAGAGCATCTACATCTATCTGGCCTTCAAATAAAGGGATATCAAAATTGACTTGTACCTTGAAGGAGTCACACTTGCGAAATGGTTGCTTGTCAAAGATGCCTCGGCTGCCACCATCGATAGTCTTCGAAGGATCTGAGCGATTTTTTCTATCATCTTGTTCCTTTGTCGCACAAGGGATTCCTCGAGAAATGTATTGAAAGGATCTCATGCTCTGTCATCTCTCTTTTCTTCCTCCATGGGAGGTCGCTTGGGCTAGCGAGAGTGGTTGTCCTTAAGCGAAACTAGCTCGAGACCCAAATCTCTATACCCTGACCTCGTCGGGGACCTGCTCTGAAAATGACAACTATCATACTACTTTGATACCATTGATCCATATTATTTTGAGAACGACATGAAGACAAAAATATAGTAGAGATACAAAAATTAAATACAAAGAGATATTGCAAGAAACACAGAAGTATAGTGAAACCCAACTTCTATTAACGAATAAGAGAGAAAAACACTTTCGAACACAAATTGGTAGAATGGAGTAGCTTATCTCTGAAAAGAAAGATATGTTGGCTACACTTCATTCGCAACAAGATTTACATCACACTCTATTTCCTTCTTAAAGGGCCTCCTTCACCTCAATTATATATGAGAGAACGAGAGGAGAAAAATTCCCATGATGCATGTGGGATATATTGGACAAAGTTTATAAAATTCCATAGGCATGTAAAACACTAGGACTTCCTGGGAGGTCATCCATCCCAGTACTACTCTAGCCTGAGTGTGCTTAACTACAAATTTCTAATGGGATCCGGTGAATTAACGCTATGCTATAGGAATGTACATAAGACCACTAGGAAATAATCAAATGATGTCTGTAATTAACAAATGAAAATGGAATTACATTCCATTCCCCATCAAAAGGGTGAATATCATGGTTTATCAAAACCACAGGCTCAAAATGGTGATTCAGTGGAAAAGGTGGATGGCCACTGAGATCCATCTGGATCACTGTAATTGATAAATATTACTCTATGGAGAAATTTTTCCACAACTTGTTTTGTTGCGACCGGGAGGGTCTTTTCTTCCATCCACCTTGTAACATAGTCTATAAAAACTAGAATATAGGAGTTTTGCAGGGATGGAGGGTTAATAGGTCCAATGAAATCAAGGGCCCACTTCTCAAAAGTATCCACTAACAATAGTGTTTGTAGATCCATTTCGTCTAACTGGACTGGGCATCCCATCCTTTGGAAACTGTCACACATTTTTACATACTTGACATCACAAAAGATAGTAGGCCGTTAGTATCCCAGGTGGAGTGATTTATAACATGTTTTTTTGTCCATGAAGTTTCCTCCACAGGTCCCATCATGTCATGCTTTCAGGATGTCATAAGTCTCTTCTTCCCTTACACAACACTAAATGACGAAATCCAATCATGTGTAGAAAAGACACCCTTCAATCCAGAAATACCTGCAACTTTGCTTGATGACCATTTTCCATTCTTTTGGTGATAGGTGTGATGTGATTTTTCCTTCAACCAAGTAATTAACAACATTTGCAAACCACGATGAGTTAGTAGATACTGCAAAAAGGTTCTCATCAGGAAAAGTGTCCTCGACTGGGGGTGCATTCCCATCATTGACAAGTCGAGAAAGGAAGTCAATGGCGGTGTTATATTTCCCTGG
The DNA here is from genome assembly GCA_009831015.1 of Picea engelmannii. Lineage (NCBI taxonomy): Eukaryota > Viridiplantae > Streptophyta > Pinopsida > Pinales > Pinaceae > Picea > Picea engelmannii. The sequence continues at coordinate 82,797 of ML806386.1, read as the reverse complement.
TTTTTCCATGATGGTAATGTCAAACTATTGTAAAAATAGTAACCATATGGTCACCCTACCATGAATGATAGGATTATTCATCAAATATTTTATGGCAACATGATCAATGTGTATGATTATAGGATATCCAATTATGTAACGACAAAACTTATTTATAGCATGGACGACAACAAAAAAATATTTTTCTGTGACTATATAATTTAGCTCAGCAGGTGTAATATTCTTATTACTAAAGTATATTGCATATGGCTTATGTGATTCTTCTTGTTTTCCAAGCACAACTCCAATCACCGTGTCTGATGCATATGTGGATATGTGAAATGGAAAGGACAAGTCCGACCCCCTCATGATAAGTGTTGTTGCTAATTTCTCCTTTATTTCTTCAAAAGCAATCTAGCACATGCCAGTCCAGTTGAATTCAACATCCTTTGTAAGTAATAAGAATAAGGGGCATGCAATTTTTGTAAATTTTCATAAAGTGTCTATCAACCCTTGGAATGTGGAAGGTGCATTTGTAAGGCCAAAAGGCATGACAAAAAATTCATAATGGCCTTCATGAGTTCGGAATGTTGTTTTTGGGATATCTTCTTCCTTCATTCTGATCTGATGATACCCTGAATGAAGATCCAATTTTGTGAAATAGATTGCTCCATGTAGTTCATATAACAATTCATCAATGACGGGAATGGGAAACTTATCTTTAATAGTGATCTTGTTGAGCTCTCTATAGTCTGGACACATACGCCATGAGCTATCTTTTTTGAATACCATTACCACTGGTGCAGAGTAAGAACTTTGGCTAGGTCTAATAATGCCAGCCTCTAGCATTTCTTCAACCATGCGCTCAATTTCACTCTTCTGGGCGTAAGGGTATCTGTATGGCCTGATGTTAGGAGGAACACT
>ML806386.1:0-80401 GCA_009831015.1 Picea engelmannii | reverse complement strand
CTTATTTGGTGTAGAAGTTCCCTTTTTGGGTGGCATGTTGGCCAAGTATCACTTTTGAACCTTGATTTTGAGGTGGTTCTGCTAGAAAATATTTCTTCTATTGTATCTCCCAAGTTTCGGCCCTTCTGGGTATGAAACTTTCTTTTAGGTAGTTCTATGATATTTCTTCTCTACAATGCCACAGGTCTAATCAAAATTGGATGTGCCAAGTGGAATTTACGGTAACTTCCTCACAACTTGCCGATTTTTAGCCTTTCCAGGAGATGTCACTTGTATAGCATGCCCCACACAAAAAAATTGATATCAAATTCTAAAACTCGCACCCAAAATACTGCAGGCTGTCCACGATCCAATGAAACCAGTCCCACTCAATTTGGATACTCTAGAAAGAATTTATGATTTTTTTACCTAGAACACCTTCTTGAGACTAGTCAATAGGACTAGTCAGATACCCTATCTTACACAAGGTGTATCTACAAATTTAAGATGAACCAGAAGCTGAAATTTTTACCAAAGATACCTTACTAGTTTCTGTAAACGGCCTCTGGATTTCAGGGTCTGAAACGTTACAGAAATCTTTTATAGCGAAAATTCCGCAATGACTCATTTAAGGATGATTCCAGAAATTTATCTTGTACAGGCTATATCTCCGAAAGTATAAGGCCTCATGAGATGAATTTTTAACCCAACTTACATTGATCCATCTACTAAATATCCTCCAAGCCGTTCCTTTTGAAACGTTGTAGAAAAAAATTTATAGCGCAAATTCCATGGTGTCTCAGATGTAGCAGCGAAACCCCAAGACCTTGAGCTCTGAAACCATATGTTAAGAACCAAATATCAATATAGCATAGAAAATCTTCAGAAAAAGTACTCAACACCTTGAAAAAGAGAGAATTTTAGATAATAAGCCTCTTTGAGGGGGCAACCTCCTTTTACCCCACTTAAATGTTCAAGTACCAGATGATTCAAAATGAAAATGTCTCCTTGGTATATATAGGAGACTAGGAGGTATAATTACAACTAATGGCCTAAATCTGACATAAATAAAATAAAATTACTAATCTAATATGCCCTAATTAAGGGGTAATGAGCCAATATTAGGGATTAACATGATGAGAGAGAGAGACTTCTGGTATTGTAAGATCTTCAGCTGTGTGAGGAGATCAAGTCCTGCAGCTGGGTGCGCAGGAGAGGGGAGAGAAAGAGAGAGAAGAAAGAAGACCTGCTAGCTGAGAGCGCAGACAAGAACTACACACTTTACCTTAATAAATTATAAGCACAGTTTTGTGGACGTAGCCCTAGAGGGAGAGTGAACCACTTATATCTTGCGTTGTGTATGTGTGATTGATGCTTTGATCTCTGTTGTTGTTATCTTGTTATTTATATTGCTGTGTTAGATCAGATCTATAACTGTGCAAGATAGATCTAGCTTGATAAGTGATAGGTGCATATTGTGCTGTTGTACTAGTAGATCCACTTGATATTCCCGTGGTTATAGACATATCTTTCCTGCAACCCCCTCATAGCTGCTTCAGGTGAGACTGCATCTGCTTGCCAAGTGTTGCTGAAAGGGCCAATAGATAGGGCTTGTTGGTGTGCTCTTGGAGTGAACCTTAGGTCTACCCCTATGCCAACATATGGTTTCATTTTCGGGACCAAAATATTCTTGAGGGAATGTCAAGGTGGTTCCTATCGAAGACATAAATTCAAAAGTGGATAGAGGATCAAGAGAGGGACTTCACGGAAGCCCAAAACAAAAACCCTAAGCTGAGTACTGAAGATTGGCTACAAAGATACATCTTCATCGACATTCACTATATCTTCTTTGGAGGAATCCATCATGAGATACACGAATGGTTGGCTAGGTCAGCTGATACCCGGTTTGAGATCAGATCTAGACCTCCTGTAGTTTGGACGTCAACGCTGATCCAGAGGGTTAAGAGAGTTGATAACGCCGTATCCAGAGCGGTATATCACTGGTTTGATAGTACCATTAGAGGGTATATAATCAAATTTACTGTTGAGAGAGTATATTCATATAGCCAAGCCGAGAGATACTTTTTCAAAGGACCGAGAGGGAAATTTTTGCATTTTCTGAAGTTAAGAATCAAGATTCTCTTGCATGAAAACCATATCTTGAAGATACAGTAGACCAGTGGGATCTGAAAAGGCTAATGTTCAGGAATTCAAACAGTGACAACGACACATGAGCTGGACATACGCGCAGTGGAAAATTATTCAGAGGGATTCAGCTTGAGAAACTATTTAAGCAAAACTAAGAGGAAGAGGGTTTCTACAGTGGAGAAGAGGCAGATATGACAGACGAAGAGCACTCAGAACTCACTAGGGCATAGGAAGAAGCCGCTGAAGAACTTCATCGGGATGAGCCAGAAACATTAGGAACTGCGCAGACAACTGAAGTAAGTAATATCAATCCTCCTGTTGTTTCAAAAACGCTAAGTAATCAAAATATTCAGAAGCACCAGAGTCCTCATAACACTATTACTAGTAGTTCAACACCTACTCAGACATGAAATCTAGGCAACTCCATGGTAGATGAGATGAGGCTCCCTATATTTAGAGGAGATGGATATGAAGATCCTGATCAACACTGTTTCCTATGTGAGGCTGTATGGAACATTAAAAACATCACCAACGAAGCTGTTAAAAGAAACCAATTTAGCACTACGCTGAGGGATTGCGCGTTGAGATGGTACATGAAGCTTGTCTAAGGACTTGCACAGCCTAAACCACTGAATGAGATCAAGAACGTGTTGATTTCAGAGTTTAAAAAACCTAAGTCAGAGTCACAATGTATTACAGAGTTGAAGGAGATCAAGCAGAAGGTAGCTGAACCTATTTGGGAGTTCGATCAGAGATTCAAGACCCTGACAGGCCAACTGACTTTCAATATCCTGGACAAGTAGAACAAAGAATGGTTTATCACTTCTCTTTTACCACATATCATAGTTACACTGATGCAACAGAAGATTTCCTCACAGGCAAAAGCATTGGAGATCACCATGAAGCTCAAATCAGCTCCCACATGAGAGTCTATCTCAGGTATGAGTCATATCTTGAGCCAACTGACTAGTTTGTCTCTGTAGGTCGAGGATATGAAGAAGGACAAAGGAAAAGAAAAAATGGAAGACATCTGGTGTATCATATGCAAATAAGAAGTCCATGACAAGGAGCACTATCCCCTGTTTCATGAATATTTGGCTTCTGGAGCTCTGAGCCCTTTGAAGCAAGTCACATTACCCTGGTGCGAAGTATGCAGAAATCGACATCGCCCTCGTGAGTGCTATTACATGAAGAAGTATGTTCAGACACCTGCAAACCTATACTGCACCTTCTGTAAGTCAGTAGGGAATTATTATAGAGACTATAGGGCCTATGACCTCATGCATGAAAGGTCAAGAGATGTATACAAGATCTAAGGTGAAGTACATCAATAAGGAAATAATGCACAATATAACTCCCCGGGAAGAGGAAAATTCAATCCTCGCGGTGGATTCAGAGGATGAGGATGAGGAGGAGGTATGGGCTAAGGTCGAGGAAAAATAATCTGTTATAACTGTGCACAACTAGGACATCTAGCAATGGACTGTTAGAACCCTTGTACCACTTGCAATTATTGCAACTCCTTCGAGCATGTCATTGAGGACTGCCCTGTACTGCTAGCGAATATTCAGGAAAGACGAGGACCTCAGCAGAACCCACAAGTACAAATAATATATGCTGAACCTCGTGGAACAAACCCTAGAGTCGCTGTTGTCACTTGAGGAGGCACTGCTATAGGAGAAGACAGAGCAGCCCAAGGTAAGACTGTAGAAGGCCCTGGAGTAAGGAAAGCTACGAAGAAGACTCCAACGTTCGATGCTAAGAAATACAGACATATATTTGAGGAGGCAAGAAAATAATTCAAAGGAGATCAAGGATATTCATCAAAGACATGACCAGAAATAAGAGAATACAGAATGCCTCACACATTTAATCAGTTGGCTTCGCCAAAGGAGGGAAAAGAAGTAAGTAAGCTCATTGAATTTTTATACACTTGTATTAAGTTGATTCAGGATGAAAATGCTGTACAAGAATCACAGAACTTAATCAGACAGTATGAGCTAGAGAAAGTAGACCCCTTACTGAATAGGGTAGTACACCAAATTGGTAAGAAAAGAAGGACAAATAAAGAATTACACTTGAATGCTTAGATAGGAGAGTATGATATAGAATATGTGGTCCTCAACTTAGGGTCAGAGGTCAATGTCATGACGAAGCAAACGTGGGCGCTAATGGGAAAACCCAAGATGATCTATTCCCCTATCAGGCTTCGCAAGGGTAATCAACAAGCTATCAACCCATTTGGATGGTTGGAACATGTCCCTGTGGACATCGACGAAGTTAGAACATTTGCATATTTTGAGGTGATTGAAATTGTTGATGACAACTGCCCTTACCTTGAATTGTTAGGAATTGACTGAGCCTTCAACAATTCTATTGTTGTCGACCTAAAGAAGAGGCATATGAAATTTGAAAGAGATGGCCTTCGGGTCATTACACCTTTAGATCCAGATGATGGTCCTTAATATACAGAGCCCATCAGAGAAGAAGATCACGCATACGAACTGGAAAACATCTACAAGCTGACAACCAGATAGTAGGATTACATAAACCCTACAACTGATGGGAATCTAAGCTGGCGAAGTGACAACGCGTGTTCATCAGTTTCAAAAGAAGCGTTGGAGAACTGATAGAACTAGATGTATGAAGTATCCACAAGGAGATGTGATTGACTGACCAGAGAGGTTCATTGGATTGGTACAACCATAAGTAACTTACCTACCTTTGATGTTCTGAATCCTTTATAATCCTTCTTGACGGACTTTCAAGAAATCGTACCAACACAACAGAGGCTGTTGGCTATGGACGAGGCCTTGAAATCCACACCAACAAGATGGTGGGGAATGCATAAAAGAAACATCACAGACTAGACACAATGCCAAACCTTGATGACAACATGGTTCTCAGCACAAGCAGTAAGCTGTGAAGTAATGTACACAGGTCAAAGTTTCCTAAAGGACCATGTGCGAAGCTGTGAAGAGGCCTAGAGTGACATCCCTCAAGAACAATGGGTGCATAGATTCATTAACACACTAGACACGACCCCTATCAACTGGTACCTTCAAGTGGAGCTGCGCCTTGTCACTACAGATTGGGAAGGTATGATTTAGAAATTTGTAACCACCTTTTTATTTGAAAGTGAATATCCTTCAATAGACCAAGCATTGCATATTGTGAGACAGAAGGTATTCGAGGCGACTTACAACCTCCCTATGGAACAAGAAGAGGATGAATGGACTGCGCCTCTCAAGAAATTGCAGAGCTTCTACAACATCAATGTCGATGATGATGACAATCCCAGGAAGGTAAACATCACTGAAACAGAAGGCCAAAGATATGTGGAAGGACCAGGAGTTGAGCTACCATTTATTGGTCATCCCATAAAAAATAAAAAAGGTCAACATTGGGATAGAGGAGACACCGAAGCTTGCCAATGTCAGAGATTACTGGGATGCTGCCACCATTGATAAGATTAGAGAATTGTTGCACGAATATCATGACTTGTTTCCGACCAAGTTCACTGATATGAAGGGTATCAAAGGACCTATTAGAGAGATGAGAATACCTTTGAAACCAGATGCAAGGCCATTCAAGCAAAGACCCTACATATTGAACCCAAAATACAAGAAAAAAGTGAAGACTGAGCTCGACAGAGTGATGGAAGCAGGGATTATTGAACCTGTCAAAGAGTCGAAGTGGATCATCCCTATGGTAGTAAAAGATAAGAAGATAGGATAAATCAGGATATGTGTGGACATTAGGAAGTTGAATGATGCCTATCTTCATGATCCTTTCCCTACACCTTTCACTGATGAAGTATTATACAACGTGGGAGGCCAGGAGGTATATTCTTTTACAGATGGCTTTTTAGGATACCATCAGATCTGGATTGCCAAGGAGGACCGCCACAAGACTACATTTTCCATAGAATGGGGATCCTACCAATATACAGTAATTCCATTCAGACTGAAGAATGCCCCAACCATCTTTTTCAGGGTAGTGGTTGAAGGGTTCCAAGAATTTTTGCATAAATTTTTAGAAGCCTATTTTGATGACTGGACTGTGTTTAGTTTGTTGAAAAATCATATTGAATGTCTAAGGCTAATGCTGGATAAATGTAGGCAGTGTCAAATTGCTTTAAATCTAAAGAAGTGCATCTTCTTCTCACCATTTGGAGTACTATTAGGCCATATTGTATGCAAGCAGGGATTGCTGGTTGATCCATCAAAGATTGCAATTATAGTTTATTTTCCACCACCTACTTTAGTCAAACAACTACGCACTGTGCTAGGACATACTGGCTATTACAAGAAATTTATTAAAGGCTATGCTCAAATCACAACATTGATGGAGAAGTTGTTGAAGAAGGACTGCCAATTCAACTGGACAGACGAATGCCAACGGTTACCCATGATTTTGGTCATACTGATGGTGTATTGATGATGGTATACTCAGGCTCCTAATAAGAACTTTCTCTTGAGAAAAGTGACATTCATCTCTTCCCAGAAGACATACTTTTGAAGAGAGTTCGCAGGTTGCTTATATCCTAGGGTGCGAGACTGACCCATTCTCGCAGGCTGCCTTCAGCTAGGGTGCGAACTTCTCGCACTATGCTACATAGCTAGGGTGCGAACTTGTTCTCAAGCTTGGAAAAAGATGAAGTCTCGATGGTTCTAGAAGGGAATATTTTAGAGAATGGGTTGGCATTCGAATGGTTATCATTTTACTGGTTTCCCTGATATTGTGGGATTATTCTCATCCAAATAACCATCTCATCCTCTCCTATATATTGATGGGATTCTCATTGAAAAGGTTAAGCAAGATTAATTGGAGAATTGGTGAAGGAATTGTGTGAAGGACCTAGCTTGAAAAGGAGCTTGGAGACTCTAGCAAGTATATCAAGAGGAATTGGATCTTCTTCATACAAGGATCGAGAAAGTGTGTGTGTTGGAACCAAGAGCCACCGAAAGGAAGCTTGCGACATCAAGGCGATCAGGTTGTATCTTCTACTTTCGATTAATATGATACAACGACATGTCCTTTTCCCATAAAGTCATTCTTACTTTATTGTGTAATTCCTTGATCATACACATAAGTTGACGATTGAATATATTTTGCTGTCTTCACTTTGGTTGGTTTGTATTGTCTTGGTCTTGACCTCACGAGAGCGTCGGAGCGAAGCGGGAGCAACAGAGACCCTAGGAAGTGATACAAAGGTATGTCACTTGTTACTTCCTACTAACTAATTCAATGGTCATAACTTAGGGAAATAGTCATGTCCTGTCCTGTTTTGTTCTAGATCCAGGTGGATCTAGAGAGATCTGTTAGTGTCCGCACCTACCGATTAGTCTGATAACAAAATTGGCGACCACAATGGGAGGCAACCTATTTTTTTTGTGGTTTTTGGTGTTTTTCCTTGTCCATTTGCTCTTGCCTTACCTTTCTCCATTTCTATCAATCTCCGAGTCTTCAGGACACCCTGATAGACCCTCTAGGTCCAAAAGTCTCTTCAATTTTTTTGTCTTTTTCCAAAAAATTGCTTAGTTTTAGACATTCTCGCACTGAACCCCACAGTGGCCTGTGAGAATCCTTTGAGTTCGCACTTTGCTTTTAGGTCCAGTGCAAGGTTCTCGCACTCTGCTCAAAGCTAGCCTGCGAGAATGACCCATTCTCACAATGTGTAACACTAATAGCCTGCGAACCCTCTTTTCAAAATTTTGGATTTAAGATTTTTGCATGTTCAGCTGCCCATATCAGTATAGGTGTCTGAAAAGAAATTCTTGGACCATTGGTTGATGTTTTCTTGTCTTCAGATTTTGTGCACGATCAATCTTCGGAAATCAAAGGCTCTTCCTGTCCATCTTTTTCTCGACTTTCATCTCTTGACTTTTCTTGGCAAAGATATACTCTTTGATTTTGGAATCTGAGTGCTTGTTTGGTTAAAGAACCGATGATCGGTTGAAAGTTGGGATTCTTTTTCTTTCTCATTTTCTCATTATTTGGAAGATCACTTTTCTCATGCAATTGAAAAGACTAGTTTTGTCTGCTTGTCATTTTTTTTCCATTGAAAGATTGGTTTGGGTTTTTTGTTTATTGCTTGTTCATTAGTTTTTGGTTTTCCTCACTTTCACCATCATGGTGTAGGTCCTTTTTGAAAAGTGAAAAACATTTTTTCTTTCAAAAGCATTTTAGTCTTTGAAAATATTGAAAAACAATTGTTGAAATTATTGAAAAAGAAACAATAGAGAATTGTCATTATTGAGTGATTCGTTGAAATTGCATTTTAAAGGAGATTGTGTATCGTAGTTCAAGATTGGTCCGGAAAACTTCTCTTTCCCTCCCGTACATAAGATTCATTGAACGAAAATTGATATTTTTCATTCCTATCTATGCATCGTTGGGTCAGAGTCTCATACAACATCAGTTTCATCTCCATTTCCTTTCAGTAACAACAACCCTTAATAACATTGCACAATTGTAAAATTTAACTAGTAACTCTTTTTTAGGGCTCTATTACACCAACATTTAGCTAGGCTAGTGCTTTGGAATAGGTAGAGAGATACACTCTCCAAAGCACAAAACACACAATAGCATCTTGTGTTAAGGAGTGTCAAATTCCATTTACAACATTCTGTCCTGGGAAGCCCTTCTCACACAAGGGTCAAACACGAGGTCGCATTGATATTGATAGAGTTACTCACCCTGCTTTGTTGGTGTCGGTGTATAGATTGCACATATTATGGGGGTCACTTGGAGGTATACCCACAATGATGAGTGGAAGCCTCTTGAGTTGATTTCGGGCTAGATACCCTGCCCTTGCGTGTGGATCGGACTGTCGACTGTCCCCCCAGGCTTTATTGTTGTCGGTGGTAACCTTAGTGGCCTATCTTTCTAGGGTCTTACACAAGGTGACTGTGAAGGGGCAAGTCTTCACGGTACCTGGAATTGACGTTGGCCAAACTCACTCGGGCTCCTTGGAGGGTATACCCACGATTATGTGTGGGAGCTTGCACCAGGGTGTAAGTCTGTTAAGCAGGTCGTCAGCGTAACTTTTCCACCCCAGCCCAGCCCCTTCTCGTCTCGTTGTCGCGATGTTGGATTTCATCACCAACTAGTGACTTTAGAATTAGAAGGTCTTGTTTTCTTGGTATTGTTTCCTAGATTTTGTTTACTAGCGCGTGCTGTTTTTTTACCCAAGTTGACCATAAAATTTTCTTTGTAAGTTTGTAACTCGTTCACAATAGATACTCCACGTCGTTCACGTAGAATGCAGGGTTTATCTCCAGAGCATCTGGAAGGTTCTCAACCCCTGCCTACAATCTCACCTGATGGCTCTCCTCAACAGAGCGAAGTCCAGGACGTTACCACGCCACAAGTGGAACGAACCGACTCTCTAGAACATTTCCAAATTACCAACACTCGAGAGGACTTTCGACTTCACCTTGATTCTGAGAGATAGATTATGTGAGTGAATTCTTCCAGAGACTTAGTTGTTGTGTCTTCTGGATCACCGATTGGACCCTTTCCAGGAGTAGAGGGCCAAGATCCTTTTTGGCTTGCGGGCGTTTTTAGACGGGACCTTTTTGGTGTAGGATCAGGCATTGAAATCACCGTCTCACCTGTGCTCTCCGAAACATCTAACCCAGACACAGTACCATTTACTACTGCCTATTATTTTCCTGGTACGGACGCCCCGTGATCTGACCACATCTTGACCATCCCTATAGAAATGGTCCATTACATAGATACTACGAGTATTCACACCGGGATTACCGTGGTTAGTCAAGCCCCCATTGGCACACCGCTCACGCCTAGTGTCACCCTGACATTACCGCCCATATACCGTGCATTGAATGCTTCCATTCCCACTCCTACGCAAACCCCATCCGACACTCCTGGTGGTCCCTCTTCTTATGGGCACTCTGTTCCCAGTTTCATTCCGACACTTCCTCAACCCCCTTTTGGAGGACCTTTCTCATCCTCCACTGGAAGTATTAATCCTAATGGAACTATTCCGTCATTCACACCAAATTACCAGATTCCCGTTGGTGGACAATTTCACCAAGGAGGTTTGACTCAACCCCCCCTTGGCGGGAAAATTCCTATTGGAACACAAATCCCAATTGGAACACAACCCCCAATTGGAACACTGCCCCCAATTGGAACACAACCCCCGATTGGAGGACAAACCCCACCGACCCCACCTTATGGACAAAACATACTTCCATCCTTGGCCCAGTATTAGAATCATATGATACAACATACTCCTCAATCGACTGGGGGGCAACAACTTCGAGCTGCATCCGTTATACCCCCTAATATAGGCCAACCATATCCAGGTACGTCCAATCCTATTTGGGGCTCGAATGCTCAAACTCAAGTCCCTGTTCAAGGATACAATCCCATGAGCTACTATCCTCTACAACCACCACCGAATATTCTTGGGTCTTCACATTATATGTAGACTGCTTATGGTCCTACTGGTTTTCCGACAAGGCTTCCTCCCTAAAGCCACCAGTACCCGCATGCGAATCAAAAGTTACCCTTCTTGGCCACTTTGGATCTCCCAGACTTGTCAAGGATTTTAAATGATCCAATTCGTCACTCTCCCCAATGGCCCGCTATACTAGCCAAGCTACCATCGGACATCCCTAAATTCGATGAAAAAGCGGGAGAGGACCCGAACAATCACGTCATGACTTTCCACCTCTGGTGCTCATCCAACTCATTGATGGATGACTCTATTCGTTTACATCTTTTTCAATGGACCCTCACGGGTTTTGCTATGAAGTGGTATATAGAATTACCGCGAGGTTTCTTCACTGACTTCAACACTCTAGCTATGGCCTTCCTCACCCACTACTAGTTACCGATCTATTATGAAACGAGGACTGAGATTTTGAGTTCGTTCAAACAAAACAAAGCCACTCATATATCCGATCACATTCATGAGTGGCGATGGAGATGACATCTCATCAAACTCGAACTCCCCGATCAGTTGCTGGCAGAGTGGTTCAAAAAATCATTTGTGAACGACATCAGTCGTGACATCGCTATGGGTGGAGTGGTCACAAAAGAGCAGGCCATAAGTCGTGCTCAATACCTTGACCTCGTTTACTCACAAATAGGTACCCTTTACGACTTACTACCTGATGCACCTCATCCTTCCACTTCCGCCACTTCAACTACTCTGGCTGCTTCTCATGCAGCCGACGGTGTGATTGGAACCTTCCATGCCCAACCACATTCTGCCTCAAGCACCAACCCCAAACCTGCTTCTTCTAATGTTCAAAATGATGTGTCTCCTGCCCCTCCCACTGATAAGACTTCTGAGGTAAATGCAGTTCAATCTACCCCAGCCGGTAAAAACAAATCCAAAAAGGGAAGGGGTAAGAATAAGGAGGACACAAATACTTCTCAAGCAGAGTGAACCAAAAATCCACCTGTTGACGATAGGGATAAGCACAAGCCTCGATACCCTTGTCTTATCTGTGGTGATGATCACTACACAAAGGATTGTCCATGACACGCCGAAGTCACTAAGTTCCTTCAAGGAGCCCCGAAACCACCTGCTCCGACCGTTTTGTCCCAACCCTTCCTATCTCAACAACATGCTCAATTGGTCATTCATGAACAACCCTCACCTTCTACTACATCCTATGTATTGATGTGTACTGGCGATTCAAAGTAGAACGACGTTTCACTCACCACTCGAGCCAAAGATTATTCTCCCTCTGAAGAGAAGGTTGATGACCTACCTCCATTGGTACAACCCTCTCCCGCGACTCCACCTACCAATGATCCTCTTCATCTCGAACGACCGAGCCTCAACACATTTCTTCAACCCCCCCCCAAAGGGCGTCGTTCGGAAATCGACTTTCAATCCTCATGCTCGTGCTGCCCAGAATTACAACATTGTTGAAGATCTGGCCCAAGCACCTTCTATGATGTCAGCCCTCAAAGTCCTTCAAAGTTGTCCCACACAACGGAAGGCACTGTTGAAAGCTATCGGTGGAATCGACCCGACGGATATGAATTTAATAATTTTTGACTTGGAAGATCACATTCCAAGGTTACCCTTTTAACTCGCGTTCCAGATCCAAGTGATTGTCTCTGACAAAAACATTTGTCAAACCGTTATCGATGAGGGTGCCTCGACACGTGTCATGTCTCTTACTTGCTGGAAAGACATTGGCTCTCCCTCTTTGAATGAATCCCATAACACTCTCAAAGCCTTCAATGGCTCCAATTTTAAAACCTACGGTGTCCTTCCTTCGTTTCCAATCACGTTAGAAGGCAAAATGGTGCAAGTCGAAGTGGAAGTCTTTGACGCTCCTCTTGAATACAATCTTCTTCTTGGCCGCAGCTGGATCGATTCCATGCGCGCAGTTGTGTCGACCCTTTTTCGTGTGGCACGTTTCCCACATCAAGGGAAGGTAGTCACCATCGACCAATTAGCCTTATTTAACTCGGATACCTGTACTGACAACTTACCGTTCATCGCTAAAACCCCCTGGGTTATGAGAACGTCGGCATAGGCCTTCTCAAAGACTCTTCGTTAATGGGTACTTTCCCCATTCCACCACCCAATGTTCCACGCTCGTCCGTTGCTTCAATCAACATGATCTCCACCTCGATTCATGAAACTCCTGCGTCTCATGACCCATGGATGGTACCTGACCCTGGAGATCATCTTCATTACGACGATGAAATGCCGTTAAGTCCGGTCAAATCCACCTAGCAGACCATTCAATCATAAACCCCTTCTACCCCCTCTCTTGGTGAGTTATCTCCAGATCCTTTCCATGTCATTTTTCCCATAGACAAGATGATCATGTCTGTCATGCAGGACACCCCTTGGGATGATGGGCATCATCATTCCATCCTCTTCTTGGAGCAACGTACCATCAAGAACTACCAACAGATCTTGACCCCGTCGACTGTTGTCGTCATCTCAACCATTCCCAAGTCCACACATGATGTGTTTTCCGAAGGGAACTTAAGCAATATCTCGCCCACTATTCCCCTCAACATATCCATCAAACCTGGAATCGTCGAAAATGTGCATATTGGAGCTTCGTATTCCCCTGACGAAATCGTCACCTACATGTCCCTTTTCAAAGAGTTTCGTGACATCTTTGCCTAGAGCTACGAAGAAATTCCGGGTATCGACCCCAACATTGTGATACATGAGATCAAGACATACCCCGACGCTAAACCCATCCGGCAACGCCTTCGTCTAGTTCACCCATGTAAAGAGGCTGCTATCAAGCTCAAAGTCGAGAAACTTCTCAAAGCCGGATTTATTTACCCGGTGGCCCTCACTGACTGGGTTTCCAATCTTGACCTAATCGACAAGAAACAAGGCACAATCCGTGTATGCGTTGATTATAGGGATATCAACAAAGCTTGTCCCAAAGACAACATTCCTACCCCCTTCGTCGATCAGATTGTCGACGATTGCACTGGAAGTGAAATCTTCTCTCTGATGGATGGTTTCTCCAGGTATAATCAAATCAACATTGTTCGGAAACTCCCCTTCGGTCTCAAGAACGCTGGCGCAACTTTTCAACGTGCTATGTCTTATGCCTTCCATGATATCAAGAACATTTTGCAACCATATCTGGACGATTTACCCGCTCACTCAATGCGCTGAGTCGATCATCCAACCCACCTCCGAGCCATTTTCGTCTGCTGTCGGTTTTACGATATACGCTTGAATCCTCACAAGTGTGCTTTCTGTGTGGAATCCGGATGACTTCTAGGCTTTAAATGTTTCACATCAAGGGATCCGGGTAGATCCTTTAAAGGTTGAGGTGATCCTTAATATCCCTCCTCTTTCTACACTTCTCCAGTTACAAAGTTTGCAAGGTAAAGCAAACTTTCTTCATCGTTTTATCCCGAATTACACCGAGATAACTCAGGGATTTATGCGGCTCCTAAAAAAGGGGTCTGAATTCGTATGGGATACCATCGCAAACAAAGCCTTTGAAGCTTTGAAATTGTCCCTAACACGTGCTCTGCTTCTCTTTCCCCCCGATTATAGTCACGATTATTTCCTCTACCTTGCAGCCTCGGATTACACCATTGGTATGGTTCTCGTCCAAGAGGATGATGCTAACGATGAACATGTTATCTATTACTTGAGTCGAAGTCTAATGCCTACCGAAATCAAGTACCTACATGTCGAAAAACTGGCCTTGGCAGCCGTCCAAGCAGTCCAACGCTTCCGGCACTATATCCTCTCTCGCAAGACTATAGTGATTTCTAACTGCAATCCTATGAAACACATTCTCACACGTCAATTGCTAGGGGGAAAACACTTCAAATGGATCGTAATACTCCAGGAGTTTGACTTGGAATTTGAATGCGCCAAGTCTAATAAGTCCTTAGTGTTTGCTAAGTTGATATGCGACTTTCCCTATTCTGAAACGAAAAATGTAACAGCTGATTCATTACCCGATGAATCCCTTTTCCTCATTAGCTCTGATGATCTTTGGTATGGAAATATCATCATATATCTCCAAACCTAGACTTTCCAACCAACTTTGTCTAGTACTGACCGACGTCGAATACGCTACCAAGCCCATCAATATATTATCCTCGGGGATACTCTTTATCGTCGGGGGATTGACTCAGTTTTTCGACGTTGCCTCATGTTCGACGAAGCCGAGAAAGCCTTGAATGAATGCTATTCTAGAGCCTATGGTGGTCATATGTATGGGTATGCTACTGCCCAGAATATCTTACGAGCAGGGTATTTTTGGCCTTCTTTATTTAACGACTGCATAATCGCTGTCCAAAAATGCCATGCTTGCCAGACCTATAATCATAAGATACGGTCACATCCCGCTCCTCTTCACCCTGTGTTATCCATTGGTCCCTTTGTGAAATGGGGCATCGATTTCATGACATGTCACCCCCACTCGGCCGGTGGGCATGGATACATTATTGTAGCCGTAGATTACTTTACGAAATGGGCCGAGGCGATGCCGACATTTGACAACACTGGAAAGACCGCAACATTATTCATTTTTAATCACATCATAGCTCATTTTGGTGTTCCCCAGGCTATCGTCACTGATCACGATAGCCACTTTAGAAACTTCATGATGTCCGAACTCACTGAAAAGTTGGGTCTTCGCCATGAAAACTCAACGCCCTATTACCCACAAGCCAACGACCAAGTCGAAGCAATTAACAGAGTTCTCATAACTATGCTCCGACGAATGATAGGGATTCACAAAACAAGTTGGCACACAATGTTGTTTTCGACATTGTGGGCTTACCGGACATCCGTCAAGTCAGCTACTGGGTTTACACCTTTCCGTTTAGTCTATGGTTTGGAATCCATTCTCCTGATTGAATGCGAGATACCCTCTTTAAAACTAGCTGTTGAAATCCTACCGAATACTTTTGCTGAAGAAGAATGTCTAATGTATCTTATGCGATTAGACAAAACTCGACGCGATGCTACCCTAGTCATAGAAGCTCAGAAAAAATGTGTCAATGCCCAATACGACAAACATGTCAAGCCTCGTGCTTTGTCCGAAGGAGATCTCGTTCTCCTCTATGAACAAGATCGAGATGTGCTAGGAGTTGGAAAATTCGAAGCCATGTGGCGAGGTCCTTATATTGTTAGATGAGTTTTGGAAAAAGGGGCTTATGAGTTAGTAGATTACGATGGTATCCCTTTGAGTGAACCGAGAAATGGGTTGTACTTGAAGAAGTACTATGCATAAGATCACCTATGCGTGAGTACCTGTATTTTTATTGTATCATACTTATTGTGTGTTAATGTAGCTTTCTTTTGTCGTTATCTGGTCTCTGCCCTTATGTGACATTGTGTTGGATTTCCAGATGTCGGAGTCTTCTCTACCCTACATTGGCTTCGTTGATGGCGCTAGCCGTAGTACTCAGAACCTTGCTTCCGCTGCATGAGCAATTTACACCCCTACAAACGAACTTGTATCATTACGAGGTGTGTGCCTCGGCCGTGCGACCAACAATATTGTAGAGTATAGCTCCATTATCGAATTGTTGATTGATGCTATCTCGCTCAGAATCTGTCATTTGGTTGTGTGACTTGATTCGCAGCTCGTATTACTACAGTTAAGTAATGTCTATACTATTCGAAGTCCTAATTTGTTAGGGATGTATTTGCGAATTCACCTCTTGGAACGTTATTTTGATTATATTGAATATCAACATATTCCTAGATGTCTAAATACATTAACTGATGCATTAGATAACTATGTATTAGACAGACATTTGGGTCATTTATAAATCAATCACATCAATTTTCACACAACACAAGATAAACCGGTAGAATCCGTATGTATATATAATGATCAAAAGAGTTTTTTACAAAAAAAGTTCTGTCCGAGGACCAAAATTTCAAAATATGAAGCTCATAGCTTCTACAAAGTGACGTCATGGATGACGTTCACGGTAACACACGACTGCCTGGGCAACCCTACGAAGCAGTCGGCCAATGGACTCTGACACTCCTACTGTATGACACTGATAACGTCGTGGAACCTCTCCAAAGGGCATGTCTGGAATGTCTGCTGTCAAACCCTCTAGGTTTTGTTCCACCGCTTCGTAATCTTTAGTGTCCCATCATGGCACTGGAGCCACCTCTCCTCATCGTTGAATAGGATAAGTACCAGGAGGTCGGTAAGGCCTCACGTCTGTGTCATAAAAAAAAAAATATTTTGTATTTAGACCTTGGACGACCATATAAAAAACATTTTCATATGATAAAATTCACAAAAACATTTAAAAAAGAAAAATGTGTACTTCTTACCAAGTTCCCCCCACTGAGCACCCTTGGGTAGGACCAAGTCTGGATCTCCTTGAAAGTCCAACCCGGCATAAGCATAATCATCGACCATCAACATCTATGGTCGCAACCAGTCGAAGAAGACATCATTATACTTGATAATTGGTCCAGCTACATGCCGGACCATGAGTTGATACCACCTTAGCATTATTGGATCTGTTGGAGCTGGTAAATCCCACTCAACTTGCAATCTCAGCAAGGGAACCCTCTCAAGGAAGAAGGACACCAACAAAGACCCGTACCCGAATTGCTTCAGGTCACCTCACCTGCATTTGGTCAACTGCCTCTTCATGCTATGAAGAACTGCGTCTGCCCAGTTAAAAACCCGAGGCTCAGTACACTCTATGGCATACTGAAAGTATCTCTGGAGATCCATGTGAGGAACTGCGCTCCCAACCATACGAGCAATGGTGAAAAAAATAGTGTGGAGGGTCAAATCCCACACTCCCCAAATGGCTACTTTCCCTTTGCTCCTCTCTGCCTCTGGAACATAGTGCAAGTGGCAATACTCACTCATGGGCAGCCCACCACCTCTGCTACCAGTCAGGCTCATGTGGTACCCACGCCATGACAGTCCTGTCAAGAAGTAAATGTCCTCAATATCCAAGGACAATGTGTGGACCCCTACATGGAATACTTGTTGGTTGGGATCCCACACATGCATAAGGTACTCTAATAACCTGACTTGGGCCCTCATACCCGGGATATGAAAGAATTTCAGAAGGCCACAGTCTCGTAAAGAGACAACGGTGGCCAGATGATTTCCAACAATGGAATCATCTTCTTCATGCTCTCTTTCACGCCATTCCAGAACCATGGTGATGGCCAAATACCTGCATAAGGAACATAAGAAGAAAGTTAATAACTCTATTCAACACTTGGTATCTTTTCATTGAGGAAAACTTTAATTTTTTTTTCCACTTTGCAGTTCTCGCATGTGCCCTTTAGGAACAGTGTGAGGTTCTCGCAGGTGCCTTTTGAGTCACCTACGATAATGAGGCGTTCTCGCAGGTCCCGCATGGCTGGCCTGCGAGAATGGCTGAGCGCAACTTTAACCCCCAAAACAAACTCAAAACTGTGTTTTTTGCCAATGAAAATGAAAAATCAAACCATGAAAAGGTAGAGGACAAGGAGCTTACCTCACTACCGCAGACGGTTCGTCGAATGGATGCTCGTAAATCCCGCAATTGAACGTCGAAGTTCAAGGGCAAAAGAGGGGTTTTTGGGCTCAAATATTGGTAAAGTTAAAATGATTATGGTAAAAAAATATTTTACCCATTTATATTTACTTTTACCATGTTATTGGATTTTATAATTGTTTATTTATTAAAACCTAATGCCTAATACCCTTTTGAGTACGACTTTTGCAGGCGTAATGACTTCGATTTTCATGCACAGGAACGCAGATATTTTTTCTTCTTCATCGCAGGTTTTGATTGTTTTTTATGGTTTTTGTACAAAACCTCGAGCTTGGTCTTTTTCCGTTATCACGCTCGAAAATACATGAGAACGCGATCGAGCACACTTTTATCAATTTTTTGGGCTCAACAAGGTTATACGAAAAAGGAACCCCCGTGGAGTCTCCTTTAAGCTCTTTTCAGACTCTCTAAACATGAAAAGATTACCGAGAGACCTTGCTATTTTCACGCTCGTTAAAGTATTTGAAGAACGCGTCTGTTGGACGATAATTTATCACTTTTTCGGTCTCATCAAACTATTTTACAAAAAAGGAACTGAGAGAGTTCTCTTTTAAGTGTTTTTTCAGACTCTATAATCATGAAAAACCTTCGAGTTTTCTATCTTTGGACTCGTTAAACAAACATCGACAGACCCGTAATTGGACCGAACCACTCCTTCCTAGGGTTCGTTAAACATACTCCGAAGGACTTATCTGAAGGATGAGATTATATCAACAAGCATATGTTATCCTCCTCAAGCTTGCGTAAAAATAAAGAGGTACTCACTAGAAATGGTGGGGAAAATTTGGGAAATGGATGTGTTCTCGTATTCATATTAATTGGCAGTAAGTGTCGCTCTTGAACATGACACCCCCCTATTCATTATTTGAATCTGGTTTGGGTAATCCGTTTGTCTCTCATTCAATTTGCTACAAGGTCATACCCTACGTCGTCTCTGAGTTAATGCTGCCAAATCATTGGTCGTGTCATTCATATGTTCAAGAGAAGTTCATCTGAAACCTATATTGAGTCGGCCATCTGTAGTTGTCCATTCTCTCCGTGTTGGCCTTCCCTATGTCCAGTCCAACTTATATCATACTCTGTTTCACCTTCAAAATCTGTTACTCATTTCGTGTCATTGATGGGGGATAGATCAAGGCCCTCCTGTGACGAGTTTTGTTCCGTCGACTTCAGCTCATTATCCGGAAACAAGACTTAGAAATTCTTTGGTACCTTGGAACTTGCATGCCTCAATGGCAGGTTTCCTCGCTTTTGACAGTGGGTTTACATCATTGACCCCTGATCGAAAGATTCCATTGGATGTTCGACCTCAACTCATTCATTCACATTTGGTGGATTGTACTAGTGTACCTTGGGAGTCATTGACATTAATGGTGATTTCCCTCGCACTTGTTAACAGTTTCACCATTGATCGGTAATCAAGTGGCTTCTACCATGTTCGACTTCAACACATGTAATCACATGGTTAGATTCGTACTTTCAGGTGACGATTGAAGATCCTGGATCTCATCTCTTTGTCCGGGTTGCAATGGAATATGTATAATTTGCGACACATAGATCCACTTTGTATGTCTCGTGGCTATGCCATCTCAATTTGAATTTTCTTACATAGATCTACAATGTATTTCTGGTGGCTATGCTATATTTTGATGGCATGGATCCACAGTGTATGATTGGTGGCCACGACCTATGCTTATAATGTCATCCATCTGTGATCTGAGTATGGGAATGATTACCTCAGAACTAGTATGATATTTTGCAGATGCTTGGTTGTTCGCAGGTTTCCGATTAGGTGCGCTCTTGGTTTCCGACATACACACACACACAGTTTACAAAGTATTTCGGTTGTCATTGATTCCGGCCTCATACTTTGGGGGGCATTCTGTTACCCATGATTTTGGTCATACTGATGGTGTATTGATGATGGTATACTCAGGCTCCTAATAAAAACTTTCTCCTGAGAAAAGTAACATTCATCTCTTCCCAGAAGACATATTTTTGAAGAGAGTTCGCAGGTTGCTTATATCCTAGGGTGTGAGAATGACCCATTCTCGCAGGCCGCCTTCAGCTAGGGTGTGAACTTCTTACACTGTGCTACATAGCTAGGGTGCGAACTTGTTCTCAAGCTTGGAAAAAGATGAAGTCTCGATGGTTCTAGAAGGGAATCTTCTAGAGAATGGGTTGGCATTCGAATGGTTATCATTTTACTAGTTTCCCTGATATTGTGGGATTATTCTCATCCAAATAACCATCTCATCCTCTCCTATATATTGATGGGATTCTCATGGAAAAGGTTAAGCAAGATTAATTGGAGAATTGGTGAAGTAATTGTGTGAAGGACCTAGCTTGAACAGGAGCTTGGAGACTCTAGCAAGTCTATCAAGAGGAATTAGATCTTCTTCATACAAGTATTGAGAAAGTGTGTGTGTTGGAACCAAGAGCCACTGAAAGGAAGCTTGCGACATCAAGGCGATTAGGTTGTATTGTCTACTTTCGATTAATATGATACAACGACATGTCCTTTTCCCATAAAGTCATTCTTACTTTATTGTGTAATTCCTTGATTATACACATAAGTTGACGATTGAATATATTTTGCTATCTTCACTTTGGTTGGTTTGTGTTGTCTTGGTCTTGACCTCACGAGAGCGCCGGAGCGAAGTGGGAGTAACAGAGACCCTAGGAAGCAATACAAAGGTATGTCACTTGTTCCTTCCTACTAGCTAATTCAATGGTCATAACATAGGGAAATAGTCATGTCCTGTCTTGTTTTGTTCTAGATCCAGGTGGATCTAGGGAAATATGTTAGTGTATGCACCTACCGATTAGTCCGATAACACCAACAGAGCTTCAACACACTGAAACAGAAGATGGTCACTGCGCCCATTCTGGTTTTTCCAGATTGGAAAAAGGAATTTCATGTGCATGTCGATGCATATTCTATTGCATTAGGAGCAGTACTGGCACAACTTGGAGAAGGGGATACGGCCATCCATTGGATTTCGATAGCATGAAGCTATCTACAACCGAAATTAATGATACCACTACAGAAAGAGAAGGATTATCCATGGTGTACGCGCTGCAAAAATTCCGACACTACTTGTTGGGAGGAAACTTTAAAATGTTCACAGATCACTCTGCGCTGAAGTACCTAGTCAACAAGACAATGTTGGGGGGGGGTGGATATGCAGATGGATTCTACTGTTTCAAGAATATGATTTTAAAATCATAGTTAAGCCAGGAAGAATGAACAAGGGTCCTGACCACTTGTCGAGGTTGGAACATGGCGAAGAACCTACTAGTTTGGAGGATACACTGCCGGATCCACAACTGCTCACAATTATGAATATTGATGACCACTTCGAAGACATAGTCCATTTCCCGTCAACAGGAATGGCACCTAGTGAGTATACAATTCCCTAGAAGAAACAGATTGTGGTTCGTGCTGCAGACTTTTCACTTATAACCGATCAGCTATGAAAACTGGGACCTCATGAGATAATAAGAAGATGCATTATGGAGACAAAGCGACCATTGATCCTTGCAAAAGCTCATGAAGGCATCACAGGAGGACACTACGCAGTGAGAGCGAATGTGCAGAAGGTCCTACGAGTTGGCCTTTGGTGGCCTACCTTACACAAAGATGCTAAGGATTATGCTAGAGCCTGTGATGTATGCCAGAGATTTGGGAAACCATCAAGACGAGATGAAATTCCATTAGCACCTCAGATGAACCTACAAGCATTTGAAAAGTGGGCCATTGACTTCGTGGGACCTATAAACCCACCAAAGAAATGCACAAGAGCAAGGTATATCATTACTGCGACATAATACTTAACCAGATGGGCTGAGGCCAGAGCAGTCAAGGACTGTAGTGCAACTACAGTTGTGCATTTTATATTTCATGACATAATAACCAGGTTTGGATGCCCCAAAATTCTTATGAGTGATCAAAGCACACATTTCATCAATAATACAGTTGAAGCCCTGAATGAAGAATTTGTAGTCCACCATCAGAAGAGCACACCTTACTATCCACAAGCAAATGGAACAATTGAAGCATTCAATAAGATCTTGGAGACAACATTGACAAAAAATTGCAGTGTAAATAGGGATGACTGGGATCTAAGAGTACCTGCAGTACTATGGGCCTGTAGAACCACTTGCAATAAATTAACAATGCAGACCCATTTCAAGTTGGTTTATGGTCTTGAATCTGTTGTCCCGATGGAATATTTGGTACCAATATTAAGGATTGTTTCTTTTACAAACATGGATGATACTGGCACTGTTCACGAGAGGCTTGCACAGTTGGTTGAACTGGAAGAAGACAGATTCATTGTTGGGTTCCATCATCAAGTTCAGAAGGAAAGAGAGAAGGCCTATCATGACAGACACATCAAGAAGAAGGAATTCAAACAAGGTGACTTAGTGATGGTGTATGACAATAAATTTATAAAACACCCTGGGAAGTTCAGAACGCATTGGATAGGACCATATGAGATCACCTATGTTACAGAAGGAGGAGCTGCGCAACTGAAGACATTGAATGGAAAATGGAAGGAAGGATTGGTGAATGGAAGTCTGCTAAAGTTGCACTATGACAACTAGCTGCCTCACAGATCTCAGTAGAAGCAAGGAGAAAAGGGTCTAGGTACCAGGTGTAGTTAGAACTGGGTACCAGACACAGAAAAGACAGTCTGCACAAGAAGGGAGAGGAGGCACAAAGCATGAAGCAAAGGATGCAATGTGCAGTCCAAGTCGAAGGAAAATAGAGGAACCATATCCAAAGTGCCTCGGGACGAGTCATAGGTGAGTGTTGGGGGCCTGTTGGCCCTTGGTTATGGAAGGAAGCGAAGTACAAGGAAGAAAAGGTAAAAAGTGAGCTTCACGGGAGACACAGTGATTGTCACTGGGTCGAAGTGAGCAGAAGAGCAGAAAATATGGAGCGAAGTGTGGAAAAGCAAGTCATTGGATGAGGAAATCAAGGATGATAGATCAGTAAGGAAGATGGATTGAGGACAACTCAGAAAGTGGAAAAAGACACCATTGGATGCTTTGGAGCACCGCACGAGAAGGAAGGGAAGACAAGATGGCGAAGCCCGAAAAAAGCGGGTCAAGTTGACCTAGGGTTTTAGACACCTAGGGTTTTGGTATCTAGGGTTTCGTCACTTAGGTTTCGGCCTAAGGTTGTCAATGAGGTATTGTAATGAATAAATAAAGGTCAAGAGGACCTGGGTCGGGTTGGTCATTGGCTTTTGACATGATATTGTTGTTGATTCAACTCTATTGTGGGAGAGATTATTGTATTGAGGGAGAGAAGTGCTGAGAGAGAGAGCCTTCTGGTATTGTAAGATCTTTAGCTGTGTGCAAAGATCAAGTCTCGCAGCTAGGTGCATAGGAGAGGGGAGAGAAAGAGAGAGAAGAAAGAAGATCTGCTAGATGAGAGTGCAGACAAGAAATGTACACTTTACCTTAATAAATCATAAGCACAGTTCTGTGGACGTAGCCCTAGAGGGAGGGTGAACCACGTATATCTTGCGTTGTGTATGTGTGATTGATGCTTTGATCTATGTTGCTGTTATCTTGTTATTCATATTGCTGTGTTAGATCAGATCTATAATTGTGCATGATAGATCTAGCTTGATAAGTGATAGGTGCATACTGTGTTGTTGTTCCACTAGATCCACTTGATATTCCCCTGGTTGTAGACATATCTGTCCTGCAACCCCCTCATAGCTGCTTCAGGTGAGACTGCATCTACTTCACAGGTGTTGCCGAAAGGGCTAGTAGCTAGAGCTTGTTGGTGCGCTCTTGGAGTGAACCTCGGGCTTACCCCTGTGCCAAAAGTTGGTGAATGGATCTAGATTTTTTTTTTATGTATATTTGGTGTGTACAAAAGTCTGGGTGGATTCCCTTCATATCTATATAGTCCCAGGTGAAAGCATTACTGCAATTTCTTAGGAACTCAATGAGTTATTTATTTTGTGGCTCAGACAGTCCCCGATTAATGTTCAGAAAATTCTCAGACAATATATTTGCAGATATGCAAATATACTTCAATAATACCAAGAATAAACCATAAACCATTCACCATAATATGAACACAATAAATAGAGAAAACCCTTGAGGTAGGGTAACACCATATATTAATCCTTATGGAAGGATAAAGCTCCTCAAGAAATGCTTGCTTGTACAATCACAATATTCTTCACTATGCTTCATTACATTGCTTACACTTCTTTATACAGTTCTCTCTATCTCCTAGGAACCTTTTAGAGAGCCTTCTCACATTTATTACATCCAATTACCATAGTGGGACTTTATTAATATAGTGGACCTAATCCACCTTACATTTAATGACCACATTCTCATATATTAAATGACTTCCACTAATAATACATAACCACATTCTCATTGGGTACCTCCCTAGGTACCCCATATTACCTCCCTAGGTATACTACAAATTTCTTCTTTGTAAACACTTGACTTCTTTGACCTTTTGGGGCTTCTAGCCAACTCATGAGGGTCCTCCAACTTTGTAAGGCCATAACTCTCAAACCGTGAGGAGTTATGCGACGTTCCACATACCACCAGAATTGGGATGACAAGCACTATCCATATAGGATAGTTTCACTAAAAAAATCACTGATATTCATCTCATTATTCCACAACTAATCATGGGTTCTCTAACCATACTTCTAGGATAACTCAACCGCAAAACATCTTCCCGTGAGGGCTTTAACCATAAGGGGACTACTTTATATTTCATCCATTTGTACTTCCTATCAACCATGACAAGAAAATAATGAGTCATCTTTACATCAATCCAACTGGAATAACCCATGACAATACATTGCTATGACATTGTCCCTTTATCATTGATTCTATGCATGACCACATGTTCCAACGATCAATACATTCATGCATCCATCCATATATGCATCATATGACAACACATCAGTCCATCTTCATCTATGCATGACATCATTTATCAATGAATTCACTTGACATCCATTCAATTACAACAACGACAATACATACTTCATCAATATACTATGACACGACATTGTTCCTTTGACATCGATCCTTTGACATCAATGGCAACATGATCCAACAACATCTTTGTAACCCATTTTTATTTCTCTTTTGAAGATAATTGTTTTTCTAAGAAGTAATTCAAATTATTATGATCTATTTTTACTTTGAAGTGTCTTCCTATTAGGTAAGGGCACCATTTTTGAACTACATGTACTATGGCCAACATTTCTTCTTCATAAATGGGTTTGACTACGTCTTTTTATTTAAGTTGGTGTTGGAAAGTTGGTTGTCATTGATGTCAACATAAGAGATGGGTGTATTTGGAGGAGTCTCCAAAGTGGACCCCTTATGGCATATCTCTAAGTATGGCCTTCACGGGAAGACGCTTTGAAGAAATATACAAGAATCCCTATAAGTGTGGTCATGAAGCCCAAAGTTGTTTGAGATATAAGGACATGAAGGAAAATAACAAAGTCATAGATGGATAGTCCTTGTCGTGCTGTTTCCAGTGATAGGTGGTATGCCACGTGTTTCCTCATGGTTGAGGAGTTATGAGGTCATGAAGTTGGAAGCCCCAAAGATAGGTTACGAAGCCCCTAGTTGGTTACAAGTAAATTAATGAAAGGGTTAAGTGGTTGTAACAAGAAACCCCTAAAATAAGGAAAGAAGTTACTTAGAAAAAGTATAAATACCCCTAAAGGAGTATTTCATAAGTACAATTCACACACATCTCTATTGATTATCTATCTTGTGAAGAAATTTTGGTCTATTGGCGAATCTGAGGTTGAGTCTGAGGTAGAAATTCTGAAGTTGCGAAGGAAGGTCGAAGGTGAAAGTCTCGGAGTTGCATAAATTGTGAGTAACCCTAGTTTATGAGGCATTTGTGGGTTGTAGGTTAGAAGGGCGTGAATGTACGTGGGATACAATAGAGAAAAGTGTGGATATCTATGGGTACAAGTGAAGGACGTCGCAAATCTATGCAAAGCTCATGAAAGGGTGAGAAGAGTTGCTTGTACCAGATTGTTGATGCCTAGGTTGGTTTACTTATTTGTTATTTGATACAACAAAGTGTCTACAGAATCATAGGTATGTTCTTTATGTGTGTTTATCATGGATGATATGACACATGCTTGGGGCATGTTTTGGAGGCCCCTTTTAGTTTATGGTTGCATATGGTTGAGTTCCATGTTTTGGTGTCATTGATACATGCTTGAGACATATCCTTGGTATATTTTATATGGTTTTTATGGTTAATTGTTAGAGGCACATATTTGTGATAATGGTATAAATTTGAGGCATATCTTGTGGTATATGGTATGATGCATCCTCGAGGTACATTGTGGTGCATGGTTTGGATACTTGATGTTGATATGGTCTATATGAGAAGATTTGGTTGATATATCAGTGACAGGTTTTGGTATAGCATAGGTTGATGGTACAATGATAGTTACATGATGATTACTTAGTGACAATGATAGGTTGGATACAGTGATAGGTTGAGTGACATGGTACAGGTTGATTATCAGTGTAAGTGACAATATACATGGTGGTGACAATGTAGTCACATTTATATTTCAGGGTGGAAGGATGGGGAAAGGAAAGGGGGTTGTAGCCTCCTTGTGGTAGGTACTGAAGAACACAGGGAGTTGGAGCTTCCTTTAGGTTGGAGCCTGAGAATCAGGGGGTTGTAGCCTCCTTCTAGTTGGATCCAAAGAAATTAGAGAGTTGTCGCTTCCTTCAGGTTGGAGCCTATAAATAGGGGGTCATATCCTCCTTCTAGTTGTAGCTGGAGAATTGGGAAGTTGGTGCTTCCAATGAATGCATTTTTTTGATATATAAGAAAAGAATTATGTGGTTTTCTCCCATTTGGGTTTCCATGAAATTCTGGTGTACTATGTTTATGTGGATGTCTATTATTCTCTGTTGATTTATACTACTCATGATATATTGATGATATATTGCTGATGATGTTAATGATTATATATTATGTTTAAAAGTGATAATAAAGTGCTCATATTGATTCACCCCCTCTCTCAATATTCCAACAATTGGTAACAAAGAAGGTCCTTCAAGAAACAATTTAACCACTGGAAGGAGATCATAGAATACACTAAGATTGGAGCACCAAGGTTTGATGGCCATAACTATTCCTTTTGTAACAAAAGGATGAAAACCTTCTTATAGAAACATGGATTTTATGTTTGGAAGTCAACAATAAACAAATATGAAACACCAACCACTCCCCCAATTGACAAAGATGGAAAGAAACTCAATGAAAACAACTCAAAGGATAAAGGCACCATTCTGAGTAGTCCGGATGATTCTATATTTTTCAAAGTTATGCATTGCAATATCTCAAAGGATATTTGGGATAAACTTCAAAATATTTACGAATGAGATACCAAAGTCAAGGGAGCTAAGCTTCAAACCCTTACAATTAAGTTTGAGAAACTAAAGATGAAAGAAGATGAAGACATTGCATCCTACTTTCTACGAGTTGACGGAAAAATGAACACTCTCAGAGGAATGGGAGAATAATTTGATGATTTAGTGGTCATTCAAAAGGTTCTAAGATGTCTACTTATGAGATTTGATCCTAAGATATTAGCCCTGGAAGAAAGAATAGATCTTGACAATTTGAACATGAACGAACTACATGGAATTTTCATAGCTTATGAAATGAGGATAGAACTAGAGAACCCAACCATGAAAGAAGAAACATTCAAGGCATCCAAGAAGATGAATAAGTAGAGAAATAAAAATTCAAAACCAGTTTGCAGCTGCAACGATGAGTCAGAGGAAGATGAAGACGTGACAAAGTTCGTAAGGAAGTTAAAAAGAGGAATCGATAAGTACAAAGGTATGCTTCCATTGAAATGTTTTAATTGTGATGGTATTGATAATTTTTCTTATAAATTTCCTTATGATAATAATAAAGGTAGTGATGAAGAAGAATATCCTAAGAAGAAAAATAAAAATAAAAAAGAAGACAAGAGAAGGAACAAAAATAAATTCTTCAAGAAAAATTTCTACTCAAAGGAAGATAGCTCTTCATCAGACAAGGATGATGATAGTGACAATGATTCAGAAAGAGTTATCCTCATGGTAGTAGAATATGAGGAAGAATATTCTGAATATTCCAAAGAAGAAGGTGAAGTTGATCTCATAGAAGAATTAATCAGTGCCTTAGAAGAACTAGGGAAAGAAAGAAAGAAAATCAAGTCACTCAAGACAGAGTTAAAGAATAAAGAAGGATCTCAAAATTTCAACTTAGAAGAAGTCGAGTAGATAATCACGAAGTTAAATATCCAAGTATAAGAAGAAACAATGATTGAAGAAACACTTAGAAGTCAGTTAGAATAAAAGGAGAAGATGATTGAAAGCTTAGAAGCATAAATATTTTCCTTAAGAAAATATCTTCATAAGAAAGATATGCAACATAATAGCACCAAAATATTGGATGAGATCATCAAAATTCAAAGGCCATACTATGAAAGATCAGGGATGTGACACAACCAGATGCAGATTGAGAAAGGATCGAGCTCCAAGACGACAAAACATGAAGCAAAACAAAGAACTTATGTGTAAATAGTCATAGGTACTCAGGAATAAAATCACAGAGGAAATGGACCACCTATAAGATTCATAACACATAAACAACAATCAACAACATCTCAAGAGGAGAAAGGATTCATAAGAGAAACACCATTCATAAGATCCCCCACATCCAGGTATCAAATTATTTTTCTTGGTTTATGCTATTATTATCACAATTTTGGTCACAAAGTTACAAACTGCAGATCCTATGCCAAGAACATAAGAAAATATGAAGGCCATTCAAACAACAGTTATATTAGAAAGTCACATGAAGCACAAAACATGAATCACAACAGTTTTGTCTCATTAATCA
This sequence comes from Picea engelmannii, assembly GCA_009831015.1. Lineage (NCBI taxonomy): Eukaryota > Viridiplantae > Streptophyta > Pinopsida > Pinales > Pinaceae > Picea > Picea engelmannii. Next base: position 51,279 of record ML806386.1, on the reverse strand, counting down.
ATGGGATAGAGTGCTACAAGTGAAACAATTTTAGACACATGGCCAAATATTGTAGACTAACTGTTCCTCCAAGAGAATCAAAGCAGAATATCAATAATCACAAATAGGAACCATAAAGGATATGGAGAAGGAAGAAATATCAATTCAACACTAAATAATGCTCGCTTGCTTTACAAGCTCAACACAAGAAAAGTGGGTGGTATGTTGACAATGATTGTTCGAAGCATATGACAGGTGACAAGAACATGTTTCTGACACTGAAAAAGGAACGAGATGGAGTAGTTTCATTTGGAAATGATAACTCAACCATAATTATAGGAAAAGGTACAATCAAGCTCAGAAGCAAACATTCCAAGGAAAAAAATGTTCTACTAGTCGAAGATATGAAGCACAATATTCTAAGTGTAAGTCAAATGTGTGATCAATGACACAAACTTTTGTTTGATTCAGAAAAATGTGATATAARGAAAGAATGATCAKGAAAGTTGGTGGCTACAASTAGAAGAACTCCAAACAACATATATGTCCTGAATGAAATTGGAAAGGAAAGATGTTGCTTAGGAAAGGAAAGTTGGCTCTGGCACAAGAGAATGGATCACATGAATTTTGATAACCTTGTCAAAATMAACAKAAAGGAAGCARTGAAAKAAATGCCYGAGATCTCAAAGCCAAAAAATACTCTATGTSARCATTGTCTACAAGGAAAACAAACCAGGACYAAGTTCAAATCAAAAGAGTACTCCACAAAAAATCCATTGGAGATTGTACACAMTGACATGTGTGGACCAACATGAACAAAAGRATTAAATGGTGAACAATAATTTATGCTACTGGTTGATGACTACACAAGAATGGCTACAATTTTCTTTCTCAGGAAGAAATCRGAGGCATTYGAACACTTCAAGATATACAAAGATATGGTTTAAACCGAKATGGAATTGAAAATCRAGTGTTTGAGATCCGACAATGAAGGATAACTTACATCAAATGAATTCATAGATTTTTGTGGYRAACAAGGTATAACGAGACAATTCTCGACAACCAAGACACCTCAACAAAATGGAGTTGTCGAAAGGAAGAACCGAACAATACATGAAATGGCTAGAACCATGTTGAAAGATTCCAAGTTGAGTGACATCTTTTGGGCACAAGCAACACATAAAACCATTCACATCTTGAACAAAGGAATGCTCATAAGTAACCATGATAAGACTCCCTACGAGTTATGGAAAGGAAGATCAACAAATGTGAAGCATCTCAGAGTATTTGGAAGAAAATGTTATATTAAAAGAGAAGATGGCAGGCTTGGAAAGTTTGATTCTCGAGTTGATAATGGCATACTATTTGGGTATTCAAGCAAAATAAAAGAATATAAATGTTTCAATCCAAGACTCAATAGAATCATGGAAAACACCAATGTAACGATTGATGAGACATATGTACGAAAGGGAAAATAAGGAAGTAAAGATTCATAAGTGTAGGATGATGAAGAAGATCTGAAAGAAGAAGCAGAAGAAGAATTAGAAGAAGGAAAGCAGATATAAGTTGAACAAGAGGAAGATGAGTAGCATAAACCTCCTAAGACACCTAGCCGATGAGTATAGAAAAATCATCCACTGAAACAAATTATTTGGAATAAATATGCAGGAGTTGAAACCCGAAGAAGAATACTTTCACCAAAACAACACCACCTAACATTGTTATCTATAGTTGAACCAAGAAGTTTTGAAGAGGCCAAAAAACATGAACACTGGATCAAGGCTATGGATGGAGAATTGGATCAGATAGAGAAGAATGAAACATGGGAACTGGTTCCAAGACTGATGAACACAAACGTGATTGGTACAAAGTGGGTTTTCTGAAACAAACTGAATGAGGATGGACAAATAACCAGAAACAAAGCAAGATTAATATGCAAAGGATACACTCAGATTGAAGGTATATATTTCGAAGATACCTTTGCACCAGTTTCCAGGATGGAAGCAATCAGATTGACTTAGCCTATGCATGTTCCAAAAGAATCAAGGTATATCATATGGATATTACATCAACCTTTCTTAATGGAGAATTAGAAGAAGAAGTCTACATCGAACAACCAGAAGGGTTTCTATTGTCAGAAAGGGAATATTTTGTTTGCAGATTGAAGAAAGCATTGTATATACTCAAGCAATCCCCCAGAGCATGGTATTCAAGATTAGACAACAAAAAGGATTTAGGAAGGGTAATGCAGACACCAATATCTACATAAAAGTGGATTGGGACAATATATTGATAATTGAAGTTTATGTAGATGACAACATCTTTGGAAGTGATGATGACATGATGAGTCAGAAGTTTTCCTGAGATATGAAAAATGAGTTCGAAATGTCTTTGCTTGGTGAGTTGAATTTCTTTTTGGGATTATAGACATGTCAATGTGATAAATGTATTTCCATCTTTAAGACCGAGTATATCAGAGAAATGCTAAAGAAGTTTGGAATGAAAGATTACAAACCCATGAGTACTCCTATGCAGACGAGTTGCAATTTGAGAAAGGAAGATGAATCTAAGGATGAAGATCAGAGACTCTACAGATCGATGAATGGAAGCTTACTCTATGTGACAACGTTAACACCATATGTGATTCAAGCAATTGGACAGGTTGTGATATTTCAAGCAACATCGAAAGAAACACATGTTATGGCAATAAATAGAATATTCAGATATCTCAAGGCAATAAAATATTTTGGATTCTGGTATCCAAAAGGGAATGATCTATCTTTGTTCACCTACACATATGCAAATTGGGCAGGTAGCATTGCCGATAGAAGAAGCACAAGTGGAGCAACTTTCTACTTGGGTGAGTGTCTGGTATCATGGATAAGCAAGAAACAATCATCCGTATCTTTGTCCACGATAAAAGAAGAATATATTACAGTGAAAACATGTTGCACTCAAGTTCTTTGGATGAAGTAGACCTTGCAGGATATACAGGTGGAATATGATGAGACTATTTCTATATTCTATGATAACAACAATGCTATTAGTATCTCTGAGAATCCAATAATGCATTCCAAGATGAAGCACATTCTGATCAAGTTTCACTTTCTACATGAACATGTTATAGAGAAGAACATCAAGCTAGAGTATAATGGGACAAAAGAGAAGATTACAAATATCTTCACCAAACCTCTTCTGAGGGAAATATTTGAGTATCTTCGACAAAAACTTGGAGTAGTTTCTACCCCAAAATGATTCACACAACATCAAGATAGGGGTAGAGTAGAAAAATATATAAATAATCCAAGTAAAGAATCTTTTGAAAGCTTTTCATATACATCAGATATTTACACGAGGAAGCACCATGAAGAGAAAGTATAGGCTTGTTGGCAGGGGGAGAGACCCAAGGAGAATTACCCTTTACCATTGATGTCAAAGGGGGAGAGATAAAACAAAGGCATGGAAATGGAGAGAAAGAAAAGATGCATACAGATAGGGGGAGCATTGGTCACATGGGGAGTGATGGTCACAGGGGGAGCATATGAAGGATAATGAATGTTCCCATGCCATCGATGTTGCCATCAATGCCAAAGGGGGAGATTGTTGGACAATTGGTTTTCATTGATGTCAACAAGATGTACACACCCGACCCCTAAGTACCCTTTTTTAGGTATGGGGCACGAAAATTACGCCTTCCTTAATCATATCAAATTATCTTCTTCTCATCAAGAGCTATCTAACAACTACTACCATGCTCTAATTTGAGCTCTGGATTGGGAGTTACACAATTCCAAAGTTCTTCAGGTGTTATTGGTCAAGGGCCACATGGTGCCCATGTGGGTTCGTCTCATTCATACCATCCCAAGTTTCCCCGAAGTCCCGGAGCTTCCTAGTGCTCCTACATATATGGTGGAAATCCATCCACCATTAAATCCACCAATGAAACTATGTCCTCGTTTAACGTACGAGGTTATGGGAGTTCGACGTTCGACGCTTCAATGTTGAATGCCCATTTTTCTTTCTACGCACATATCCTCTGGAGTCTCAAAATCCTAAACTCCCGAAGGACCCTGCAATCTTTCCATGTGGCTCCGGCCTTCGACCCTTTCGACTTATCTAAGATACTACACCCCAAACCCTCGGAGTTCCGAAGCCCTACACTCTCGATGGGTCCACTCTTACATGTGATGGCACATTAAATGTAGAGGCAAGGAGATGTGGGTCTGAGTACTCCACCCGCTATTAGGCCAAGTGAGTATGTGCTAGGGGGGATGACACACAACAAGGCCTAGATGACACATGGCCCCATCAATCATTGACACATGTCACATTTGAATGGGAACATAGGGTATGTGAAAACCATGAATCAAGGTGACATGTGGCACGCCTAATGTGGCTTCACATCACCCTGGGTGATGTCAGCGTGCCACATCACTCCGAAATGACAATGTTCCAATGCCCCTTATATCCCACAGTTGAGACAGGTCCACTTAGTTCCCCAAATCCACAACCTTTTTTTCTTCGCGACTTTGGCATTCGACAGTTCCACTCGTTTAGCACTATTTTTCCCTCGGAGTAGGTAAATGTCGAACTGACTAGAGTCTAGATCCAATGGTTGAGGGAGATCCCAAAGCATCCTTAGATCGATGGTCCACGTTACTTTACGAGTTCGGTGTTCGAAGGTTCTGACTGTTTAATGCCCTTTCTCTCCCCGAGTAGGACTTTGCTGGAGTGCTACACACTATCCTTCCACTAGTTGATCGAATGGTTGGGAGAAGTTCTCAATGGAATCCCGAGATCAACGACTCACAAATCTAGCTCAAAGGTCCCTTGGTATCAGTAATATGCCACTCCTAGAGGGACACATGTGAACCCAAAACACGTGGGTAAAATGCATGTCACATGCCTCAGGTCACTAACATATCTTTACTATGTCACAAGGCCATCAAACATGGAATCACTGTTGCTTGACATGTGGACCCCCACATGATTTCGACGTGACATTCACACCCCTACAATCAAACTGTCGAGAGGGGCCCCAAAGGATCATTAGATTGATGACCCACATTACTTCGCGACTCTTACATTCATAGGTTTTGGTGTTATAACACCTATGTTCTCCTGAAGTGGTAAACGTCGGGCTGACTACGACGTAGATCCAACTATCAATGGAGATCCTGAATACCCTCAGATATACGACTCACATTACTTCGAGACCGAGAAGATGATTTGGGTTTATCAAGGGTAAAAATCCCACGATTACGGGTAACTGACTGCCAGTCGCCAATCATCTGTCCAGTTACCAGTCCAACAGGTCACCTTCGACACATTTGGACGTTGCAGTGTTTATTCGCCGTGGAGCTCCAAAGTCCCAGAGTCTCAAAAAAATTAACTCCTTTTTGAGTGTAGCGAAGGGTTCCATGGACTTGGTGTTACGAGGAATATCTCTCTATGGATAGGGGTAAACCACAACAGACAGAAATAATTGTAGAAATCAACTCTATTCCCAAGTATGCTGTATAAACAAATATGCTAGCAAGACAAGATAAAAGGCCTACCTCGTCCAAACGTTTGATGAAGTCCACCGTTGAGCACTTGACCCAAAGCAAATAGTTCTCAACAACCAAGAAAAGAAAGCACATGGTGTTAATATATGATGTTAGCACATTCAATAGCATAATCCATTAATATACATAACAAATACGCCCATGGAATAATAATTCAAATACTTTCAAGATATCAATTGGATGGGAAAAGAGTATTTCTATTAATATATGATCAACAAAAGTTAAAAATTTACAAACTTCTGTGTCGGCACGGTTCGAAACTGAGAAACTAAGTTCCTTCTAGCTGGGCCTCCACCACTTCAATCCTCCACCAAAGGCAAGCTCATAGAAGAGAGACAATGAAGTTTTCAATCAATAAGGAAAGAGCTTGGGGGATGAACAATGTGTTTAGACTTAAAGGATAAGGGGATGCAAACTCAATATGAATTGAATAATTCCTCCATAGTAACTTTTCTCTCAAAGTCAAATTCTTTCTCCTCTTTTCCATAGCTCGGAATTGGCCCATTTATAACATTCAAATGGAACTGAAGAGCTGATTCAAAATGTTTCCAGTATATGGAATGTCAATGATCATTGATATCTTGTCGTGACATGGAAACCCGACACCATTTTTCATTTTTGGGCACAAATACCAATGTATGCGGGATGTAGTGGTGCAACCTGCATATACACATGCTGTATAGTAGGAAAGGTGCATATATGTGGAAAAAATGTATTTTTTAGCTCTGGGATTTGTAAAAAGGGATGAAAAGTCTGCATAGGGAAATTGAAAAAGGCCCTCTGTGCAAGATTGCATAGGGTGAGGCAAATATTTCTATAACAGATTCCCCCTAATGTGTGAGGTCAGAAGAGTATATGTGATGGTCGAAATACATTATAAAAACCCATAAGTGGAGTGATGGGGAACCAACTGGAAGAACTAGTTTCTCATTACAATTTGTACTGACTTTGCATACATGGCTGCTAATTTGAATTACACTGCATATCCATGTGAAAATATACCAAAAAAATGTCCATGTCCATGAATAGGAAAATGAAAATGCGGTTACATGCCAAAGGTTGTCATAGTCACAAACAAGGCCCAATAGAACTATTCTCAAAACAAATATGAAGATATCTGTATACAATGGAGTACAATCTGATCTCCCATGATCACTGAAGTCATATAGGTACTGGTCCGATGAAAAGGAAGCAACAACTCAGGAAATCTATGGCCACATATTGGTGTCTTCAAGTCTTCTACACAATCTACCAAAGGTGCAAGTCTACATCATGTGAATAAAGGAGTTGAGGTCGAACACAATGAGACATCGTTTGATTACCATTCATTGAGGTATATCGTTAACAAACATGAGACAACCTACCGATGATGAAAGTAGATATCAAGGCACTGAGTACATTCTTACAAGTGTGAATAAAGGAGTTGGGGTCGAACACTTGCAGAATCCATCAATCAGGAGACATTGTTGTATTCCCAACTGTCGATGGCGAGAGAACCTGCCACTAATGACTGCAAGCCTCAAGGTACTCATAGGACTCTAGGTCTTGTTTCTAGAATAGATGAGCTGAATTCGATGGAAGGAGACCCACTGAAAGGAGAGCATTAAATAATGTCTCATCATTCAACATGAGGTACAAAGCAGGAGCTTCATGATTTGGAGGAAATCAGACGAAGAACATGTTCACGAACCAACAAACTTGTGTGTCTTTCGCGTGTGCCAAGTGTAAGCGGTACACGAAAAATACCCTCTGAATAATAGTCGATGAGGAAAACTGGTGACAAAGGTGAGTAAACCACCAATAAGGATAATGGCATCCAAGAGATTGCACGAATCCCAATGTGTGAATAGATGTCTTGCCGTCGAACACAAGGGAAACCACCCAGTCAATGACCAATGATGAAATGTCGACTGTTGGGTTCAAGGTTACCTACCAATGATGGAAGTAGGACCAGAGTGCGTGATAGGACTACAACATCATGTGATTATGAGACAAACTAAAGGTATGTCCGACATGAAAAGTCAAGAGTTCTAAGGAATGGACGACACTGGTTGATAGACATCCTTTGAACAAGAGCATGAGACATATGAAAGACTCTGATAGCATAGACTCAATGATGAAACCATGAGATGTAGGAGGCATCAATGAAATTCTCCATAGGGACTGGAAGAGTAACCAGTCGGGGGAGAAAAATCTCTGTAACGAGCTTAACTTCCTAAGGCCATGCTAAACTCAAAATTATGATGACAAATGGACTCAATAACTTTATGCTCTGTTCAAAGGTGACACGACTTCTGCCAATATAAGATAATACTCCCTTCCCGCCCATCTTTTTTTGTTTTTTCATATACAAATGAATGCTATGATACATAGAAGGAAACGAGTGTCGCAAGTAAGAAAAACTAGTTCGAGTAGTGGAACATACCTATGCTCAATGCAAGGAGATGAATGCGGGAGATGGACACTCGGGGGAATGTTTCCTCCTTGGTGTAGGGTGTCAAATTGCGAAGGATATAAATGAGGCTCTACTTGGTTAAGGATGCAAAACTGCTGAGGCAAACAGTTTACAACGCAAAGCGAGAACCGACTATAGGCTTAATACTACAAGCAAGGGCATGAGATGAAGTCACAACTTAACGCCAAAAAATGTCCTTTTTCATAATCGTAGTCTACTTGGTTTGAAAAATGGATAAACTTGTACCAAATAGACGTCATTTCAAGTCCAATTTACGAGTGTGAAAGAGACAATTTCACTCGGCAATCTTTTTGCGTTTTGAAAACGAGTCGGAAAAAAGATTAAATCAAACTCGGTTGGGAGTCCTCTAGGTATATGTCGGCATGTTTATGAGTTAGAAGTGAGGCTCAACATAAAGTCATGTATTATCTATAAGGGACTCCCGGTGCTACGGAAAAATCTCTGCATGGGCACCAAATGGAGCAGAGGATCTAACTAGGGTACCCATGTTTGGTAAGTCTTTACCACTTGATAACAACACATCTTATAGAAGATGGAAGGTTCTGTGTCACAAAAGATGGGTTCGTACCTAAGGCATATGAGTGATAGTTATAGGACAATGCAAATTTGCATGGTGGAATGGATACCTATCCTATATGCTGGGTAGCGAAAATACCTGCCCGTGGTTACAAACGATCAACATAACGCTGAAATCCACAAGAATCCCTGGTGAAAACTACAAAAACCAACTCAATCCACTGCTGTATTAGTCCATTAGGAGAAAAAAGGATTCAAAACTATAGAAAATGGGTAAAAACTGCTATAAATAATAACAAACCAAACTTTTCTATGTCATTTTGACTTTTTACCCAAATAGTGAAAATTGGACCAAATTACCTCCGATCTTCAACTGGTGATTGAAGGAGCGTCAGGTGACGAAATTAGAGACCGTATGGACCAGGTAATTCCTCTTCCCCTCCTCTTCCTTTCTAGTGGATTGCATTTTTAATTTAGGTTTCAAAATTTGAGTTAATTAAGGCGCAAATTAGTCAGTTCAGTGTATGCGGGCTACCATTCATCGGGTCACGTATACATGAGGTTATACGCGACTGTGTAAAATACAGACTACGTGTACTCAGCCCTATATGAGACTGTGAATGATGGATCCCAAGTACAAGTCCATAAACAAGGTTTTCTATGGTTGCTAACTCAAAAATTGATTTTTCTCTGGTAGGATGGTGCTAGAATGGAGGGAAAGGGAACATGAGGAGGTAGATGCTGCTATGGAAAGCGATTCGGGGGCCCAAATGGCCTTGAAAATATGCAAGTTGTACAAAGTTTTGGGACTCAAAGGGATGGGGGACCAGGTGAGGTTTCTTGAGTTGCTCGTGGATTATTGGGATCCTGATAGTGAGAGTTTCAACCTTGTAGGGAAACAATTGAGGATTGAAGTCGAGGATATATACTTTTTGATTGGGTTATCATGTCGGGGTGAAGTGGTGAACTTCAAAGCCCTGGGAGCTAGGAGTGGTATGAAGATAGAGGAGTACATAGATGCTCACTGTGTAGCAGGGACTGAGAAGGTCGAGAGTCAACTCCCCATCCGAGTGATAAACAATCTCAACCTCAAGATTGTTGTCCTCGTTTTGACCAGGATCACAGGATCGAATTCATTGCATCAAGAATCAAGGCCACTCATGTTATATTCTATAGATTGATTGAGACCCACAGTGTATGATTGGTGCACCTCACTACTGGCTAATATGAAGATCTAGTTGACATAGTGCAAACAAGGTGATAGGAGGAACTTCGGGTTTGCCTCTATCTTGTGTAGCTTTTTCTTCGAGCGGGTTCCGGGTTTGGAACTTAGAGTCGAGATCATTCCTAGAGGACCTCATGATCCGACCATGGCACGATGGACCAAGGTAATGAGATGGTAGGGAGGAGGTAGGGTTCTCACACCCTACAACGATGATTTCTTTTACTAGTGGAGGTGACAGGTCATTGCTCTGGATTAATACCCCTATGCAGGGATCGACTTCAGAGGGGACCCTGACATGCCACTGCCACCAGGGATTGCCTACAGAGACATAGGTATGTCAATGTTTTTAAATATTTCATTTTTTTGTATAGTAAAACAAAAATAGTTTTGGATGATGCTTAAGTACTAACTAGACACTTGTGTGATGCAGAGGTAGGTCCATGATGACCGAAAGGGATTCCACGACATCGTCGGAGGTACCGGGGAGATGAGGTGTCGGGAGGAGAAGTAGAGAGAATCCTTCAAAACGTGTAGGACAACCTGTCTCGTTTGACACATAGGATTCTAATGGTTCAGGTAGAGGATCTGTCGGAGGCCATGCAACGACAAGTGGTTGGTGTGCCCAGAGCTTGGGTGCGACTCTTTTGGTGTCTTGCAAACACCATAGTTTATTATCATGACACACATCCAGCTCCACATGCGTAGATGTCGTGGATCTTGTATTATCGGTTGTATATGTGTATTGAGGGTGTTGGCCCCAATTTTGTACTATAAACACCATATTTTTTGAAATTTATATAAAACAAGGATCTTTGTCTTTACTTATATTACAATGTGTACATTGATGAGATGGTTTTCTTTGCTTTAGTTATGTGACAAATTCCAATATAAAACGAAATTAGCATAAGCATCATATACATAATTAGAACTCCTAGGTATGTGATTATAAGTAATAAAATCAAACTGTCGTTCTAAAAGATGTACCCGTAGGAATCATTGGAGTAAAGTAGGATCACACATGTAATAATTTCCGTTCAACTAACATACTACTAAATGGGAATCTAGGTGAACTTCTAAAGAGAAAATACCATGTGAAATAGCATCACACAAAAGTTCTATAACGACGCTATATTCAACCACATTATTCATGGATGGCCCTAGGCATATGCCACCTGAAGACACTAGTAGATCCTCAGATGAGTAAACCACCCAAGCGGCGGAAGCCAAGTTCTGTGTATGGTGACTGGCTTCGTCTGCAAATCCTAAGTAGACCGAAGACTCCGTTGACATCTGCCAACCAAGGGAAAACTCGATAAGCAAGCTAAAGACAAAAAGTAAAGGGAAAATATATATACACTAAATTACATTAGTATACAAAGAGTTATGCCCAAGCTCGGGGCTCAAGAGTAATATCTTTTCAAGTAGAGCCCATTCCTAAGCTCAACCAACATATTCCCTCCATAATATTCTAACTCATAGGCTCTTTTTTCTAAGACACGTTGCATGATATAGGGACCGTTCCATGTGGGTTTAAACTTTCCTTCCCCTAGCGGTTCTTTGGCTTGATCATATAAAAGGACCAAGTCACCCTCAACATACAACTAAGGACAGACAGACTTATCGTACTAGACCTTGACACATCTTTTATTTTCCTCGATATCCGTAGAGGCACCTCGACCCTTCTTGTCAAGACTCTCTAGGTGTACGAGGCGTCGCTCAAGATCAAAAGTATTAGGGAGGAGTGTGACTGCCAATATAAGAGAAGTGATCTCACATTCAATAGGTAATATCGACTCCACACTGTGTACTAACTGGAAAGGAGAAAATATGGTGGCAGTCTTGACCGAGGTTCGGTATGCCCAGAGTGCAGGATATAGCATAATATGTTAGTGAGATTTACTCTGGTTGATGGTTTTCTACAAAATGGTCTTGAGAGACTTGTTGATGGCCTCTACTTGTCCATTTTCCTGGGGATAGTAAAGGGAAGAATGACCATTCTTAAATCCCACCTTGGATGCTATCTCTTCCATCATTTCGTTCTGAAAGTGACTACCATGATCAGTGACAATCTCACTTGGGATACTGAATCTGGCGATAATTTGATTGAATACGAATAAGGCGACAATATTCCCATTGGATTTAACTGTAGGCATGTCTTCAACCCACTTAGTAAAGTAGTATACGACCACAATAATGTGCTGATGCCCCCCCAGCTGAAGTTGGGTTGCAATCCACAAAGTCCACCCCCCACTTGGTAAAGGGACCGACGGTAATGACTGGGTGAAGAGGGGCTGGATGCGAGCACATTTTCTAAGTGAACACATGGAAAGGGTGACACTTCTTAATCGCTTCAACACAATATTTAAAAATAGATGGCCAGAAATAACCGGCTTGCAAAATTTTCAGGGCTGTCGCAAGCCCAGATAGATGACCACCACAAGCTCCACTGAGGCAATCATTTAGAATTGACTCGACTTCTTCATGAGTTAAACAACGACGCAATATATTTTCTATTCCTCGACGATACAAAGTGTCATCGATGCTAATGTAATTCTTGGCTTGGTATCATACACGCCGTCAGTCATCTCGCGAGAGATGCTGAGGGAACTTCAAAGTTTGAAGATATAGAAAAATGTCTCCATACTAGGGGTCGGACGATGAGACAAGGAAAATGTGTTTGTCTGCAAATGAATCAACATGGATAACATCCTCATCCAATCGTGGAAAGTCAGATATTAACTCCACAAAGACTAGTGATTTCTTGGATTTCGTAGAAGCAAAATCGGGATCAAATTATTGTAAAATGAAAATCCATTTTTTATATTTTCCCCCTATGATACGCCTAGTAAGGATGTATTGAAATGGATTGACATAGAAAACCACAATAGTCTTGAAAAGTAATATGTAATGGTGTAAACATTGGACTGCGTGAACGACATCCAAAGCTAACTTTTCAACGTGAAAATAATTGAGCTCATGTTCGACTAAGTTTCGCCTAAGATAGTAGATGACGTGCTCGCGGAGCTCGTCATCCTCCTGAACCAAAACCATACCAATAGTCTCTTTGGATGCGACGACATAAATCAAGTAATCCCTATTGTAGTCAGGAGACTTCAACAGAGGCGTTGATACCAAGGCTTTCTTCAAAGCATCGAAGGACTCCTGGGCTCGCTCATACCAGATAAAAGGGGTGTCCTTCTTCAAAAGACGCATGAAACCCTTAGTGATATTGGCATAGTTTACTATAAACTGACGTAAAAAGTTATCTTTCCCCTGTAAACCTTGAAGTTGTCGAATAGTGCATGGTGGAGGCAACTGAAGTATTGCCTCAACCTTTAAAATATTTACCATGATCCCAGTCTTAGAAACTAGAAATCCCAAAAGATGACTAGACCTAATGCAAAAGATCCACTTATGAGGGTTCAACCAGATTCTATAATGACGACATCTTTCAAAAACTAGCCGAAGGTGCTCGAAGTGATCCACTCTCTTGAGAGAGTGAGTAGCAAGATCATCAAGATAAGCTTTGACTATATGCTTAAGATCGTGGAATGCAAAGGTCATAACATGTTGGAAGGTTTCTCCGACATTTTTAAGGTTGAAAGGCATCTTCCGGTATGCGAAAGTACCCTAAGGAAAAATAAATTCCATCTTGTGTTGATCCTTGGGTTTAATTTGAATTTGGTTATACCCTAAAAATCCGTCCATAAAAGAAAACACTTCGCTTCATGCACACTCGTCGAGAATATGATCGATGAAAGGTGTCAGGAACTTGTCTTTAGGACATGATTTTTTCATGTCACGAAAGTCCATGCATACATGAATGGTTCCTTGCTTCTTATTCACCAGAACGGGATTGGATACCCATTCAGTTAATGGAACCGGGTAGATAAAACCAACATTAAGTAGTTTTTCTACCTCTGCCTTAATAGCAGGGGCCTTACGGGGATTGATAGCTCTAAGACATTGTCAAACATGCTTAGCATCCGCATAAGTTCTAATCTCATGCTCGACAATACGAGGGTCAATTCTGGGCATCTCTTCATATGACAAAGAAAATACATCTCTAAATTCCTTGAAGAGTTCGGTGTAGATCAGGATTTCTTCTGGCGAACAATTTGCACCGATATGTACATTTTCAATCTTGCCAGGGGTACAAGAGATATCGATCGTGATGGTAGGAGAGATACTCACCATATTTTCTTCGGCATAAATACTATGCATATCAAGTGGAACTACGACGTGAGTGACTATCTCGCTCAAAGTAGATCGAAAGTCATCTTGTTCGATTCTAGCAAGCTCTGGGAGAAAATAAGAGTGATGATGCATATCATCCCAAGGTCTGTCATAACCATTCATGGCTTCGATGATGGATTCATCTGAGGGTAAAGTCTCATTGAGGAAGTCATGTGAAAAAGACAACGAAGTGGCCCACATAGGCTTAAGAACAGGATCCTCCTTGTCCGTTAGCGAGGTAGTGGGATCGGGATCGACGGAAGAGTCAAGAACAGATTGATACACAATCTTCACTACCGATAGTGGCATGGACATTCCATCATGCGACTGACCTTCACAAGAAGAAGTCGAGGAAGGTAGGGTCCAAGGATCGTTAAAATATGAAGTGCGGGAAGGAACGAACCTCTCGAATGAAACGGGCCTACTGGACATGGCATAAACATGGTGAATCAACACCATGAAGTCAAAGGTTCCCATAAGGGATGAATACATTATGACACCAATATTCTCAGTTGCCGGCTGAGAATTTTCAACCAAAGGAATCGATGGTCCAACAGATGCATTTGAGCTAGCATACACAAAGGATAACTGGTTGATCATCATGATCTTCCCATCGTGAGGAAAACAAAGAGTACAAAAGACAGACGATACGACGATAGTCATAACATAGGTCCAATTGTGTCCTAGTAACAAGTTATAATCGAAATGCGCATCAACCACCTCGACATCCACCTCTACCGTATTCCCACCTAACTGGACCAGAAAGGAAGGAAGAATACCGTGAGGGTGGAAGCAATGACTGTCAAAAGAAGTCAACATGGTCGAGCTCTCCAACAGATCAGAGACATCACACATGTAGCAATGCCTTCATCAACAACCACACGTTTGATGGTATACTTAGAGTACCCCACGTGGATTTGGAATGCCACATGGTAAGGAAAGCGAGGCTTTACATCTGCGACGTCAAACTTGATAACTTTCGAGCCACTGGGGTCTAGAGATCCTAATGTAGATATCAAGAAATTCCTCTATGAAGAACAGGTCTAGAGTACCTCCAGAGCCAATATCGCACAAGGGGTTTGACCCAGTTCCTCAACAATAGAGTAATTCTAGGTGGCACTAGCATTTGGATTGTGGGTAGAGCACTTGAGTACTCCTTTTGAAATACGAGGCATTGGATCTGGTTTTTCGATCTGTAAAGTCATCTCTAGAGGAGGAGGATGAGATTCTAAACCAGGTACAGTTTTTGAGGAACTGTAATTGCAAGACCAGGTGGCTACATTAACTTGAGAATTGACCATATTGATACACAAATGATCACCACCTTGTGACGGTGGGTTTTGACTCCCACCGGCCACATTTTCGGCATTTGAGGAGCTCGAGACAATGTGCTGGTTATGTGAGAAAGGATTCGTCAACATGACGGGTGGTAGAGATAAGAGCCTCACAACTTCCACAAGTTTGGGGCACAAATGAGTAAGATGATCATCTGTACAAAGCTTACAGGGAAATTTCACCTTACGCCTTTCTTTCTTTCCCTCTCCAACATTATTATTCATCTTCTCATTATTATCATTGTCCTTGGTTTATTATTATTCTTCCCACCCTTACGATTATTATTACGTCCTTTATTCTTATTCTCGCCTGGTTGCTAGTTACCATTTGGGTTGGTTGACGATTGCACAAAATGTACATTCTTTGACTGAGTGGGATTGGAAGACACAGACGAAGCTAGCCCTCTCGCAGACTAGTTTAGAGACAACTTTTTCAAATGGATTGTCACCGAGTCTGTAGATTTCACATTGGTGGAGCCTACAATGCCATCGGCATGAGGTCCAGGATTTTTTTTAGGGTCATAGGTTGACCTCGGTGCATCTGGAAGAATGTGGTATAACATCCCAGACTAAGCATATACAAGGTCTAACTATTGGGCTTTGAAGATTGCTTCTTCCTCATATGTAAGCTCAGATGTAGCAACATCCTTGGAGATAGGAGGCTGCAAAGACTTAAGGAACCATTCTAAAAGAAAGTCCGAGGGTATGGAGGTCTTAATAAACCTACTTTGTCTACACCACTCCGAGATGTGATCTGAGATATGAGTGGCTGTGTCCTGGCATAAAGTTGATAAAAGTTCTATGCCAACATCCTAATGAACCAACAATTGGAAGTGGTTAAGGAAGACAAGCACCATCTGACTAAAGGTCCCATATGCCACCCTAGGTAGCTCGATATACCATTTCGCAACAACCCCAATGAGGGTGCGTTGAAATAATCTTAACCGAATGGAATCGTCATTAAGGGAATTCGAAGAGCACCATAGGTGAAAGGTGGTGACATGATCACCAGGATCCTCGCCATTCTTACCTTCGAATTTCAAAATACTCGAAGGAAGTTTGGTGGGGACGGGGGGCCATGTAGGATCATGACACATAGGGTCATTCATCAACTTAGACAAGTCTAGCAGATTAATCATGGCTAGAAAATGGATATGGGGTTGCAGCATCTGGCCCCAAACTCCCTGGAAAGATTGTGTTTGAGGAAATTCAGCCCATCCAAAGTTCTGGTAAGCACCATGGCCCCATCTAGGATTGTAAGACCCTCCTCCAGGCTGATTCATAAGAGGTTGGTTGGGCATCATTCCAGTAGGAATGTTCTGATAGGGATTATAAAAATTTCCCCCAACTGAAGTGGCTCCGGGTTGGGGGTTGCCTAAGGTGTGAAACTGACCTCCTCTGGGTGTGAATCCAGAGGATAAAGGTGGATTCATCCTGCCAAATGTGTTGGTTGGAATCAACATTGAGGAGGTGAGGGTATAGGACAAAACTTGAGCATAAGCTTATCTGCTAGGTTGGTTTCTCCACCCATAAGCAAGAGGATTAGAACCAAGGTTAAAATAAGGAATTCCTCCCATAGTAGGAGTCGTTTGAGGGATATGAGAGCCACCAAATGAAAATGGTGTATAAGGAGGAGTTGTGCCCCCAAGTCCAATGCTAGCATTAGGGCCAACATTTGGGATGGAGTTTGAAAACTACGAAGTAAAATTCAACATACCATAGGAAAAAGGGCTAGAGGCCATATGGATGGACTGAACATTATAGCCTGATGAGTGACTAAGAGACCCAAATGGGTTCATGTCAATAGATTGAGAATTCACTATAGGATGGGCAATATTGATGATAGGTGCCTCTGGTACTACAACCATTGTGGTTGCAAGAGTTGAAGGGGTGCTATTAACTATTTTGGGCATGGGAGTCGAAGGGCTCCCAGTATTTTGATGACTCAGTTCAATACTCATCCTTGTAGAATCACTAGTCTGAACAGTGGAGGTGTGTGTACCATGTCTAATAACTCTACACCTTTTATAAGGAAAATACTTGAAATACGGTGGTAACTGTAATAAGCGACAGGACCGAAGTGGAAGCTGGTCTGACTCCACGATGACTTAAGACTCAATATACACAAATAAATCCTAAGGCCAACTAGTAATCAAAGAGCACACCAAAAATAATCAAATGACCAGTATGCACACAAACGGGATAAAGTGGCTGAAAGGGCCCTCCCTCCCTAAATAAGGTATGTCTCGCCCAAGAGGGGCCTGCGACTCCCTGCTAAATATCGGAGGTAACATAATCAATTATAAGGGCCCTCATGGGCTTAACAACCAATCGGTCAGATCCCCCAGGAGAGGTAATCCTCCATAAAGGCTGTGTGTTGTTTGACCCTTATCTAACCCAGGGTACCTACATAATAACATGTGCAAGTAACCTATGTGGCACCTAATTCAAGAAACTAAGCAACCACTGTATAACCAATTCACATGTGAGAAGTCATAAGTTAGGTCCACCATATGGGCAGGGTAGCAAAGCCCGAAACATTGAAAGTACTGCCTCTCATGGAGGTAAGGGCACTAACAAGATCCCCAAAAATATCTCTGACGCTAGGAAGGTATCGGGGGGATATCCCTTCAACCAACTTCGCACGACCTCATGATTAACTCCAGTGTAAGTGGAGCCTCTTGATATTACCGATTATACAATGGATTTCTCCACTCCCTTAGTCAGACACATATGTTGATTTAATAGCCTTGGAGAAGTTTACTCACAAAATCCTATTCCAAGGCACTAAATCCTAAGCTGGTTTGTGCACCCTAGAAAATAAAATCGTTACTAATCAATTTTAAATTATAGCATTAATTTTAATGGCCATGCTTACTGAAAAGGTACGATGGTGAAACTAGTGATGTTATGACTCAGCAAGTAAAGTAAATATGAAGACAATGCAAATTCCTAACTTCAATTTTCAATGAATGATATGCTTCTTAAAACAATGCAATTTTCAATTTCAACTTTGCAATTCTGAATAAAAATGAAATCTTTCTTTACATGGACTAAGCTAAATGACAAAGACTCAAAATATCAAAATTCCAATCAATGTAAAATGCCTAATATTTTTGTATTTTCAATATAAGAAAAATGAAAATGCATGCACTGAACAACAACTTGATATATAAAGACTCTAATATGTATAGAGAGAGACAAATCAAGTAGGATACCAAGGAGAAAAACACCCAACCCAATGTACAAGGAAAATCAAAATGAAAATATGGTGAGAAAGGCTCTGCCCAAAAATTCAACCAAAGATAGGTTTCCTGTCATCCCACAGACACTTAACAGTCACTACAGAGACCCAAGAAGACTCAACAATCATCAAAACCTACCCAACAACCACCAAACCCAACAAACAAGCCAAATAGGTTGATGTACGCGATTTTTCAAGGAAACAACATGTATGTATGCAACTTGCAGAAGGGAAACACGCGTATACACACGTCTCTCAAGCAAAAACTCGTGTATATGTTTCAAAAACACAACTAGGCAAAGGAGAATGATGAAATAATTATAGCTAAAGTGAATAGAGTCTGTCAAGCAATGATACGAGAAGAAACACAATATGAACGAGACCAATCTAAGGAGAAAAACCCTCCAAACCTTAAGAAAGAAGATTCAATCCCCAATATGGTCGCCAATTTTGTTACGAGGAAAATATCTCTATGGCTAGGGTTAAACCACAACAGATGGAAATGACTGCAGAAATCAACTCTATTCCCAAGTATGCTATATAAACAAATATGCTAGCAAGACAAGATAAAAGGCCTACCTCGTCCAGATGTTCGATGAAGTCCATCATTGAGCACTTGACCCAAAGAAATATACCTGCAACTAGTCTTCAACAACCAAGCAAAGCAAGAATATGGTGATAATATATGATGTTAGCACATTCAATAACATAATCCATTAATATACATAACAAATATGCCCATGGAATAATAATTCAAACACTTGCAAGATATCAATTGGACGGGAAAAGAGTATTTCTATTAATATATGATCAACATAAGTGAAAAAGTTACAGACTTCCATGTCGGCATGGTTCAAAACTGAGAAACTAAGTTCCTTCCAGCTAGGCCTCCACCACTTTAATTCTCCACCAAAGGCAAGCCATAGAAGAGAGACAATGAAGTTCTCAATCAATAAGGGAAGAGCTTGGGGGTTGAACACTGTGTTCAGACTTAAAGGACAAAGGGATGTAGACTCAATGTGAAGTGAATAATTCCTCTAGAGTAACTTTTCTCTCAAAGTTGAATTCTTTCTCCTCTTTTCCATAGCTCTAAATTGGCCCATTTATAGCCTTCAAATGGAACTGAAGGGCCGAGTCAAAATGTTTCCAGTATATGGAAGGCCAAGGATCATTGATCTCAAGTTGTGACATGGAAACCCGACACCATTTTTCATTTTTGGGCACAAATCTCGATGTACGCAGGACATAGTGGTGAAACCTGCGTATACACATGTTGTATAGTAGGCAAGGTGAGTATATGTGGAAAATATGTATTTTTTAGCTCTGGGATTTGTAAATAGGGATGAAAAGTCTACATAGGGAAATGGAAAAGGCCCTCTGTGCAAGATTGCATAGGGTGAGGCAAATCTTGCTATAACTCCTGGTCCTATGGAACTTTGTCAACCTCCAGAGGCTACACTCTTTAACTCTTAGCCAAGATTTGGTTAAGTCCGTGGGCATGATCCCATGGTATCTTGAAAAACTTGTCTGGAGGGAGCGTCCTCCCATTCACAAAACTAAAGTTCTAAAATAGGGAGAGGTATTTTCGAACCAGCCCATAGGCCAAACTTGTCACCTTACACCTATTCAAATGCAATGACTTACAGAAGAGAAATAAACATTATAACCATTAATTTCACATGAGGCACAATTAATCACAATTACAAACATTCAAATCATGCATTTCAATCAAAGTGCATAGGGTAAACAAAATACTTATCTATTACAATCGATCATCCACCAACTGACTGTGGGTGTTCGACTTTACACCCAACGATAGGCTCACAGGAATTCATTCTTAGCACTCTGGACACCCCGTGCCAAGCCATGATATCACTAGGGAACCTTTGCAATTTCTCAGAGGTTCTTTCTCTGTCACAACCTCTGCAAGGTTTATCAGATGCTCCGTCAGCATCAAGCTCGCGACCTTCTACTCAGGTCTTGTTTTCTGCAAATTTCCCAAGATCCTTTCTCTTGTTCTTTCCTTTCAACTAGAATGAATTAAATCATTATGTTCTTCTTCTCATTTGGACAGGATCACACACTCCTCCTCTTTCCCTCTGCATATCCAGGTCCTACATTCCCTCCTCAATGTGTCTCATTCTTCTCTCCTTCTGTCATGTTCCTTCTATCAGAAGAAACTCGGGTCAGTCTGGGCCTACAGGAAAACTGCACTCTATGGTACTTTGGGCTGGTAGTTTTTTGTCTCCTCAGCTAGACCCTCCATGCTTCCATTCATATGGGTAGTTGATTGTTCAACCACCAGTCTTTATTTCATTAACTGATTTTTCCTTGGGATCCGAATGAGGCTTATTATTTCAACAAAGAGAATTTGGGTCATTTTGACATAATGTACCCTTTCTATAGTTTCCTCACTCTTTCCTCTAGTGATATCATGGCCAATACTTCAAGTCTTCACCCCCCACAGTCAGTTATTTGCAATCTAAAAAATAATACATTTACATTGTTCCCATGCCATAGAACGGTGATCATAATTAATGATTAATTACAAGATGGGGGAAACATGGGTGTTTCACACACAATGATTTTCATTTGATGTCAAAAGAAATGATGGGTGTATTTGGAGAAGTCTCCAAAGTGGTCCCCTTATGGCGTAGCTCTAAGCATGACCCTCATGGGAAGATGCTTTGAAGAAATTTATAAGACGCCCTAGAGGTGTGTTCATGAAGCCCGAAGTTGTTTGAGGAATAAAGATATGAAGGACAATAACATAATCATAGATGGATAATCCTTGTTGTGTTGTTTCCAGTGATAGGTGGTACACCACTTGGTTCCTCATAGTTGAGGAGTTATGAGGTCATGAAGTTGGAAGCCCCAAAGGTGGGTTACGAAGCCCTTAGTTGGTTACACATAAATTAATGAAAGGGTGAAGTGGTTGTAACAAGAAACCCCTAAAGTAAGGAAAGAAGTTACTTAGAAAAAGTATAAATACCCCTCAAGGAGTCTTTCATAATTACAATTCACACACATCTCTATTGATTATTTATCTTGTGAAGAAATTTTGGTCTATTGGCGAATATGAGGTTGAGTCTGAGGTAGAAAGTATGAAGCTGCGAAGGAAGGTCAAAGGTGAAAGTCTCAGAGTTGCATAAATTGTGAGTAACCCTAGTTTTTGAGGCATCCACGGGTTTCAGTTCATAAATGTGTGGATGTATGTGGGATGTGGTAGATTAAAGCCTAGATATCCACAGGTAGTAGTGAAGGATGTCATAGATTTGTGAAAATCTTGTGAAAGGGTGAGAAGAGTTGCTTGTACTGGATTGTTGATGCCTAGTTTGGTTTACTTATATGTTATCCGATACAACAAAGTGTCTACAAGATCAAAGGTATGTTCTTTATGTGTGTTTATCATGGATGATATGACACATGCTTGAGGCATGTTTTGGAGGCCCATTTTGGTTTATGGTTGCATATGGTTGAGGTCCATGTTTTGGTGTCATTTATACATTCTTGAGACATATCCTTGGTATATTGTATATGGTTGTTATGGTTCATTTTTAGAGGCACATATTTGTGATAGTGGCATATCTTATGGTATATGGTATGATGCATCTTGGAGGTACATTGTGGTACATGATTTGGATTCTTGATGTTGATATGGTCTATATGAGAAAATCTGGTTGATATATCAGTGACGAGGATAATGACAGGTTTTGGTATAACACGTGTTGATGGTACATGTTACAGGTTGATGGTACAATGACAATTACAGGTTGATGGTACAATGACAATTACAGGTTGATGGTACAATGACAGTTACAGGTTGTTGATTAAATGATAGTGACATGTTGGATATAGTGACAGGTTGAGTGACATGATACAAGTTGATTATCAATGGCAATGGCAACATTAGTGGTAGTAACAATGTGGTCTACATTTATATTTTAGGGTAGCAGGACAGAGAAAGGAAAGGGGGTTGTAGCCTCCTTCCGGTAGGTGCCAAAGAACACATGGATTTGGAACTTCCTTAAGATTGGAGCCTGAGAACCAGAGGGTTGTAGCCTCCTTCTCGTTGGAGCCAGAGAATTCAGGGAGTTGTAGCTTCCTTCAGGTTGGAGCCTATAAATAGGGGGTCGTATACCCCTTCCAGTTGTAGCTGGATAATTGGGAAGTTGGTGCTTCTAATGAATGTATTCTTTCGATATATAGGAAAATCATTCCGTGGTGCTCTCCCATTTAGGTTTCCACATAAATTATGGTGTATTGTGTTTCTATACATGTATATTATGCTATGTTGATTCATACTACTCATTATATATGGATGATATACTAATGTTGATGTTAATGATTACATATTGTGGTTAAAAGTGATAATAAAGTGCTCATACTGATTCACCCACCCTCTCAGTGTTCCAACAATTGGTTGTTTTCAAAGGTAAGGGGCCTTCCTTCTTGCATTAAAGTTGCACCAATTCCATCTCTCGAGGCATCACACTCCACAATAAATGTTTTTGTAAAGTCTGGTGTTGCTAGGACAAGAGTAGTACACATAGTCTCCTTAAGTTCTTCAAAAGCTTTGGTTGCTTCTTAGGTCCAAGAAAATGCTTCCATATTTAATAATGCTATTATAGGTGTTGCTATTTGACCACAATTCTTGACAAACTTGACATAATAGCCTGCTAATCCTAACAATACTCTAAGTTTCTTCAAAGTTTTGGGAATCGACCATTCCTTCATAGCTTTAATGTTTTTAGGGTCCACTTTTACACCTTCATGAGATACAATATTTCCCAAATATTCCACTTATTGAACCCCAAAGGCACACTTGGAAGGGTTTGCATAAAGTTGTTTCTCTTCCAATAGTTGTAATACTCTATCAACACGTTGTACATGCTCTTCCCAATATTTTCTATAGATTAGTATGTCATCAAAAAACACTAACACAAATTATATAAGGAACGACTTGAAAATAGAATTCATTAAGCTTTGAAATGTTGAAGGTGCATATGTAACTCCAAATCGCATAACCAAAAAATCATAATGACATTCATGTGTTCTAAAAGTTTTTTTAGGATTGTCTTCTTGCCTCATTTTGATTAGATGATATCCCAAACGAATATCCAACTTAGTAAAGAATTTTTCTCCATGCAACTCATCTAATAATTCATCAATGACATGAATAGGAAACTTATCTTTGATAGTCATTTTGTTGAGTTGTCTATAATCTGGACACATATGCCATGAACCATCCTTTTTTGTAACCATCACCACTAGTGAAGAGAAAGAACTTTGGCTAGGTTGAATGATGCCATCCTCTAACATATCCTAGATCATGTGCTCAATATCAATCTTCTATGCATATGGATACCTATAAGGATTAATGTTAGGTGGTACACTTCTTGGTTGCAAATGAATATAAACATCAAAGCGCAACGTTCAAAGTAGTCCATTTCAGGCTCAAAACCCAAACAACAAGAGAGAAGTAAAGAAGAATTAGGTTCAATGAATTCAGAAAATGTATACAATCTAGACTGATGATTTACCTCACCGGTTGCAACCCTGGAGTTGATTTGCATGTCGTAGATGTCCACGAAATTTTGTGTGAAGATGAATTTATTTCTGGTGCCGAAATTCGTCATCTGATACATGGAGAGAAGGTTGACAGAAAGTTTGGGAACGTGCAACACATTCTCGAAGCTTCCATTGGTGAGTCAATCCTTCCTTTGCCGATGAATTTGAAAAAAGAGTTGTCCCCCATCAGAATAGGAGTACCTTTGCATGCATCCAACGAAGAATAGACTGATTTTGAGGCAGCCATGTGATGTGATGCTCTTGAATCTATGATCCAAGCATCGGGAGAGGAGTTGATTGTAATCAAGGCATGGCTAGAATTGACTTTCTTGGAATTTGGTTCTTCTGCCTTCTTCTTCTTTGCACCCTTGGGGATGCGATCTCCAAGGTCATTTTTTTGAAGTATTTGAGACATCAGATCTATTTGCTTTTTCATGCATGTGGATTCTAGATGGAATTATTTGTGATAGTACGTGCATTTCTCCCCTTTTCCCCTTTGGATCCAGAGGCATCGGTGAAAGGTTTTGTGTACCCTTCATTCTTTGAATGTGCATGAGCTTTCCTTTTGTCTTTATCATGAGATTTCTGATATTTGTGGCTGCCATCTTGCACAATGAGTGCATGCGCCTTTGGGCCTTTGATTTGGCCCATGTTGATGAGCTTGGTTTGCTCTTGTGTTAGGGATTCGAGAAAGTCCTCAAGAGAAGGCATATTCCAGGTGGCCCCAGAGGTGAATCTGAAAGTATGGAATGCAGATATGAATACAAATAATTCAGGACCAAGCTTGGAGAGAATGGTGAGAACCATTTGTTTCTCCTCCTTCGATTTATCAACCCCGCAAGCTTTGAGTTGTGACAATAAATCCTTGAATTTTGTAAATAAATCTTGGATATTTTCAAAGATTTTTGGATCCAATGTGAGTAGCTCCACCTCCAACATGTGTCCCCTCATCTCATCTTGTTTTCCAAAGAGCCCTTCCAAGATGGTCCAGACTTCATTGGGAGTCTTACAGGAAGATATGTGAAAAAGGAGATCCGTATAAATAAGACTGCAAATTGTTCCGAGTGCCTCATCCATGCGATTTAAATACTTGGATTTTTCTATGGTTGATGTTCGTTCTGTATCTGTATTCAAGGTTAACCTATACAACCCTCTAGTTCAGAGATGTATGGATGTTTTCTCCTTCCATGCAAAATAGTTGTAAGGTGTAAGAATGTATTCTTTTTGGGAATCCATCTTTCCGTTGTCTTCAATCTTTTGTACCTGCAAAAATTTTTGGTGTAGATTTTTCTTAGCAGTCCGTCGGCTCTGATACCATGTAAATGTGTTGAAATTGCACAAAATAGATCTAGATAAAAAATGATACACACATTTGCAGAGAGAATAGAAGAAAGAAGAAGAAGGAGAGAAAGAATGAAAGAATTCTCATTAATCGTTGTGAATAATGAATAATTTACACATGATATACTCTGTATAAATCAATGAGTTCGACTGGAGGATAACTAATGCGCCATAGTGGTGGTTTAGAGTGATCTGGACACACACCAACAATTATGGGAGTGAAATTCCACCTAGTCTAGTCTCTCAGGCAGTTACGAGAGTGAACTGCCACCTAGTTGAGTTAACTAGTCAACTAGTCTTCAGTTAACTGACTAAACAAAGAGTAGTGAGGAGTTAACTTAGGGAATCAAGGCTAATGCACCACTCTGGTGATGATACCAAGGCAAGGTCTAATTATCATGGTGATGATCCTAATGTTGCATGGTGACAAAACCAATGCAACATCTAAACTCAACTCAACTAGTCAAACTAAAGTGTCAACTAAAAGAGAATATTCTCCAGGTAGAATATTCTCCCCTAAATTATAGGAGACTGGATAATGACTAATTATGACTAATAAACAAGGAAAAACCTTAGGAAAAATAAATCCTAGGTGTGTGTGAAATAACTCCAACAATATACACATTCATTTCTTTTATGACAATTAGAAAAAGTAGTAGGTTAATGTGACCATACTAATGGATTCATATACTTCTATTTTTCTTTATGAGAGATGCACAACTATATCACTAAAAAGAAATTTTTGAACCTAAAAAATAATTAAACCCTAAAGCATAGATTGTATT
Organism: Picea engelmannii; assembly: GCA_009831015.1. NCBI lineage: Eukaryota > Viridiplantae > Streptophyta > Pinopsida > Pinales > Pinaceae > Picea > Picea engelmannii. The sequence goes on along the minus strand of ML806386.1, from coordinate 25,005 downwards.
TCTTTTTTTTAAGGGAATCATGAAAATGGTCTAGTTGCATAGCTTATATAAATAAATAATGACAAATATTTTTTCTTAAAGGTTTGTAGAATAAAACATAGGTCTTTTAACTATTCTCAGTTCTGAAAATATTTTAGTTCTAAAGAAAAAACAAAAATACTTATCCTTTAGTGAGCCTTAAGTTGTTACAAGTGGTAATCATTGTAGTATTACTCAAAGTAAACACAAAGTCCATAGTTTTTTTTTTTTTTCAAAACTTAGAATAGTTGTAAAGGATATGAAGTGACATCAAATAAAAAGGATTATTGAATGGTTGTAGTGAACCCTATTTAAAGAAAATCAATAATAGTATAAGAACCCCATTTGCAGGAATACGAAAACCCTAGTTAGAATATTGTTTTAAATTAAAAATGAGGAAAACCCAATTTTCACTATATTCTAAGATAGAATTTCTATGAATATAGCCATCTATGTGTGCTTAAAATAATTAAAACAATAATTAAAAAAAAGTGCATGAATTAACAAAAATTCACAATAAGAGAGTAACTGTGTAGACTAATTGAAAAAAAGTGCATGAATTAACAAAAAATCACAATAAGAGAGTAACTGTGTAGACTTTACCTAAGAATCTCTTGAAGCAAATAAAAAAAATGTGATGAGAGTTACATTTCACATTCATGTGATTAGATTTAAACCTAGAAAATATTAATTCCTAATTAAGTTTATGAACCCTGTAAAAATTAAGTTTATGAACCCTGTAAAAATAAAGTAAAAAAAATATAATTGTAGTTTAAATTTAGAGAATGCAAAAACATTAAAGCCATACATTATATAAGGATGATATTTTAATTTGTTCAAAGAAAAATAATAATTTTCATTCAATACTGTAAAGTGTAGTATAGAACAATCCTCAAAGTTTCATTAGTACAAGATAGTCCTATTTGTTCCATTATAATATTGGACATAATTTTAGGACCTAAACCTCCATATACAAGGTAAGGGTGGAGCTATTTTATCGAAGAATTTCATAGAAACATAAAAAGGGAGAATTTTATGTGCATGCCTAGATGAATTGGCAACCAATAACTCATTTCCCAAGTCTTCTTCTTGGAAATATACTATGTTTGTTTGAACAGATCTAGGGGAGAAAGGATTATTGGGATATGCAATGAAAACCAAGGAATTATTAAGATTTTCTTGTTTCTCGGGAGAACTCGAAGCATCAAACGTAGTCATATTAGCTTTAATTGAAATTGGATCATTAAGAATATTATAAGGGAAAAAATGAGGCATTGGAAATAAAGTTTTTCAGGGATTGAATAGTACTAATAGGTTGTTTTTTTATAGCAAAAATGGTAGAATTTCCAGCTCCATAAGAGCTGGCTGCACTCTTACTTGGCACACCAAAATTTTATTTTCTATTTTGAGGTGAGTTGGGATTATTTAGACCTGAAAGGCCTCGCTTCTAAATGAAATAACCAAAACTTAGTCATCCTCATCATCCTAATTAAGATTTCCTACATTTTTCATTGGTTTCTTACTATGCAAGTGTTCATTAGCAAGTCTAAAAACTTCACAAGCATCCATATCATGATAAATGAGAAGGAAGTTGACAGGGACATAAATCTTAGGACTAAGGTTTGGGTGGAGGTTGAGGATATGATTTGGGAGTAGAATTAGTAGCAATTCTTCTTTTAAAAAAACCCATCTGATTAGTTATATCATGAATCAATTGTAAAACTGCCAACATATTAGTTTTATTTTTAGGGTCTTTTATGTGCATACCTATTCTCAAGGTTTGTTATTCAAACTCTAAATAGATGTGTAAAAGAGATTCTAGACTAGTGACATTATTTTCACCTAATTATTTCGGTATGTAGGAGGTAGAGTATTATAGTAGTGAATTAAGGCTTCTTGATTAATATGACTAATCACATTAAAAAATAGATTATATAAATTGTTGAAGTGTAAATTAAAATATTTGATGGTCTCACTAGGTTTGTAGGCTAGGTTATTGTAGTTTTTCACTAAGTCAATAGGGATTTGAACTTGCCCAAATGTGGAATTGAATCAATGGGCGAGTTCATCCCATGTATATATCTTAGGGGGAAGGTTAAAGAACTCTACGAATGCCCTACCTTCTAAATAATTGACAAATAACAACATGCATGCATCATTATCATTGAACTATGTTATTGTAAACATTTCAAAAGGCATTAAGATGTTCACTTGTATTTATGACACCCTCACTTGAGAATCTCAAGAACTGTTCTTCAAATTTAGGAAAATGAGTAATATAAGGTTTAAGGTTTTGGGGAGAAGGAACATGACACTGTTTGCAATCAATATCTTCCACATAGGGAAGCAATCTATATTTATATATCACTTTATGAGGATTAGTAGTGGAGTGTATTGGTTCATAATGACTATACATGCTAATGATATGCTGAGAAGTTTTTCAGGTACTCCCTCCACCGATGTTCATTGAAGTCATCTTGGTATGTGAAAATGTGGTAGGTGGAATAATGTGAATGGGAGTAGAAATTCTAGTGTCAAATTCAAACAAATGATGGAGAAGTTGACGGTGAAGATGATGAATGGTTATTTTTTGCGTGTACTATAGAAAAAAGGATTGTATGAGGAGAGTGAACATGAAATGGCTAGGTCAGTTCCTAAATCTATGAGGATGAATGAATATTAATATCTCCAAGTGATCTCTTCTCTCTTGGATATGAATATCTTTGGAGATAATCTACCAAGATGCTTCCAGTGGATGTTGATATTTAGTGTGTCAAGAATGAAATTAAAAATACAAGAAGACTGAATGATTTGGTCAACATATATGACTAATAATTTAGGCTGGAATCACTTTGAAAAAGTCGCATAAGAGGAAAATATAAATCCATAATCCATTTGTTATAGTGGGGAAATATGGCATAAAGAATATTATCAATAAGTCTAAACTTCCTTTCGATAACTTTGGTTTCTAGGGAAAAAATCGCTCGTAAAAGAAAATTGAAAATATGATTTTGAATATCAATCTAGTTGTAGGGATAAAAAACTATCCCATGTTAGAACTTGCTAGGTAAAGATATAAAATTGTTAAAACAGTAAAAATCAACAAGCAAATAACAATGAAGGATAATAAACAACAATCTAAAGATGCATGATAAAATAACACAACAAGAAGATCAATAGATTTAATTGGGTTATCCCAAATATGGTCTCTAAATATTTTGATTCTCAAAACCATACAAATTAAGCATCAATTATCAATCTCTTCTGTGGGATATTGAGAACCAAAGTGTGATTAGTACCTGGGTTTAGATCCTAATAGGTCCTTATCTTCTTTTATGTGTTCCCCCGAGGAGTAATTATGCGGGAGAGAGTAGGTAGAAGGATACTCAAAGCCTTGAGTTGAAACCAATTTCCTTCTTGATATTATTAGTTATTTTCTATGTACCTGTTTTTAGTTTTATGTTTTATTGGGAAATTGAAAAAGCAAAATAAAAAAAATAGAACAACAAGAAAATGGCATTAACAACTTACTTAAACAATAAATAAAGGTATACAAATTGTTGTTAGTGTTCTCCATATTTTTTTGTATTTTTACCAAGTTAAATGTTACTCACATAAATAATAATGTTATCATAAATAACAAAAAACAATGAGAAACTATAAATAATTCCTAGTTTAAATCCCAAACATGCTAACAATAAAATCCAAGTGCTAAAAATATTGACAAAGAATAACTATACACTCTTGGAATAAAATCAAGGATCGATGTATCAAATTGAGTATGACCAAGTTCCCTTATTTATTCATAAATATAATCTTCAAATTTTCAATCCATAGTACAATGGTAATAGCAACCTCATATAATGAGTTTAAAACACTCTAGCAATTCCCAAGGCTTTACAAATCTGACAAGAATATATAAAGGATCCAAACAAGCAAATGAAATAGACATGCATCGAATCAAAGAAAATACTTGGTTTCTACAAGCATATTAAGTAATTAGATACTAAATTTTTTATAATAGGTACAAAAATTAAACTAATTTAAATAACATACTCAATGCCAACCTCTAATATATTCATCCACACATTGCATGAACCTTTGGGAGAGAATTCATGTTGTCAACTAGAACCATTGGATCATGAAGAACACAAATGGATGATGTGAAAAGAAGATATTGAATATCTAAATCAACTAATCTATAAAATGACATGTATATTCCATTGGAACAATTCATCACAATAGATCTTACAATATTTTAAAATATTTTATTTTGTAATTTATTACTTTGTATCTTAGATTTATTATTACTAGTGCAATGCTCAAAATTATAGAAATAATTAAAACCCAAATGAAATAAACAATAATGAACACACCATCCACACAAATGAACACAATATGTGACCTGGGAAACTCAATACACGATAAAACCGAGCTAGAACGTGAGGCCTACGCTTTGTTCTCCTTTTCTTAGTTATGAAATGCAAGTACAAAGAAATGGGTACTAACCATGGAGTTCCCATGAACACAATGGCCTGAATGGATTCTACAGAAACTCCCACCTCCTATGTTATAATTTAATATCCCACTCCTAGATGCTCTGCTAAATATGGAACAATAACAATACAAAAATAAAGGAACCCATTCCTTTTCTAGCAGGTTAGTATTTAACATAGCCTGATAGCCATCTAGGGTTAGGTTTAAGGTTTTTGCACGCCTCAACCCTCAATTGGTGCTAGGGTTTTGGACCCTCTATAATCTTCTTGAAATTCCACACATGACTAGATCCACATGTGTGAGTAATGGGGGTTGACGTGGCATGCACTTAGTACCATGGTGGTCAACATGGTAGGTCAACTTGTGGGAGGCACAACTTCTGCATACAAACTTCGATTGAGGTTTATATTGATTCACTGTTGGAAATATTAAAATTGTAGAAAATCATCAATGGGGTGGATCTAAGGTCACCAATTTTTGGCCCCCAAAAGTGTCATTTGATGCCTCAAACTAGCTCTAGAATTTTCTAGACCCCAAATCACCAAAATGGGCCTGCCCCTAAAATGGGCCTTGCAAACCAATTCTTCTAATTTTTGCACACAAATAGTACCAAGATAGATGTGAAATTCTATAATGATTCATTCCATATCATACCTGCTTATTTAGGGAGGATTTTGGTCCCCAAAATATTTTACTAAATGAGGTGAGGAAATTTTTCTTCTACCTTATCCCTGGAGTACCATTTGGCCTTTCCTGGAAGTTTCCATTTCAACCCTATCGACCAAAGTTCATGCTTCCTTTATCTGGTAGTTCTGGACTTCTTCTGTAAACAACTCTACTTGATATTCCGACACTAAGTCCTCTATGGTAAGTAGGACCAAATCCTAAATTTATTGATCCAACATGGAAGGCTTATAGAGTTTTAGATTTTCCACATTCACTACTGAGTAATTGCAAATATATGGGGGTAGATTAAGTCTATAGGCATTGTCACCCACCTTCTCCAATTCTTCAAAAGGACCATACCATAGATCCTTAATCTTCTTACCAGGTCCATGTATCCTTTCTTTGTTGAGATGCAACCAAACTCTATATCCCACCTTGAATGTTTTCTCATTTATGTGTTGATCAAGCTGGGCCTTGTACTTTTCCTGTGATTTCTTTAATGTCTCCTATACTTGCAAATGGATCTTCCTAATATATTCAAAAAAAATTTCTACTTTCGATGCATCTCCTTTGATGTCTTCCATTAGTCCTCCTTTCTTTCCATATACAACAATCCAAGGCCAATGGTGGAAAATACCCAAAACAAGTTTGAAAAGGGGACTTATAAGTAAACGTGTGGATTGCTCTCTTATAATAGTGTTGAATATAAATCAAATTTTCATCCCAATAATTTGGATGGTTATGATTGTAACCCCTCAAAAGTTGAACCAATGTCATGTTGAATACTTATGTCTTCCCATCTGTCTATGAATAAAAAAATGTATATGTCTTTAACTTGGTGTCCATATTCTCCCAAAGTGTAGTCCAAAAAGAATTGAGAAATTTGGTATACTCATATGAGATGATGCTCCTTGGTATCCCAAAGGGAACCAAGACCTTTTTAAAGAACATGTTTTCTACTTCTTGTCCTTTGATGGATTTTTTACAAGGCATAAGAATGCACATCTCGTTGAACCTGTAAATTACCACAAATAGATGGTCATGTCCCTTTCTGGTTGTTAGAAAACCACCCACACAATCCATAGAGACGTTATCCTAGGGTCTAATGTGTACAAGTAAGGGATGGTATACAAATTAATTTTCGTTACTAGGATTGATGGTACAACAAAGTATGCATCCTCTAATAAGTTGAGCTACATCTTCTTGCATTCTAGGCCAATACACATACCTCTATAATTTGAAAAATATCTTCCCAACAAAAAAATGTCCTACAACCTTGGAGGTTTTAGCTTCTCTGATAAGTTGCAACATTTCACCTTTAGGGACATAGATCTTGTCTAGCTTGCAGAGAAACCCATTTTGGAGATGATAATCAACCTTACCATCACGTTATTCTACACGAATTTGACCATGTAGCTACTGAAAAACCTCTTTAAAGTACTCATATCCCATGTATGCCTCTTGGTATGCATCATGGGTAAAAGGTTCCATGTGCATAATAGTTCCCAAAGATGTAATATTGGATGTGGGTGGACTTGAAAGCATGTCTACCAACTTATTAGTGCTGCCCTTATTATAGTTGATGACTAGATGAAATTGCTGCAAAACCCCCATCCACTTATAGTGTTTATTTTGTTGAAGCTTACTTTAGGCCTATAAATACTATAATGGTTGGTGATCAATGCGAATAATGGTTTCCTTTCCCATCTAATAGTGCTTCCACTTATTAACATCTTGAAATAGGGTGTAGAGTTCCTTATCATATGTAGGGTAGTCTAGGACTCCACCATGAAACATTTCAAAATGATAGCATACTGACTTACCTTCTTGCATTAAGACCAATCCCATAGCATATCCACTTGAAAATAATTCTACAAATTAGGCTATGCAAGAATTGTTTCTTGACTAATCTTCTATTTCAACTCATCAAAAGCTATATGTTGATTCTCCTTCCACTGGAAACTGGTTGTTATTCCACGGAGTGGCACAAATATAACTGAAAATTATGCTATAAACTTCCATAGGTGTTTCCATGGCAAAAAAAAACTCCTAACTTCAATGAAATTTGTAGGAACATGCCACTTGGGGATGGCTTCCATCTTCGCGGGATCTATCTTAAGTTCCCCTCCACTAATAACATACCCCAAATGCACCAATGACAACTAATAATACTCACATTTCTTAAGGTTATCCAATAGCTAATGATTTTTCAAAGTATCTAACACCTGCATGCGATGTGAGGTATGATATTCCCAAGTAGAGCTATAAATTGATACATCATCTAAGAACACTATCACAAATGAATCTAGAAAGGGACGTAATACATCATTTATCAAATGCATAAATGTAGCTAGTGCATTACATAAACCAAAAGGAATTATCAACCATTCATATAGACATTTCCTTCTATTAAAGGAAATCTCCTATGTGTCTTCTTATTTAAATCATACTTGGTGGTATCCCGATTTGATATCCAACTTGGTGAAGTATTTGGCATGCTACAATTGATCTAACAAATCATCAATCCTAGGTAGAGGGTATCAATTATTGAGGGTGATATTGCTCAAATATTTGTAGTCGATACACATTCTCCAAGTCCCATCTTCTTGGGTACTGTGATGATAGGTGACCCACAAGGTGAGGTGCTTGGTTGAATTACTCCTTGCTCCAGTCGATGCTATAATTATTTATCCACTTCATCTGCTTCAAGGATGAGCTATCTGGACAACCAAATATTTCGTAATGGGGACCTAGGCAACAATTGTAGCTCATGCTCCACTTACCTCTTAGATGTAACCCTTTATACTCCTAAATAACTTCTTTGTATGCCTACAACAACTCCTACAACTAACATTTCTACTCTTTAGTACATCCCTCCAGACATTCCTTTACTTTTACTGATTCACCACATAGCCGATTCTCTCTTAATAAAAGTAATGTAAACTTCCTACTAGAAGTAATCAATTTCTTGGCTTGGTTAGCACTTACTAGAGAGATATTGAATTTACTTTTGTGTGAATTGATGATGAAATACTTCCCATCCTTTATCAGGGGGTACTTGTTTTATCTTCTCATGAATATTCCATCCCTCAGATACATGTAGGGGATTCCAAATGCAACAACTCACACATCGAGTGGTACTACATATACCTCCACTTCATCAACATAGTTTTCACTTATAAAACATTTGGTCTTACAATGCTTAGTAATCTTGAGTTGTGTATTCTTATTTACCCATCCTAATGGATATTGGTTAGGATGATCTTAAAGTTCCAATCCAAGCTTGTTGACCATATATTTTTCTATGAGGTTGGCATGTGAATTGAAATCAAATAGAGCATACACCTTTGTCTTCTTGACCTAGATATTAATATGGAAGAGTTTAGACATCTCATTCTCTTCCTTGTGATGAAGACTACTCAGGTTCACCTCCTTCTGCACCATAGTGTGGACAAAATTTTAATCAACATCCGAGATACTCTCTGCTAGGTTTCCTGAATCCATGGATAACATGTTATTCTTCTTGGATTCCTTCTTACGACTATTTGGATTCAAATTTGTATGTATCTTCCAACACTTATATTCAATCTGACCATCAATATTGCAAAGGTTGCAGTGGTTGTTTGGATCCTTGCACTGATGTGTAGTGGTTGTTGTCTTTTTTCCCTTTTATTTCCACTTTTCTTCCCCTCCTTGGAATCATCTTTGTGGTCTTTCTGTAACATACCAACGATAATCCCTAGTTTAATTAATGCATAAGGTAGATATGAAATGTGGCTACGACCAAGCAATCTATATGCAAATTGTATTTATGAATTTTAATAAATAAAATGTGATGCCAACTATTGGGGACATAGATAGATATGGGGGGTGATTTTTTCACAAGAGGAGTGAGTGTCTAAGAGGGGTCCACGGGGAAAATTATTTATGGGTATTAATACAAACCCACTTTCCTAAATTTTATTATCATTAGGGACAACATTCAATTTTATGTTTGAGTGCATGAGAGCCCAATCATTGAATACATGTAAGGGGGTGGGTGTGAAAAGTCACATCCCATAGTTATTGGGAGCATGGGGGAAAAGTACAATCAACATTGGGGAGAGTGAGAGTCAACTTGCTTAGGGAAAAAAGAGGAAATTCATATGGGAGAAAAAACAATTTTTGGATAGTCACATGTTGGCATGAACAACATGCATAAAAAAGGGAAGAGGTGCTCTGGATATGGAGCAACAATGGAGGGTGAATTATGGAGGGATTTTGGAGATGTTGAAGACTAAATAAGCAAGTTTCTAGGCTTGCAAAAGAACCAGGTTGTCAGGCCTGAAGAGTGGACTCCTGTGTGAGTTGCACTGTAACAAAAAGGCATTGTTGTTGTTTTACTGGTAGTTTTCCTAGTAGTGAGTTTTCTTTAGTTCCCAGTAGTGAGATTCCTAATTATCTGTTCCAGAGATACCCTAATAAACAAATGGGATGTAAGAGGGAATAAGAGAAGTGAAAGGGTACATTAATTGGGTTGGGAAGGTCAAGAGGAAGAGAGTTGGTGGAAATCAGGATAGTTGTAGGAGAATACCAGCGGGTTGTGGAATATTTGAGCTCTGAGTGCACTGTGAGAGACACCCACTTTTGTGTATTCCTAGCCCCATCTCGGGGGTGACTTGATTTTGATATCTAGAAAAAAAAGTCTATGGTTGGGTGGAATGTCCCTCCCAAGAAGCTGGTTGCACAACTGTTTTAAAAAGATAATTATTTATCTATTTTTCCGAGTTATTTCATGAGTTTAATTGATGTGCTTTAACTCTGTGTATGTTAATGGTTTATTTACTACTGTAAATGAGTTTATTAGTTCTATTTAAGTTTATCTTGGCATGCTATAGCTGCATTTTAAATAATTGTATCAACAAGTGTTTAAATCTGTGTGTTTTCCTGTAGCTGATAAGCTACAGGATTAGTTATCAGAAAATTTCGAATTTATGTGTATTTTGCATGATAATGTTCCTTAGTTAAGCTGGGGGACATTACAGATTAGGTATCAGAGCTCTAGGTTCAACACCGAGCTTGTATGGGCCTAGACCTGTGCAAATTTGGTAGAATTTTTTTGTTGCAGAGTTCACCCATGATAGATTGGGGGAAAAATGGTAAAACCAAAGTGAAATCCCCAAATTTATGAATAGATTCAAGTTTAAAATGAATTAGAGAAATGGAAGAGAGGATTAAGGGTGTCAATCTACAAGTTCCAAAGTCAAATTAGACTTGTAATGTCAAAATTTATGTTTTAATGGCGACTGAAGAATCTGGGACAGTTTGATGAATCAAAGGTCGAGTTCCATTTTTGGAGTTTGGAAAAATGGAGTGAGTTGATGGCAGAGATCCATTTTTGAATTTTGGAAAAATGGATTGAATTGATGGTCGAGATCCTTTTTCAAAGTTTGGAAAAATGGAGTGAATAAATGGTCGAGATCCATTTTCAGGGTTTGGAAAAATGGAACAAATTGACAATTGAGATCCATTTTTGGAGTTTGAAAAAATGGAGCAGATCGATGATAGAGATTCATCAGACGAGTTGGGAGAGGTATGGTGGATCAATGGTCAAGATCATTTTTGAATTGGATATTGACGACCTAGATTCATTCGGGTTTTGATCGAAAATTTGTAAGTATCGGTTCAACGAAATTGACAAAGTGTTTGGTTCATCCAAGAGAAATCATCGATCACCAATGATTGGGTCAGAGAAATCGATGAAGTTAAAGTTCAACCAAGAGAAATCGTTGATCATCGATGGTTGGTTCGACGGAATTGGTGAAGTGTTTGGTTCGTCCAAAATAAATTGTTGATCATCGATGAAGGGAAAGAGGAGAATGAGGTGTCATGCCACATCATCGTCCACATGTTATGCCACATTAGCATCGATGTGTCATGCCACATCATCATCCATGTGTTATTCCATTTAATTCATATTTCCTTGTTAGCATCCATGTGTCATGCCATGTCAGCCTAGTTGCCACATCACCAAGAGAAATTGTTGATCGATGATGGTTAGGTTGGAAAAATTGATGAAGTGTTTCATGCATCTGAAGGAGATCATTGTTCATCGATGGTGAGGTCAAAAAATTCGATGAAGCATTACAAGTTGAATGTTGAAGGAAATTTCCAATCACTGATGGCCAGGTCCGAGAAATTGGTGAAGTGTTTTGTTCACTAAGAAAAATCACCGATCACCTATGGGGTTTTGTATGTTGGAAAATCAACGATCTAGATTACTTTCGAGTGGAAATCAATGATGGAGATTCATCCATGGCTTGGGAAAATTTCAGAAGATTGATTGTTGGGATTACTCTTCATTATTAGATCAACGATCCAGATTAAAATACTGTTATAATAGTAAAATAGTCAGTTTTCTACGAAAAATTTTAGATTTTTGAAGGCTATCAACTTGCAGGGGCATTTTGAGGCCCTAAACAACATTTTTAAGTAGTTGAAATTGAGATAATTGTGTGTACCTCTAATAAATAGAGTTTTTTCTGCTTAAAATGAAAGAACTTAGTGGGATCTTTCCAACGAGCCATTCTGAGCTCAAAATGGAGCTAGTATGAGGAAGTTACAAATGAAATAATACAAGGTATAATTTCAACACTAGTTTACTTCTGGAGGGCATAAATCCTTACTCTAAAGTCAGTTTAGGGCACAAGAAAAATGTATGGAAATCCCATGGACCATTAAAGACAACCATGGAACCATGTTTTTAATTAGGGTACTTGAAATTGTACATGATAGAAGAGAAGGCACTTGTAGTAGTAAGGGGTAAAAATGAGAAACAACTTAAACTTCCTTAGACCATAACTATCAGATCATAGCTCAAATTTCAGAAAATGAGTAGTCAATGGAAAGGTGTTGAGGAGGAGAATCCATCTATCAAACCAAAATTTTGAATTGAGCACAATAGTTTTCAGAAAATAATAAAACAACTTTGCAGTGATAACAATAGAACAATGAGTGGGAATTGCAACTTGAGAAGGTTGAAACTTTTCACTCAGAACTCAGAACGAGGCATGAATACAATCGATGGAAATATGTTTCAAAGGGGAATATGTATAAAGAATAATATTTTGGATTGGTGAATTTGTGTTCTTCATAAATTGAAATGAAGAATGGCCTACAATCTAATTATGAAATATTTTATAGTATGCATGTTCTAACAATAATTATTACATGCACATTTCTTACAAAATTAGAGGTACAAGAAGACAGTTTGGTTCCTGTGTCAGAAATATAGTTATGGAGGATTTCTAAGGGTCCTAAAACCATGAAGACAAATTTAGAGGGATACATGTCAGCATGGGATATGCTGAGACAAAGTCTAATGGAAGAAGAGTCAAGAAGGAGCCTGTAACTATGAGAAGCCTACAAAGAGAAGTGCATAGATATAGAGTAGTGTTGGAACAGGGGCAGACCCATGGTTCAAATCTTAACATCGCACCAACAAAACCTTAATTACCGGCCCTTTCGGAAACACCTACGAAGCAGGTGAAGTCTCACCCGAGGTAGAAGTGGGGGGGTTACAAGACGCAGGTATTTGTAACCAGGCTGGGACACAGATCTGTGACAAAATTACTTCACATAGTATTATGTTAATTCTTATAAGTTGACATGCATTATTTTCTTAACATTGAAAAGTATAATCAAATATAGATCGACGCAGTAACAACAAATGATAATATACCCTGAGCACTTAGCACTTAGCATTATAGATTAAATCTATCAATCATTTACCCTTCACACAAGTAAATCACTCTAAGAAAAAAAATATCTATCCATTACACATCATAATCAAGCACTAAGAAGATTCATAACAGAAATAAACAACACAAAACAAACCATGAGACACCAGATATATGTGGTTCACCCAAGAGTGGGGCTACGTCCACAAACCGCTTCGCCTCTTTATTATTCGAAATAATCTTACATTCATTCACTCCTTTGCACTAAGCCACAGAGTCGAGCTTCGTGCAAGCTAGGAGATCTGCGCACTAAGCACTAGATCCTCCTTCCAAAACCTTCCAAAACTAGGTCAGATCCAACTCTCTATCGAGCGCAAAGCCATAACGCACAAATATTCCTTTGCACAAAGAAACTCGAACTACTTTCACTTAGCTCCTCTCCTCTTCTACAATATATTCTTCTTTATTTATATTTTACAAACCCTTACAATAAGGCCTAAACATGGGGAAAACCCCATTGGCTGACATCCCATAAACCTATTACAAAACCCTAGAGGACCCTTTACTGGGTCCATATAACCCTAAAAGATGGGCGAGATCCGTGATATCAGCTCTTCCTAGGCGCTCCTTCTTCAACCAACGTGTCGAAGTCCAAAAGTGGGCCAAAACTGACCAAATTTTCCCCAAAACTTGGTTGAGGGCCAACAGGCCCCCAACACTCACCTGTGACTCGTCCCCAGTCACTTAGGTGTGGAGACTGCTACTTTGAATGCCTCGAGATTAACTCAAGCTGCCTCGACTTGATGCCTTGCTTGAGCCTCCTGCTCAGCGAGCTCCTGTATTGTTTTCTTTATAACAGGCCCTTCCAGGCACTGTTCTACTACTGCAACTACTTGATCTAGTTGTAATCCCTGTCCATCAATTTCCTCGAACACCTTGCAAGATTCATCCTTCACATGTTATAGCTTTTGCGTTACTTACATTACCTTACCCTGGAGGGAAGTGATCTACTGCTGTACTATGCACTGCTCCTGGGATATCTTTATTCTTTCCACTATGCTGAGCAGCTTCATCTGCGCCTGCAACGAAAATTCTTGCTATTGTGCCTCCTGTAATTGCGCTTCTAGCTTCCTTAGCTCTGGATCCTCAGTAAGGCATTCATATGTCTGGGTGATTTTATCACTTAATTGTTTACATTTCGAGGCGAAGGATCTTATACTTGCTACTATGTTTTTAGCGGTCTCCTCCCTCTAGTCATGCATCTCTTGTGGGGTGCTCGACATTTTTCTAGCCTCCAATTATGTTATCCTAGCCTAAAGTTGCTGGAGGGTCTCTACGAGCTTCACTATTTGAAATTCAACTGACTCTTGCTCCTCCTGTGCCAAGCCTAGCACAGAGCGACATGCTTTACTTACCGCTTCTTTGTCCATAGCCTGCTTTGCGAGCAATTTCTCTTTTTCCCTCTATAGCTGGGATTTTTCCTCTTGAAGCTTCGCCTGAAGCTCTGCTTTGTCACTTTCATGGGAAACTACACTGTCCTGCGCTACTCGTAATTGTACTAGAAATTTGTATTTATCCTTTTTCAAAGATTCTATAGCCTTCTCCTTCTCTTCCTGAGCTCTCTAAAACTAATCTTCTGTTGCATCCTCCAGCCTTCTCAATTGGGCTGGTTCATCCAACTATTATGCAGTTTGTGACGAGGAAGGTGCAGACGATGCAATAGGTAATGTGTGGACCAAGTGAACAACTTGCTACACTTCCTTCAATTACATCTCAATCCTTTCATATAACACCTCCTGCTTCTCTCCATATCTCTGCAACATGTCTTCAAAGGCATCCCCCATAGCTCCGCGAAATAGACTGATGTCTTCCTCAGTGAGAGTGGCCTCCAACTGTGGCTTATTGGCACACATTTTCTTCCTTGCTGAAGGTTTCTTCAGAGAAACCTTCCTCTTTTATGGTGTTACTATCCCAACAGGGGGATCTTCAGGTGGTGTAGCTTCGCCTCCTCCTTGCTCTTCATCTCCTCCTCCCTGTGCTTCTTCTTCATCTTATCCTCCTCTTGACGAATCCAACCCGTTATCTCCAGAAGCGTTGTCCTCTCCATCACTCTCTATGTCCTGGAATTCAACCTTCTTTTTCTTCTTCTTCATCCCACTGGACTGTCTGTCATGTTCAACTCATGTGACTATCAAGCTTCCTATGGTGTCAGTGTTGGATAATTCTTCATCGGTGATAGGTACAAGAAATTCCTCTGGCCATTCCTTTGTAATCTTCTCCATATCTTCATCCATCAGCTTGTAGTACGACTGCAATTATTCCTGGTGCTCATCTCTTTGCACAGTGATGTAGATGAAATGGGGATCAACGTGAAACTTCGCAATGGGTCAGTATTGATGCAAGGTGCGCGGTGTCATACATGAGAATGATTTTATGGTGAACTTTAATTGTTGATAGTATGCATGGAACACAACATTGGAATTCCACTGATTCATCATGTCGTTGGTGTACCACAAGGTGGAAAATGAGTGACCAAGGGCTTCGTAGGTTCGATCTCTGGGAAAATGGCTCCTTTGGGCATCTTCCAAGTGACAAATTTGATCAATATGATCAACCAAATGTAATGAAATTTGTATCCCAAGTCCTGGGCTTCGTGATAATCCTTCTCTAGCTCGTTTACGAGGTAGTTCGCCCAATTCATCTACATGCCCTCCACACACTTTCCTGCAAGGTCCACCATGAACCTGATGACCTGTGTGGGGCGGTTGTTCCTTACTAGCTTTCCAGCTAGGAGTTGGAAAGTGAGGCACACTACGCCATCCTGTATAGAGGCTACCTTGTAACCTCTCTTTCCTTTTTCTACTTCTCTGTAAGATTCTTTGATGCGCTGCGCCAACGATCAGTCTAAGGCCTTCTCTGGATAAAACTACTGAGGGTCAATACCCTTCACACTTAGACCTATGATCCAGTGGATCAACACCATATCCAAAGTAATCCTCCTATCAATCCATAAGTATCTTCCGTGATAGCACGACATAAGGAGTTTAACGCAAGCGTTAACCTCTTGGTGGTGGCCAAAATGCAGGATCTTTATCACATTCAATACGATGGACTACGCCAACCCCTTAATCCATGGATGTGAGATGAGGTGAGTTTTCTTTCTAGTTTCCTTTGTTAAGTAGCAGTGGGGATCTATCATGGCATAGTTATTCTGGTCTCCTAAGTTGAAGTTGTTGTCACAGGAAAGTCCCCTTATGGACAAGTGGATTTCCTCTTGAGCCCTAAATCTCTAAGATCAAGACAGAAAGGTGCTAACTTTGGTCACTGACATCCTTTTAAACCTAGCTAAGTCAATCAAATAGATAAAAGGAAGAAGATGTACCTTTTATGATGTTTGTCCTTGCCCAGTCCAAGTTGAACCTTGATCCCCAAGCTCTTCAATAAGTCCTGCAATCCAATAAAAACAAAGACAAAACAACTTCCTATTCTACCATGATTAATTCAAAACTAGATCTATATATCAAAAACAAGTTCATGTAGGCATACACAACCTTGAAAGAAACATGCCAAGCACATGTATTAATGAGAACTCGATAACAATACTTACAGACCTTTGATGAAGTTGCAGTAGCCTCTTCTAGCTCTCCTTGTCCAACCCCTTTCTCAAATAATCCATGATCAAAATGACTATGCTTCACTGATTATCTCTCTTATGAGATCATAAGTTTCATTCCTTCAATGTCTTCTTCAATACCACTTCTCATGATATCATAAGTTTGGTATCTCCAAAAACTCTATATGTATTTCGCCATGTGAATGCCTCCTTATATAAGCTTGGAGAGAACCAACCACCTTAAATATTCTTGGGATAGGTTGAGGATCCTTCTCCATCAGTTGTGGATATTCCCTAAGATCCATCCTTGACCTCAGATTCGAATCCAACCAACTCCAGATATGAGGGGGATTTTTCCATGATTTTCCTCAACAACCCAAGATTTCCTCAAACATCCCAACGCTCCCCTAGAATGGGGTATAGAGTGTTGCAATTCTCCCCCAAAGGAGGGAAAGGAGTGCTAGCACTCCTTGACAGTGGGTAGGAGAGCGCTGCTCAAAATTTCCTCAAAAAAGCCCAGTGCTCCCCTAGAAGGGTGCACAGAGTGATGGAACGCTCCCCCAAAGAAGGTCAAGGAGCGCTGGCACTCCCTAATAGTGGGTAGGGGAGCGTTGGCCTTCAAAATTCATTTTTAAGTGGTTTTTTTCATGGAAAAGCCTTTGTACTCTTCATCAAATGATTTCTTCTTATTTAACCAGTCCGTGAGGGTGTCTTCAAGTGTTCTTTGTGATGTCATTCGAGACACGACATGGGCAAGATGACTGTATGCTATCTGTGACACTTGTGGCCAAAATGCGACACTTGTAATGACGACAATAGGTCATCATTGAAATGAGTAATTTTGATGTGTAACAAATTTCCCCCCAAAGTGCGAAGTTAGAAGACGAAAACTGATGACTGAAGTACTTTGTAGAATTTTTCGAGCAAGGGTATGGACGTGGAGAACCTAGTAGAAGCTGCACACAACCATCAAACAAATATTATGACATGTTTCAAACCCAAGGAAGGCATACCTATGCTTGAGTGATAAATAATTTCAAGGTATGGCCACCATAAGATACACTGTGGATCCATAATTATATTGACAAAAAGGTATAGCCACCGAAGATATAATGTGGATCTATACTTCCATGACATGAACTGATCGTAGCCATGAAAAATACACAGTGGATCTACGAGACGACAAGACATAGCCGCAGACCAATACAGAGTGGATCTACGTGACAATATATGTGTCAATATTCAAGAGAAACTTCGTCGCAATCTGGGCAAAGTGCATAAAAGAGTGATTACTCAACCCAAGATCTTCTTATTGATCCTAATGCAGTACAAGTCTAACCATGTGAATAGATGTCCTGATGTCAAACATGGCAGAAACCACTTGATTACTGGTCAATGAGGTAAACCATTAACAAGTGCGAGGGAAATCACCATTGATGTCAATGATTCCCAAGGTACCCGAGTACATTCCAACGAATGTGAATAGATGAGATGAAGTTGAACATTTGTGGAATCATCCAATCATGAGTCAATGATGTAAACCCATTGTCGGAAGCGAGGAGGCCTTCCATTGAGGCATGCAGGTCCCAAGGTACTAACTGGTTTCTAAGTCTAGTTCCCGGATAATGTGTTGAAGTCAACATGAACAGACTTGTCGAAGCAGGGCCTTGATGTATCCCCCATCAATGACACAAAACTGACACAAAGATGTAAATTGGTAGATCAAATGAACATGGACTGACATGGGTATTGAAACAAGAAATTTGTGATGGCTGACTCTTGAGGCACATACTTCCCTTAAACACCGAGGCACAACAAAATAAACATGACATGGACCAAAACATGATGATGCAGTGGATACTGTGACTTTCGTCGGGTGACCCAAAGGAGTAAATAAAATCAGAGGATTGGTTTAGTGTAGAGGTTCAATGGATTAAAATGTATGCCAAGACAAAGTGCCTTTTTCAAGGACGACTGTAAGAGTGACTGGTGATGTTTTCAAAAACTGCTTGGCTTGCTTCCTTCAAATTCCCCCCCCATCCAGATAGACGAGTACCTCTTTTTAATTTAACGAGCTCGAGGAGGGTAACACATGATCGATATAACTCACCTTCGGTAAGTCCCTCTTCCTTTGTTTAACAAACTGGAAGAAGTAAGGGTTCGATCTCGTATGGGCCCTTCGATGTATATTTTTAACGAGTCCAGAGAAGGTAAACTCAATGATTTTTCATGTTTAGAGAGTCTGAAAAGAAATTAAAGATGACTCCAGGGTTGTCCTTTTTCGTAATGTTAGTCTCACGAGGCCGAAAAAGAGATAAAATACCACTCACAAGATGCCCTTTCAAACCTTTTAACGAGTGTGAAAGGAAGCAAGATCACTCGAAAATCTTTTCATGTTTAGAGAGTTTGAAAAGAGATTAAAGGAGACTCCAGGGGGTTCCTTTTTCATGTATCCATGCGAGTCCAAAAAAGAGACAAAAGTTTACTCAGTTGCGTTCTCATGTTTTTTTCAAGCGTGAGAAGGAACTAAGACCATGCTCGTTATTGGTTTCATTTTTACACAAGCTTGAAACAAAATTAAAGTATGCTTGTAAATTCCCAACATAATCTCCAAAGGTTGGGATACCCATGGATGGTTGGTATTCTTCCCCCATCTTGAAAATCTAGCGGCATAACTCTCGAATGATAATCAAAGGCTGGAGACATGCCCCCCAAGCTTCAATTCATTCACCAACTTTGAGGTTGTCACCAATTTCTCTACTAGATGGAGAAAAAGGATTAGGGTGGATGAAATGAAGGTTCAAACATGAGACCTAATGAAAGAATTAAATCAAAGGACTGTTTCATTTTTTAATGAACTTGTCACAGGAAAAGAACTATGATCAAGGCTTCAGGTTCAGTCCCCAAATTTATGTTTCATTTTTTAACGAGCTTGCTACAAAGAGGAAAATTATGCTCATAGCCTCTGTTTCATTTTTTAATGAGCTTGCCACAGAGAAGCGAAACTATGCTCGTGACTTCTGTTTCACTTTTTAACGAGCTTGCCATAGAGAAGAAAAACTATTCTCGTGGACTCTTCTTGATCATGGCTTCCAAGAGGATAACGCTCTGGAAGGACACTATTTTAAGGGACAAAACTCGGTCATGGCTTCCAAGAGATCTTCACTGGATGGAAGAACAATTCTCTGGAAGGAACACACGTCGAGGATGCGACATGGGTAAGGAGATCAAGATCCAATATCCCTACCAAAGAGATCACCATGTCAACTGCCAGATCTAAGTCATCGGAAGTTGAAGTCATGGGAGACAACTCTACATAATTGACCTGTAGCAGGGGTAATACCGACTGCATATAAGACTCGTTTAGGGAGGTCATTGGGTTGATGGTCAAGTCAGGGCCAACGAACGAAAGTTGATCAATAGTCACCATTCTTCCATCATGAGGGAAATACATCACATGAAAGAGAGTGGACACAATAGCTTTCATGGCATAGACATAATCTCTCCCAAGGAGTAAATCGAAATCCAAGGGGTCCTGGACTACCATAACATCAATAAAGACCGTTTTCCCTCCCAAAGTTACGGGAAAATAGGGAAGGATCCCTGAAGGGTGACTGGTTATTCTGTTAAAAACGATCATAGTCTGGGTAATTGGCACAAGATGAGGATAACCCAAAGCTTTCCAAGCAATAGAGGACAAAATACTAACGAACATACTTTCATCTATCAGCACATGAGGAACGTTCTGACCACAAACCTGTACTGTAATATTGAAAGTAATATGAGAGGGAAGACGAGGTCCAGTTAGCACATCCCAATAAAAAAGGATGGCCTCATTACTTTGAGGGGGTTTCGTGGGAGAAGGAGGAATGCCCCCCAACATGGTATATTTTGTATCAACAAGAAACATGTGGGCAGAATCAGGTTTACTCTTTAGCGGGAGAGTAGGATTGATTGATAACGACATCAAATCGACCACTTGGGTTTCATTCTCCAAAGGGTGAATGGGGTCGACAGGTGGAAACAGATTGGCCGCTTGGGTTGCACTCTCTAACGGGAGAGCAAGATCGACCGAAGATGGGATCAGATCAACCACTTTGTCAATTGGTTCAACTAATGACGTGAAAATATTGACGACATGATAAACCAGACTGACCGATGAAGGGACCAGAAAAACCACTTTGGCACTCATCAAAGGAGGAGTGGGATTGACCATGTTGGCACTCTTCAGATGAAGGGTGGGACTAGCCAATGACAGGACTGGATCAGTCACTTGGGTTTCACTTTTTAGATGAGAATTGGGGCTGATCGATGTCGAAACTGGATCAACTGCTTTGGTTAGTGGTTCAATTGAGGATGAAACTAGATTGACCACCTGATCAACCAGACTGACCGGGGATGGAACCGGATTGACCATTTCATCAACTAAATATGGGTTGGGGGAAATATTACAATAACTAGTTGGAAGTTGAAGCTTTTCCAAAATATAAGAAGCCTCGTCCATTCGAGGATAAAGGTGAGAATAATGATCACCTTCGCATAACATACAAGGAAATTTGACAATTGTCTTCTTCTTACCAACCTTAACGTCACTAGTTTACGGAGTGTCACCAGCATGTCAATAAGGGGCTGATGACATGGAGGACCACATTTCTAAGACCTTGGGAAGACTAGGGAAATCCCTCAGAAAGTGGTCACCCTTACAAAGACTGCAAGGGAATTTGGGTTTCATATTCTTCGTTTTAATCTTGTCGACCTCATCAATGCTCCTAGTACGATTAATAGTAGCTGGTTGCTTGGATCCAACATTTGATATGGTTGGAGGGTTGGTCCTTTTCAAGTTCTTATTTTTCTTCTCTTTCTGTTTCTTCTTCTTCTTATCAACCTGGCTACTTGCTTTAGATCTTTCACTAGGCGAAGAAAGAGAAAGGGAAGGAGACTTAATGGGTGAAGAAGGCAAAAAGTTGACATGAGGTTGATGTGTGGGTGGTGTAATTACATCTGAAGTATTAGGTGCAGCTGAAGCATTGGGAATATCCGATATCATCGGAGTGGGGAACAACCAAACTAGTAATCTGATGGCGAGTCTCGAAAGACTCGGTGTGGCAATGTACGAAGGACCAATGTTTCCAAAAGAAGGAAAGGTGAAAGGTTCCCTGGGACAAGGGGTTCCTCCATTGGTACTCCCAGGAGTTGATTCCATTAACAATGACTCGACCTAAGGTCCACTAAGTAAAACAAACAACACACGCTATGAATCTAAGAAGCAAACAATCAAACACAACTTCCCATAATGAAACCACTAGTTGGTGATGAAATCCAACGTCGTGAGATCAATATAGGAAGGATCGGGGGTAGAGCAGGTGGATTAGTTACGTTGGTGACCTGCTTAATGGACTTACGCCTTGGTGCACGCTTCCACGTAGTAATTGTGGATTTACCCTCCAAGGAGCCTGAGTGAGTTTGACCAACGTCTGTTCCAGGTACAGTGAGACTTCCCTTCACCGTCACCTCATGTAAGACCTTGAAGATTATGGATACTAAGGTCACCAACTCGCAATCATCCCCTAGGCGGGTACAATTGACATTCCAGTCCAAACGTATGGGCAGGATAACAAGTTCGAAATCCTTTGAGAGAACTGAGGACAAGTGGACAGGTAGAAATCCAAAGGACCTCGAACGGATTCAGAATTCACGAAGCACCTAGACCAAATGAAGACAGTTGAGCCTCAAGAAGAACCCTCAATATACGATCTGACTACTACAAACGATTGAACCATGGAGGGATAATCTCCGTAACTCTCCCGAACTCGAACTCGTGCGTAACCCCTGTGTGAGAGGGGGATCTCAATAATCTTAAACGAAAATTGGATTTTCTCTCCCTATCGCAAGATGCTAAGTTTGTTTGACAACTTTGGAAAGTTATCCTTTCAACCTATTCCAAAGCCCTACACCTTAAGCTAATGTAGGTTTGCTAACAGAAAATGTAAAAATTTCTGATAAATTTTAGTTTAGCGCTTGATTTTAAGGCTGTTGTTTACTCAAGAGGAAAATGGCATGGACTAAATGATGTTTTGACCGACTCTAAACAATGCAAAGAAATGAGAATGCAAATATTTCACTTCGATGAAAGCTATATTACGAGGAGAAATTTTTTATCATTCCCAAATGCATAATGTCCCAATTTTTTTATTAAACTCATCAATGTTAAGATCTTCAAGAAATGAGTCAAAGAGACTGTACACGAATACATGATTCTTGGCCCCCCTCGGCCATGAGGGGGGGAAATTTTAAGAATTCAAGACCAAAAAAATGCCAAAAACCATGCAATTTCGCTACTTCAAATGCAAGCTAGTTTCACTACCCAAAAGAAATAATGCATCTATATTCTTTCTTTTATTCGAATGTATAAATAAATTAAATACAAATCCTTCAATGCTCCACAACTTTCAATCAGAAGAAAGAGTCATATGCAGATGCAAAAGACATGAAGCAAAAAGGCTACAAACAAAGCATGCACTCAAGGCAATGAGGTATGAAAGAAAACAAGTAGAAACTTGTTCTGACAAGAACAAAATAAAGGATTATACAACCAATCAAGTATTCAAGGAGTACAAGAAGATGCAGAGAAGAATCCAAGAAAAGACAGGGAGAAAGAGAAATCACTCAAATTGTCCTGACAAAACAAGCAACTAGAAAGGGAAATTTCACATTTCTGAAAAAGTTTCAAGCTCCAATCAAGAAAATAAGGGGTTATATTCACCAAATACCAACCTAAATAACTTCACAAACCAATCACAAAGTCTGGGTAAATACTTCCACAAAACAAGATGAGAAAATCTGAGCAGAAAAAGGGCAAAACTCCTCCAAAAAGGAGACCAACACTCCCTGTTCCAAGGGTACAGAGTGCTGCAATGCTCCCTAAATAACTGTAGGGGAGTGATAGTTATCTTATATGGACTACAGTGGGGCGTTGATCCACCCAAAAATTCAAAAAACAATAAAAAAAAATGAAGAAAAACTCACCCAGAATGCATAAAAAATAGTGAAATTGCTAGTGAAGGTAGGAGAAGGCTAATGGATGATGATCAAATAGTAAAAGTGATCTGAAATGTGGGAAAATGTAATTAAGTACAATAGGAATTGTTTGGGAAAAATTACCTCAAAGATCAAATGGAACAATGGATAGATCTTTGAATTTCCTTACAACAACTTTCATTCAATCAGATAAATGAGAAGAAAACAATAAATTGACTCTAAATCTTCAAATAAGAAGAGTGACTTCAAATTAAGGAAGAAAAAGGTCAACAATCCAAAGAAAACATAATCAATTCTTAGAAATAAAGATGTTGGAGGCCAAAACCAAGGACACATTGAGATGGTATTAACCCCGAGCAGATGAATCAACAAAAAGTAGACTCAGAGATCAACTCCCAAAAGCTTTTTTAACAGAAAAAGACCAACGCTTTGGTGTCAAGGGTACCCGAGCATTGCAACACTCTGTGGGAGCCTGCAAGGGACTTGCAACTCTCTAGTGGTAGAGTCAGGGGAGAGATGGCCTCTCAGAACTCAAAAACTTGTCTAGAAATAAAAAAAAAACTCAGGAAAATCAAGAAATTGAGTGTGTATGGAATGAATCCAAAATACAACAACACATATAAGAATAAAAAACATAGCATGAATAAGATCTAAAGGTGATAAAATTATGAAAATAAGACCGAAGAAAGAAACCAAGACTGAAAGCTTCGTTCCCCAGTGGAGTCGCCAATTTCTGTTACAGGAAAATCCCCCCGCGGACAAGTGAATTTCCTCTTGAACCCTAAATCCATAAGATCAAGACAGAAAGGTGCTAACTTTGGTCACTGACATCCTTTTAAACCTAGATAAGTCAATCAAATAGAGAAAAGGAAGAATATGTACCTTTTATGATGTTTGTCCTTGCCCAGTCCAAGTTGAAACTTGATCCCCAAGCTCTTCAACAAGTCCTGCAATCCAATAACACCAAAGACAAAACAACTTCCTATTCTACCATGATTAATTCAAAACTATATCTATCCATCAAAGACAAGTTCATGTAGGCATACACAACCTTGAAATAAACAGGCCAAGCACATGTATTAATGAGAACTTGATAACAATACTTACAGACCTTTGATGAAGTTGCAGTAGCCTCTTCCAACTCTCCTTGTCCATCCCCTTGCTCAAATAATCCATGATCAAAATGACTATGCTTCACTGATTATCTCCCTTATGAGATCATAAGTTTGATGCCTTCAATTTCATCTTCAATACCACTTCTCATGAGATCATAAGTTTGGTATCTCTAAAAACTCCATATGTATTTTGGCATGAGAAGGCCTCCTTATATAATCTTGGAGAGACCCAACCACCTTAGAGATTCTTGGGATAGGTTGAAGATCCTTCTCCATCAGTTGTGGATCTTCCCTAAGATCCAACCTTGATCTTATATTCGAATCCAACTAACTCTAGAGA
>ML806385.1:254912-268932 GCA_009831015.1 Picea engelmannii | reverse complement strand
TAGAAAGGGGTCTTCTTGGGAAACATTCCTTAACTTGGGGGTTGATCTACCCAATAGGGCACCATGACACCCCTCCCATACCTAAATTTGGCAAAGTTTATAAGGTATTTGAGCATGTGTCTAACTTGAAAAGAGGACATTTAATGCACTTGTTTAAATGGTTCTTTGATTAAATGTGGCTTACTTGGCATGATACATGTAACTTGTGGACCCTTGGAGGGCATACTTGTTTTTCTTTGCAGGACCTTTCCTTGTGAAATATTTTCATGAAGGGACTGGATCACTTGGACCTTCATAGGGGCTTGAAGCCCACAGGATGGATGATGTGCCCCCACTCATTAAGGACTTGATAAGATGAACTTTTCCTTTCAAGGAACTTGGATGGCATGTGAGGATGAAATTGAGAGCCCTTGCACCTAAATGTTGCATTTTGGAAGCCTTGTATGTAACACCTTAACCTTTGATGTCACCTTGGATGATGAGATTATGGTGGGGTTTTGATGGTTCTAGAGGTGATGTGATTTTATTTGATGGAGGGAGATGAATGAATTGACACTCTAGCACACAATGACATCACGCATGGCCTTTGGAGGCCAAGCAACTTTCTCTTTGAGGCTCAACGTCTTGCCTTTAGCCCAACATCACCCCTTTAGGGCATGACGTCATCATCATTAGGGCTTTATTTTATGTAAATTTTAATTTTGTAAATTGTAAAAGAAGAAATTAGAGATTCGGCCCTCTTTTAGTTTGTTGTTATTTTAAAGTGCACAAATTGGTTTTATGTGACCTCATATAGATAGAGGTCACCTCACTTTCATTTTATCATCATCACTTCAGAATTACATAAGACTCTTGGCTGAAATTTTCGCCCTACTTGGGCAATTCGCTATCTCTCTTCTTTGGTGCATTTTGGACGAAATACTTGTTTATTGGAGGAAAAAGGATAGCACTATATCTTGATGCTTGTTTCTTGGAAATTGTTGTAAAATCCCCACTATAATCCCCAATACAATTTATGCTTAATGTAGATGCAATGTGTGGCTACGACCCAAGCAATGTAATATGTGAATTGTATTTCTATGTTTTAATAATAAAATGTGATGCCAGATGTTAAGGGGACATGGACATAGATGGGGGATGAATTAATCCACAAGAGAGGGGAGGGTCTAAGAGAATGGACAAGCGGGGTCAAAGGGGGGGATTACCCATGTATATTAATCAAACCCAAATTTATGAATTCTATTATTTTTTGGGGAAGACTTCTACTTTTTGTTTGAGTCTATGAGAGCCCAATCATTGAATGTGTGTAAGAGTTGGGTGTGATAAGTCATATCCCATGGTTATTGGAATCATGGGGGTTGAATACAATCATCTTGGGGAAGTGTGTGAGTCAAGAAAAGCAACCAAGTGAGAGGAAATTCATATGGGTTGGGAAACAATTTTAGACACTCAATATGTTTGCACGAGCATGAGGTAGAGAGCAAGGAAAAAAAGAGAGCTTTGAGCTAGTGTAGCGATGGAGGGAGAAATCTAGAGCATGTTGGAGAATTTTTTGGAGTGTATTGGAACTTAATATTGAAGAGCCAGGTTGTCAGGCATGAAGAGTCAACTCTGGAGCGAGTTGCACTATAAGAACAAGTGTTTTTTGTTGTTGCTAGTAGTTTTCCTGAAAATGAGTTCCCTTGAGTTTTCCAGCTAAGATATTCTTGGTTACCTGTGCTAAAGAGACCCTAATAAACGAATGGGATGCTTATGGGATTGATATCAATGAAGGGGTACATTCCTTGGGTTAGGCAAGTCGAGAGGAAGAGAACTGATGGAAAATCATGATAGTTGTAGGAGAATACCAGTGGGTTGTGAGTTTTATGAGTTGTGAGTGGATTGTGGGAGACCACCCTCTTTTTTGGATTACTAGCCTCAGCTTGTGGGTGACTAGTTGTTGAGATCTAGAACAGTCGGTCTATGGTTTGGTGGAATGTATGTCCTAAGCAGCTAGTTGCACAACTATTTATAAAAGATAAGTGTTTTACCTTGTTTATGTTGTAAAGTGAGTTTAATTGTTGTGTTTTAACTCTATAATTGTGAATGATTTATATGTTGTTTTAATGAGATATTTACTACATTAGTGTGTTGTTTTATCATGTTGTAGATGCATCTAAATAATAGTAACAGTTAGCAGCTAAATCTGGTTTTAATCCATTGTTGTAAGCTACAGGAAATTAATTTAGATAGCAGAAATTTTGTTTTTATGAGTATTTCACCCGGTAATGTTCCTCGATTGGGATGGGGAGCGTTACATTATGGTATCAAAGCTCAAGGTTCAATATTGAGCCTACATGGGCTAGCTAGCAAAACATTGGAGATATACGTTGCAAAAATTTAAATTTCAGAGAGTGTCTCTGATATGTTTGACAAAATATTCCTATGAAATTGGGAAAGAATTCATGGGGAATTTGAGAATGTAATGGGTTGTATACTATGCCAATTGGTCCGCAACGAAGCTAACTACTAAGTTTTTTATGGATGCCCAAGGAAGAAATTAGGATTTGGGCATTTTTGGATATTGGAAATTGGGTAAAAATTAGAAAATTTTGGGTACTTTTATGTACGATGATGTCAGCATGATGTGGAGGCCACATGTCAGCTGACGTGGAAGAAGAATGATGTGTAATGCCATGGTGGCAGGTACACAGTGGTCAATATGACATTTGGCAGATGATGTGAAGCCACGTGGCAGGCTAGTTGTTAGTCCCGCAAAACTACAGTAAGATCTTGGAATTTGTCTAAGTGTTAAACTACCGTAGAACGCGAAGAGGGATGGATATGTGGGTAAGGCATCACCCAAGCTCGCGGACCCATGAACCCGTGGTGGAGTTTTGGGAATTTGGCGAAGTACCAAGACTCTGGGTGTGAATAGTATGGAGGAGAAGAGGTAATATACCGTGGAGCAAGGTGGCATTTCAAGATTTGTCTTAGTCCTAAGGATCGGTCAAGTCGATGGGTGGATGGAGTTCTAAGAGTAAAAGAAATATGGGATCACCCGAACCCGTGGTGAAGTTAAAAAATTTGGCTAAGTGTTGAAGTATCACGGAGGCGAAGAAGCATAAGGAAATGGTTGTGGACTCGCGATAAAGAGGAAAATTTTCTAAGTATGGAAACATACAAGGAAGAGTGGTGAAGGACTTAATACATTTGTGGGTCCATCACTTGGGTGTGAAATAAAGGTGACAGAATGTGAGGATGCATTTCATAGACAGCAGAAAAAGTAACAAGAATAGAGATTGGGTTGTGAATCCACGATAAACTTGAGAAAAATTTCTAAATATGTGTGAAATATTTTGACAGGTGAGATTAAATCTGAACGAATAATTGCACGTTAGTTGAGCGTCGAAGATATGTCAATCGAGATAATGGATATTCCTTTCCTTTCCTGTGCTATTAATAATTTTTCAGTTCAAGGCTCAGAATTTAGCAAGAGAACAATGGTTAGAAAGGTCTTGAGGATGAGAATCCATCTATTAACCTAGAAAATTACTTTAAGAAAAAAATCTTACAGTCAACTCAAAAGAAGATTATTGGTGGCATAAAAGGGAAAAAAATGTATGCATTATTTTCCAAAATTGTGTGTATATATTTCCTTTGTCTAACAGAAATTTATTTGCATGCACTTTTTCTGCAGAATTAGAGGTTCAGAAAAACATTTTGGTTCCTATATGAGAACTAAAACCATCGAATATTCCCAAGGAGTCCTACAATCACGAAGAGGAATTTAGAGGTCTACATGTTAGAATGGGAAAGGTTGAGACTGAGTCTAATGGAGAAGAGTCAGGAATGAGCCTATAACTATGTGAAGTCTGCATAGAGAGGTGCGGAGCTATAGAACTGATAATGAAAAGATTATGAGAGTTCAGGAAGAGATACTACAGAGCCTGAACATGTTGTAGAAGCAAACCAAGAAAGACTCTGGCACCAAGCGAGAAGCTAGTGTCAGACAAGTGACAGCATCCAAATCCCATAACAGAAGAAGTGAGCATGGGAATGATAGGCAGTCAAGGATGAGTATGCACCATCATTTTCCAAATCAATCCACTAGGATATCTCATGCAATATCAGGGCCCGAGAGCATCCCAAGTGTATCTCATGACAGGAGACAAAGGAGAAGGCATGAGGGAGACATCTTGCAAGGTTAACTCAGGAAGATAAAGCCACCAACTTTAAATGTTGAGCATAGAAAGGATAAGAGGTCGAGGCCTGACTATTGGAAATGAAAAAATATTTCCAGCTGCATGATTACCCCTCAAGGGTAGAAATAATAATTGCAACCTACCATTTTTGAGGCAAGGTATCCATGTGGTGGGATCAACTTAAGCAAGCCAAGCATCTTGAGGAGAAGAGAGTCTCATGGAGGTAGTTCAAAGGATATTTCCAAGAGAAATATTTGTTCGAGCATTACTATGAGAGAAAGATGAAAGAATTATTTGAACTCAAGATGGGAAGCATGACAATGGATGAATATGAGAAAAGGTTCTTTGAGTTGTTGAAGTATGTGGAGTTCATAAAAGTTGAGAAAGTCAAAATACAAAGGTTTCTTAGTGGGTTACCCTCTTTCTACAGTGTCAATATACAATATGATAACCCCAAGACTTTGGAGGAGACCATAAGGAGAGCAAGGCATATGTATGAGCAGAGCAAAGGGAGGCCATTCTTCCAAAAGATTTGGAATGGCAAGATGAAGGATAACAAGGAGCAAAGGCAAAAAGGTTTTAAGCCACCCTTTTTCAAGAACAACTCCCAACTAAATCAGCAAGGATAGTTAGCCCAAAATGATCACAAGACAACGGATTCTTTTGGGAAAAGGCCAAGACAACATCCTGTAGAATGTTGGGGATGTGAGGGGAATCACTTATATAAGGACTTCCATCACAAAGGAGAAAGGATGAGGATTGTCCACAACATTCAAGAGGTTGAAACAGTGGAAGAAATGGGAGGAAGCATGCCAAGTATTTATGCATGCTTGGGCAACAAGTAAGAAGAATATCAGTCCCCTGTGATTGAGGTGGAAGGTAAGATCAATAATGAGCCTATAGCAATTTTAATTGATTCTGGAACTAGCCATAGTTGCATAAACTCTAATATTATTGAAAGATTTTAGTTGCAAAAGAGTAAGAATAATAAATATTGGTTAGTTCAGTTAGCCATGGGGGCTAAGAGAAAGATCAATGAGTTGGTTAAAGATTACCCAATAGACATGAATGACTCAACAAAAAGGTAGATGTGAACAATATATCATTGGGTTCATATGATTGTCTAACTGACATGGATTTTTTGGAAAACACCATGTTGTCCTAGATTGTTACAACAAGACAATAACCAGTCTTGATGAGAAAGGACAATAAGGAAATATTCAAGGCATTACAAGAGTTGTGGTTGTCAGAGAAATTTCAACCATGAAACTGAAAAAGAGTTTCAGGAAGCGATGTCAAATTTTTGCAACCCATATGGAAGAGGAAGCTAGAGATAAAGTGGCAAGTCTTGAAGACCATTTAGTCTTAAGGTATTTCAAAGATATTTTTGAAGAAATTCTAGGATTGCCACCGAAGAGAGACATTGATTTCTCTATTGATTTGGTGCCAAGAGTTGCCCCAGTGTCCTAGACACCATACAGAATGGGCACACTAGAATTGGAAGAGTTGCAGATGCAACTTGAAGAGATTTTAAAGAAGGGGTATATACGCCCAAGTGTGTCACCTTGGGGAGCCCCAGTTCTTTTTGTGAAGAATAAAGATGGAACCTTAAGGCTATGTATTGATTTCAAACAGTTGAATAAGGTCACCATAAAGAAAAAAATATTATTTGCCAAGAATTCATGATTTGTTTGATCAGTTGAAATATGCAAGGATCTTTTCCAAGATTGACTTGATATTAGGCTATCATCAAGTGGGAATAAATGAAGAAGACATCAGCAAGACAATATTCAGGACAAGATATGGGTATTATGAATTCACAGTAGTGTCATTTGGACTATCAAATGCCCCAATTGTTTTTATGTGCCTAATGAACGGAGTGTTTAGGGAGTACCTGAAAAAGTTTGTAATTGTTTTCTTAGATGATGTTCTCATCTACTCTAAGTCAGAAGAGGAACATGGGCAACATTTAAGAATGGTGTTGCAAGTATTAAGAGAGCATAAATTGTATGCTAAGCTAAGTAAGTGCATATTTTATCAAAAGAAGATTCACTACTTGGGGCATATTATTTCAACAGATGCGATAGCGGTGGATCCTAGGAAGATAGAGGCCATTAGAGGATGGCCAACGCCAAAGAATTTCACAGAGTTCAGGTCATTCATGGGTCTTTCCGGCTATTACCAAAGATTCATAAAAGGATTCTCAAAGATTGCAATTCCAATCACTTCTTTGCAAAAGAAGGGAATGAAATTTGAATGGACTTCCAAGTGTAAAGAGAGCTTTCAGCAACTGAAAGACATATTGACAAGTGCACCAATATTGAAGATTTCATATCGAGATGAAGATTTTGTGGTGTGCATCGATGCATGCAAGGAAGGGATCAGTGGAGTTATCATTCAAAAGGATCATGTGGTATGCTACAAGTCCATAAAATTAAAGGCGTGTGAAAGGAATTATGCTACACATGACCTGGAGTTAGCATCAATTGTACATGCATTAAAAATGTGGAGACATTACCTTATGGGGAAGAAATTTAATCTAAGGACATACCATTGTGGTCTAAAACATGTGTTTGGACAACCAACATTAAATTCCGGACAAACTAGGTGGCTGAAATTTTTGAGTGAGTATGATTTTGAAATTAAGCACATCAAAGGCAAAGAAAATCAAGTGGCTATTGCACTCAGTAGAAGAGCATATGAGGTGCATATTGTGGCCATTATCATGTAAAGAACTGATTTGAAAGATCAAATCATTGCAACGACAAATTTAGATAAACAATATTCAAAAATAAAATAGATATTACAACTATGTAATTTTCAGTAGAAAATTATTTCTTATGAGTTGAAAGAAGATGGAATCCTTGTATACAACGGAAAAGTGTATGTGTCGAATTCCAATGAGCTGAAAAATGCAGTGTTAAAGCAAATGCATAATGTGCCTTATGCTAAACACCCAAGATATCATAAGACAATTGCAATTGTGAGAAGCCAATACTTTTGGATGGCAATGAAGAAAGAAGTGGCTAATTACATAGCTAGATGTCTAGATGCCAAAAGGTGAAAATAGAGCATAGACATCCATCAGGGTTGTTACAGCAATTTCCCATTCCATAATGGAATTTGGGAAGTTGTCACGATTGATTTTATTACTAAGCTGCCAAGAACAGTGAAGCAACATGATTCCATCATGGCGGTGGTGGATAAATTGACTAAGGCAACGCATTTTATTTTGTGAAGACAACACATAAGGAAGCAAATATTGCAGAGATCTACATGAAAGAAGTTTCTAGGCTACATGGAGTATCGAAGGAAATATTTTTGGATAGAGACCCAAAGTTTACTTCCAATTTTTGGAAGGGTTTGTTTAGGGAATTTGAGATAAATTTTAATCTTAGTACAATGTACCATCCAGACTCATATGGAAAAATAGAGAGGACAAACAAAATAATGTATGTGATGGATCAACCATCGAAGTGGGAAGATTATATCCACTTAGTGGATTTTGCATAAAACAATGGATATCAGGCCTCAATAAAAATGAGTTTGTTTGAAGTAGTGTATAGCAGAAAGTGTAACACACCAGTGAGTTGGGATAATCCAATAGACATAGCGGTTGTTGGACCAGATTTATTAAAGGAAATGGAAGAACAAATGGAAAAGATAAAGTAGAATTTAAAGGCTTCCCAAGGTAGGAAAAAAAGCTATGCAGACAATAATAGAGTGTTTAGAGATTTTAAAATGGGTGAATATGTGTTTTTAAAAGTGAAGGAAAAGAGAAGTTCGCTAAGACTAGGAAGTTGTCCAAAGTTGGCAGCAAGATATTGTGGGTCTTTTAAAATCGTATAAACGATAGGGCTAGTTTCATACATGCTAACATTATTTGCATCCATGAGAGTTCATAATGTATTTCATGTGTCATTATTAAAGAAATATGTGTCTAACCCTAACCACATAATTGATTGGAATGTGATCCAGGTGGAGCACGAAGGGGATTTCCGAGTGGAACCAGTACACATCATGGACTGGAAATTTAAATTTCTCAGGAACAAGGCCATAGGTTCAGTAAAGGTTCAATGGACCTACTACATTCCTGAATATGCTACATGGCAACATGAAGAAAATATGCAGGAAGAATACCCACAAAATTTTGACAATTTTGAAGAAAATAGAATGCAAGACTCATTTTGAATTCCATAAGCACATCCCAAAGTCCTAGCCAACTGCGTTGGGAGTTATCATAAAAGAATGGCTCATTCCTTGGGTCAACCCCGATAAAATAATGGTGCATTCCTCGGGTCAGTGGGTTGAGAGGAACAATAGATTATGGTTGGAACTGTTGTTGGAGTTGTGAAATTGCATAATTTTATTTTCTAAGTAATTGTGATGTAAATTTGTATATGTATATCGTCATAGTGTGCACCAAGGATGGATCACAATTGTAGGGGAGGAGGAATATAACATCCCCACTATAATCCCCAGTATAATTTATGCTTAATATAGATGCAATGTGTGGCTATGATCCAAGCAATGTAATATGCAAATTGTATTTCTATGTTTTAATAATAAAATGTGATGTCGGCTGCTAAGGGGACATGGACAGAGATGGGGGATGAATTAATCCACAAGAGAGAGGAGGGTCTAAGAGAATGGCCAAGAGGGGCCAAAGGGGGGGATTACCCATGTATATTAATCCAACCCAGATTTTTGAATTATATTATCTTTTGGGGAAGACTTCTACTTTTTGCTTGAGAGTATGATAGCTCAATCATTGAATGCATGTAAGAGGGTAGGTGAGAGAAGTCACATCCCATAGTTATTAGAAGCATGGGGGATGAGTACAATCATCTTAGGGAAGTGTGTGAGTCAAGAAAAGCAGCCAAAGGAGAGGAAATTTGTTTGGGTTGGGACAACAAATTTAGACAATCAATGTTTTTGCACAAGCATGAGGTAGAGAGCAAGGTAAAAAAATTGGATATGGTGCAGCAATGGAGGGATAATTATAGAGCATATTGAAGTGTTTTTTGGAGTGTATTGGAAATGAAGATTGAAGAGCCGGGTTGTCAGGTCTAAATATTGAACTCTAGAGCGAGTTTCACTATAATAGCAAGTGTTTGATGTTGTTGTTGGTAGTTTTCATGGCAGTGAGTTCCCTTGAGTTTCTCAGATAAGAGATCCATGGTTACCTGTGATAGAGAGACCCTGATAAATAAATGGGATTCCCAAGGGAATGAGATCAATGAAGGGGTACATTCCTTGGGTTGGGCAAGTCGAGAGGAAGAGAGCTAGTAGAAAATCAGGATAGTTGTAGGAGAATACCAATGGGTTGTGAGTTTTATGTGTTGTGAGTGGAGTGTGGGAGACCACCCTCTTTGTGGATTACTAGCTGCAACTCGGGGGTGGATGGCTATTGATATCTAGAACAATCGTTCTATGGTTGGGTGGAACGTCCATCCAAAGCAGTTGATTGCACAACTGTTTATAAAAATATAAGTGTTTTACCTTGTTTCTATTGTAAAGTGAGTTTAATTGTTGTGCTTTAACTTTGTAATTGTGAATGATTTATATGTTGTTGTAATGAGTTATTTACTGCATTTATGTGTGATTTTAGCGTGTTGTAGATGAATCTAAATAATGATAACAGTTAGCAACTAAATCTGGTTTTAATTCGTAGCTATAAGCTACAAGAAATTAATTTAGATAGCATAAATTTTGTTTCTATGAGTATTATGCACCGTAATGTTCCTTGATTGAGTTGGGGAACATTACAATTGTGGTGGAATATTCTTGATAAATAATGTTTTTTCATGCTTTCTCTTGGATTAGGTAAGAAATTTATACAATTGTATGTTTTCTTCTTGATTTCAAGGTTAATTTGTCAAACCCTTGGAGGAGTATAAGGGCATACACCCTCCATCAAGATCTATCTTTTATTGTCATTGAAAAGGATGTTTTCAAAGGTTGCTACAAGGAGTAAAAGGGCTTACACCCTTGTAGATTTACCTTGCTAAGGTTTGTTTACTCTAGGATATAAAAATGCTTACACCCCTAGAGGAGTAATAAACCCTAGCTCATACACAAGAGACCCTATGACCCAATAGATAGGGCACTAATCTTTTTGAATTGGATATTGAATATTGTGCATTGGTAAACGTGATATCAATGAGATTGAATTGTTCAAATTTGGAATTTAGCCAAGTAACCTAGTTGTTATAATTAATATTTAGCTACAACCAATAGGGTTGCAACAAATTCACTCTTTTATCACTCTTTACTCGCTTTTCTATCTTTGAAATTCACTTGCAAGCCTTGGTAAAAAAAAATTCACAAGAACTAGTGGATTTATATTAATATGAAAAAAAGGCGTGGCCTAGACCACAGGATACAAAAAAGAGAGTTAAAAAAAAGACACAATTCCAGCTCTAACAGAGCCTCTATCAGCCTGTTGTTTATCTTCCAACTATCACTTGTCCATATCTTACTACTACTGCTATTCTTAGCTACATAGATTCGGCAAAAAATACCAATTATACAAATTGTTAGACAATACATACACTAAGTATTATTAGCTTTTTCTAGAACATAATCATTCTCTTCTTGTTCTGGTTCCTCAACAACTTCCACAGGTGCATTCAAATCCGGAAAAATTCTCACTTCAACTGCTTCTCCTCCTGTTTGTCCTACAATCGAATTTGAATGACCAGGTTCTTCATTCCTCTATGCTATCTGAGTTTGGAGAGAAACTAGATGATGTCACAAGAAGTCTACTTCCTCCTTAAGCTGGCCACTGAGAACATGATGTTGAATGAGTATCTAGAGTGAATGTTGTTGTAGAACGAAGAGAATTTACTCTGAGAGCCAATCTTTTCCTTTCCTCATTGCTATCCTCCATTTCCTCATCCACGTTTTCTATCCAATCCATGTTATCCATAATAGTTTCTTTGTCCAAGAGAATTTGAAGAGGATGAAATTGAACACTGAAAATAGGATGCTTCAAAACCTTAATCGGTTGCATAGGAATTTCTACAGAATTCCTTCTAGAGCCTACCTTAACTTCTCCATAGTTACGCACCAAATTAGGGCCACCAATTTCTAACTCATAACCCAATATTGTTGAAATCCTGTGATTGTCAAATGGCCTAATTTAACCAGGCAACGAGTAACCTAGGTGATTCCAATACAGGCTACATATTCAAAATTTTGCAATGAAATAGAAAACCTTATTCCCATTTGGACTCACATTTCCTCCAGTGCGACGTACCTACATATCAATGCCTAAATTATCCTTCATAAGCTGGCCATGCATCTCTTGGGTACATTTGACGATGCCTTCCTAAATTAGGTTGTAGATATGTACTTTTTCATCCTCGCCACCTTCTGCCATAATCATCATACGTCTCCCCTGCTTCAAATCCATCAGAATAGGAGTGAACTCAATCCCACACCATACATACTTCCTCTTGTGAATGATCTAGCCATGAGCTAACTGATATCAACTATCAATTTGAATGACGAAACCTAGGCACATGATTGAAATGACCGGGATAAGTAATGGACCCGTCTCTTCCACGTGGTTGAGGGAGCTTACCATGTTCCATGGGATTTTATAACACTTGGATGCAATCATTTTTACAGAGGGGGAACCACAAGCACCTCTCCATTCACCTCCATATGACCAGGGCCTAGCCCAATGGCCTTGTTTGCTAAGGTATATGTTGCAATGTTATTATGTTGGAGGATATGATAGAATTATGCCTGAAAACTGAGCACAGTTGTTCTAATGTGATCCACTAAGTTTTGTAGACTTGTATCTTTAGAAGAGGAGACCTTATAAAATAGTGAATTGTATTTTTATAGTCGTCGACTGTATTGAGAGAATTAATTTGTCTCTTCTTTTCCAATTGTATGCCAATATACAGAGCATATGCTTCTACTTCGTTATTGGTAGTGACTCCTAGGTTCGAAGAATACTCCATTAGTTGGTTTCCTTTAGGGTCAAAGAGCACCCGTCCCACACCTGCCTCCCCAGGGTTACTTTTAGAAGCTCCATTGAAACATAAAGTGAAATTGGATTGAGAAGAGAGCCAATATTGAAAATCCATAGAGATAGAATGAAGCTGCCAATCTGATCTGAGAAGGGGTTTGTGACGCATTGAGCAGAACACTTTAATCCTAGCCATCCACATTTATTCTTTCTGATTTATAATTTGAGGGACTTCCATTCTTATTCTTTTAGAATTAAAGAATTATGCTAGCATCCCTGGAGCATGAGAAGCTACAATGCAGGACTCATCTTCTGATATTTAAAAATAATTCTATTTCTGGCTAACCAAATTTGTCAGCAAAAAAATTTAGGTGTCTCTTTCCATACTCTCTAAAAGAAAATTTTCCCATAGAAGGATCCCCGATAGTGATTTCCCCATTTGCTGAGTAGAGTTTTGCATGGAGGGCCATTGGATTTTATACCATAATTCTGCAAATATTGATTTCCAAACCTACTTTGAAAAACTACACTCCAAAAATAGTTGAATGGAGTTTTCCTCATTTTTTTTACATAGACTGCAGCGAAAGGGGCCTTTGATTCCTCTTTTAGCTATATTTAATGTTGTAAGAATTTTTTCGTGAGCAAGAGTCCAGCAAAATATATTCAGTTTGGGTAATCCATCATTGTTCGATATATTTTTCCACATTGATTCTTTTGTTGGGATAACACTCTACAATAAAAGAACCTTATAACCTTCTTTATCAAGTATCCAGTAGCTCCCCAACCTCGAAAATCTTGCCTCTATAAATGCATCGGAGCAGCACAATTGAGAGCGAGAAGAAGAAGATTCTCTTGAGATTGAATATGAGGAGGAATAAGACCCAAATTCCATTCCTACCAAACACCATTAGTATGCCAAACAGAAATGTCAAATAAAGATAACTTATTTTGAGATATCATCCATTGTCTAATATCATTGAGTGAATCATTTTGACAAAGAGGGATGGAACCAAGAATCTTTTCCCACCAAAGATTAATTTTCTTTCCATTTCCTGGAACCCAATGTAGAGAGGACTGAATGAGAGAATAAGAAGCTATGAGGAGCTTCCAAATTGGAGAACCCTTTGACTAAGAAGGGGGAGAATCCAGACATCTTTTTCAATTTCCATCCATGTACTTCTTGACCAACGCTTTATTCCACCATTCATTTTTCCCTTTCACCATTCTCCATGGTATTTTTTCACCCAGAGCAAGATTCACGACTTTAGGATCCCAGACCCCTAGACCCCCATTATCTTTAGAAGATCTTACCAAGCTCCAATTTGCTAAATGAAATATTTTCGTATTTTATTTACCTCCTTGCCATACAAATTTTTGAATGGCCTGCGCTAGAGATTTTTTAATTCCCATGGGAGCCAGGAGGGAAGAAAAATGAAATATGGGCAAGGATGACAAAATTGATTTAATAAGCACCAAACATCCTATTGGGTTCAACCAGAAGGCACCCCATCCTTCCATTTTATCTTTTATTTTTTGTAATAGGATTTTCCAGATATCTCCTGGGAGAGATTTGAAGCAGATTGGCATTCCTAGCTATTTAAACATTTTCCATTCCACTATAATAGGAAACTGCAAAATTTGATCAATACCCAGGATGGATTGGGATTTTATGTTCCATGCGTAAATTTGGATTTTATTATGATTGATTAAACCTCCCGATACTTGGGTGAATTGGTCCAGTATTAACTTAAATCTTCGAGCAATAATATTGGATGCTCCTCCCAACAACAAAGTCTCATCTGCAAATTGCGAATGATTGATCCTCTTAACTCCTCTAGCTATATGAAGCCCA
>ML806385.1:234941-252784 GCA_009831015.1 Picea engelmannii | reverse complement strand
ACAGGCTAAGCCTTGGCCCTGTGGGACCAAGGCTTAGCCCCTAGGGGCTGGGGTGATGCCGGGAATCACCCCCCACGACACCCCAATAATATGTAGGTTTGTAATTTTTTTTTTTTTATTAATTTTAATTAAAATTTTATGTTATTTCAATTGCAAAATTGTATTTGTCCCCGAGGTGTAGGACAGTCGGTGACGAAGTGTGTTGTTAAGCCACTCCATGTTGAAAAGTCACCGGTTCGAAACCTGTGGGGACAAAAAATCCAACCATGTTAAGGGTTGGTGTGGCTCAGGCCGAGTGCGATCCCCGAGTGATTTTGACGGCTTAGATGCCCCTGAGTCGCGGTTTCTCAAGCCAAAGGTTAATCCCGATGCCAAGAAGGTCCGGACCAATTAACAAACAAAAAAAGAAAAATGCAAAATTGTATTTTATTCTGTTTGTTTTAAATGTTATTAAATTTGTTTATATTTGTTTTTTCTATTTTTTTACTTTAGTTTCAATTAAAATTGATACTTTTTGTATTGTAAAATTGTTTTTAATTTTCTTTTTAAATTTTGATTTTTTTTTTTTTTTAAATATGCTTAGAAGTTTAATTTAAAATTGGTTTTAAAATTTTCTTTTTATTATTTCGTTATTGATTTTATTAAAATTGTTTTGTTTTCATTTAAATATTGTTTTTAAAATATATATTTTTGAACTTTTTGTCTTTTATTTTAATTTTAAAGTTTTAGTTCAAGATTTTTTAATATTTTATATTTTAGATATATTTTTGTTGAATTTTGTTTTTGTTTTTTTTGCTTTTTTAAAGTATTTTTTATTTTTATTTTATTTTTATTTTTTATTTTAAATTATTATTTTTTAAATTATTGTTTTTGGAGGAAAATTTTATTTATTTTTTTGTTTCTTTTTAGTTATTTTTCTTTTTCACATTGTTTTTTAATCTTTTATTTTATTTTTTTTAATTGAATTTATAATATATTTTTTTTAATATGTTTTTTGGTCATTTAAAAAAAAATATATTTGTGAAGATTTTGTTCTTTCTATATATTTGTTTTTTAATGTAAATTAAAATATTAAAAAATAAGTCTGCACGGGTGTAGACGGATTGGCAAGTGCCGTGTAAATGGAAGGAAATTTGTAAAATGAAGTCTCATGTTCGATTCTCACCCGGATTTACTCGTGCGTCATTCTTGCGGGCTGGGTGGTTGCACCTGGAGTTATAGTGGTAGCCGACGGGGATCGACCCCCGACCCCCTGTCACGCGAGTACAAGAACCGCAAGTTGTCGATTCCCCCAGTAAAAAAAAAAAAATTAAAAAATAAAAGTTGTAAATAAATTTTCAAGGGACCATTTGGAGTCCAATTTTGGGTCGTTTATTTACATAGGGTTTTGTTATCAATATCACAATTTCAATTAGGTCGTAAATAGCTATGATTTTCACGTTTAGGAAAAAAACATTTTTTTTCGTAGCATCACTTTTTTATTTAGGTGTTGATTTTAAGGTTTTTCTGAGCTACTGTCTAAGTTTCGAGGGCCATGTTCGAAAAATGTTGTAATTTTGACCACGTTTAAAAAAAAATGGTGCTACTAGTAGCACCACTTTTTGATTTGGCGGTTGATTTTCATGTTTTTTACGCAAAAATATGGGTTTTAAGGGCCAAAGTTCTTGTTTTGAGGTCACAGTTCTCATTAAGTCGGTAACTATGTTAACAACATACATTAATTCATTAGCTTTACTCACATCATAGATCTAACCCTAAGTACAGATCGACACAATAACAATGACAAAATATACATCGCACTTAGCATCAGAAGTTAGATCTATCACATTCAACATAGATAAAGCACTAAGCCAGATCTAACCCTAAGTACAGATCGACGCAGTAACAATGACAAAATATACATTGCACTTAGCATCAGAAGTTAGATCTATCACATTCAACATAGACAAAGCACTAAGCCTTCATAGATCTATCTATCATTCATAATAATCAATGCACTAAGGAGATCTACAGCATAAATATCACAACATAAAGCAAACCATCAACACATGATATATGTGGTTCACCCCAGTGTGGGGCTATGTCCACCAACGACTTCTTCTTCTTTATTAGTCTTCAATCTCTTACATTCGTCTGCTCCTGTGCACTCAGCCACAGAGCCTAGCTTCGCACTGGACAGGTGATTTGTGCACTGTGCACCAAATCCACCTTCCCAAAATCAGGTCAAGGCACAGAGCCAACTCCTCTATGAGGCACAGAGCCTTACATACATGGTTTGTTGCACAAAGCGACCCATAACTACTTGTCTCTTTCACTTAGCTAGATTCTACTACTTCGCTTGCACTAAGCACACACACACACACACACATACATGTGTTTCTTCTACATTACATCCTTACATATTTATACATTTACAAAAAGGCCTAATCATGGGTAAACCCATGGGCTGACATCCCATAACCCATTACAAAACCATAATGAACCCCATGTTGGGTCCACAAAGCCCACAAAACAAGTGAGATATCGCGATCTCGGCTCCACCTGGGTGCTCCATCTTCAACCAGTCTGTTGATGTCCAAAAAGTGGTCAAACCCAACCAATGTTT
The DNA here is from genome assembly GCA_009831015.1 of Picea engelmannii. NCBI lineage: Eukaryota > Viridiplantae > Streptophyta > Pinopsida > Pinales > Pinaceae > Picea > Picea engelmannii. The sequence goes on along the minus strand of ML806385.1, from coordinate 250,179 downwards.
CCTCAAAAGTTGGTCGAGGGCCAACAAGCCCCCAACACTCACCTGTGACTCGTCCCGAGTCACTCAAATCTGGGCAACACTGCTTCAAAGGCCTCGAACTTGGCTCGAACTGCCTCGACTTGTCGCTTCGCATGAGCCTCCTTCTCAATGAACTCATGGATCAATTTCTCTGTAACAGGCCCTTCCAGGCATTGTTCCACTATCGCAACCACTTGGTCCAGTTGTGATCCTTGTCCTTCGATCTTTTCAAACACTGCATAGGCTTCCTCCTGCACCAGTTGTAGCCTCTGTGTGACCTCCATGACTTTTCCCTGAATGGCAGTAATCTGTTGTTGGGTCGCACGTTGTTCTTGTGATCTCTTCATTCTCTCGACCACAGTGAGTGACTTCATTTGCGCTTGAACTATCAGTGTTTGTTGTTGTACCTCTTGTAGTTGCGCTTCCAACTTCCTAAGTTATGGGTCTTCCATGAGGCATTCGTAGGTCTGCGCACTTCTATCGCTTAGTTGCTTTCATTTTGAGACAAGGACTATAATCCTTTCCACTGCGCTCTTAGTGGCTTCCTCCTTCTGATCGTGCACTTCATGCAGAGTGCTTGGTATTGCTTGAAGCTCCAAATCTGCTACCCTTGATTGAAGCTAATGGATGGCCTCAGCAATCTTCATCACTTGGACCTCAACTACCTCATATTCCTCCTATGTCGAGCCTGGCACAGAGCAAAGTGCTTTTCTCACCACTTCCTTGACTACATTTTGCTCTGCGAGCATCTAGTGGTTTTCCTTATGTATCTTTTCTCTGTCTCCCTCGAGCATTGCCCGGAACTCATCTCTCTTGTTTTCATACATGGTTACACAATACCGTGCAACTCATAGGTTCTCCAAGGTCTCCTCTTTCTCTTTCTTCAGGGCTTCTGTAGCCTGTTCCTTTTCTTCTTGGGCTCATTGAAGCCGAGCCTATGTTGCATCTGCCAATATTCGAAGTTGGGTGGGTTCATCCCCCAAATTTGTTGTCTCTGATGAGGAAGGCGCAGCAAGGACTGCGTGGACTGAGCGAATAGCTTCCTTTACTTCGCTTAGCTCCCTTTCTATCTTGCCATATAGTTTGTCCTACTTCGCTCCATATCTCTACAGGATGTCCTTAGAAGCATCCTCCATTGCTCCATAGACTAGACTTATATCATCTTCTGTGAGGGTGGCTTCCATCTGGGGTTTACTGGTGCGAGTCTTCTTTCTTGTTGAGAGTTTCTGCGGAGAACCCTTCCTCTTATTCTGTGTTTATATCTCGGTAGGGGGGGTCCTTCGGCGGCGTAACTTCACCTTCTCCTTTCTTTTCTCCTTCTTCCCCTCCTCCTTCTTGATTTACTTTGTCTCCTCCTCCTCCTATGGGTGAACCAGGTCTACTATCTTCCGAGGCGTTTTCCTCCTCATCAGTCTCTATGTCTTGGACTTCCTCCTTTTTCTTCTTCTTCTTCGCGCTGGTCTGTCAGACATGCTCGGCTTGGGTGATCAAGGGGCTTCCTATGATGTCGGGGTCAAAGATTTCTGCATAATCAACCGATACAAGGAACTTTTTCGGCCATTCCTTGGTGATCTCCTCCATATCTTCGTCAATCAGCTTATATTAGGACTGTAATTGCTCCTTTCTCTCATCCCTGTGCACAATGATATAAATGAAGTGTCGATCTATGCGAAACTTAGCTAACGGTCTATACCAGTGCAATGTTCACGGAGTCATGCATGGGAATGACTCAATAGAAACCTTTAACTTCTAGTAGTAGGCATGGAACACTGTGTTCAACTGCCACTACTTTGACATGTCATTTGTGTACCATAGAGTGGAGAACTTCATGGCCAATGGCTCCAAAGGTGCAATCTCCGGGAACGCAGCTCCTTCTGGAATTTGCCAAGCGACAAATGCAATCAACACAAGCAACTAGCTGAAATGGAACTCATATCCTTGATCATGCGCTTCGCAACAGTCTTTCTCGAGCTCGTTGATGAGGTAGCTCACCCAATTCATTTGCATCCCCTCCATGCATTTCCTTGTGAGGTCCACCACGAACTCGGTGACCTACGTGGGGCGGTTCTTTCTAACGAGCTTTCCAGCTATGAGCTGACAAGCTAGGTGCACTATGCCATCCTGGATAGAAGTTACCTTGTAGCCTCTCTTTCCCTTTTCTACTTCGTCGTATGCCTCCTTAATGCGTTGTGTCAGGGAGCAATCTCATGTCTTCCCTAGGTAGAATTGATGAGGGTTGGGTCCCTACATGCTCAGTCTTGTGATCAGGTGGATCAGATTCGGATCCACAGTAATGCGTCCGTTGATTCATAGGTATCCTCCATGATAGCATGACAAGGGGATGTACATGGTGATCAATGTATACTCGAAGTCCCATGGAATGCTATCACGGTTCACCGCGCCAGCCAAAGGTGGGATGTAATCAGGTAAGATCGACGAGAACTACTTCGCGTTAGGAAGATCGTCACGATGCTTACTTTGTTTCTCGGTCCCAGGGTTAGTACGGCCCGAATTTCGTCCAGTCGAGGGGGAAGCCTGCAGTCCCCTGGTCGATGATGCATGTACTCCCTCAAACATAACTTTATCAGCCATAAACTTCTTCAGAACTTCTTCAACGGATTTCTCTAGCTTGGTGCGCTCGACCGACATCCTCACTGATAACAAATAATTCAGGGTAGGTGAATGGATAGCAGGGTAAACAACATATGCAAGGTCTAATAGTACAGCTCGACACACACAATCACTTCTATGTTAGCAACGTTAATCACAGATGGCAAAAAACTGGTCCTGATGTGGCGTCTAGCGGGTTAAATAAGAAAGCATCGTAATGGATTCCTCCAATGGGTAGGAATTCCTAAATCAATACAAATCAGTCTGTTATGGCACAGTCTCAACATCCCAAATGCGATATAGTCTCCCATAAATGTATTTCCTATCCGTTTGGAGCGTCTTTCTAATGGTCGGGGCGCCTCCAACGGTCATATATCTTCGCCACAACGAAGGCCCATTCTGTGTGGTTATGTTGCTCTGGTGAAGTTCAGGGCTTGCAAGCCTACCTCCTGCAAAGTCTTATCTGTAACTTCCTTTAAATTTTCCAACTTGACTTTCTTCTTACTGAGCTTCCTTTCCTTATTTCCTGTGATCTGAGTCTCTAGATTCCTCTTTCTATTCATATTCTTATCTTCTCTTAGCATAGTAGCTTCGCGTTGTTGATGTGCTCTCAAAGGGTTCAAAGGTAATGCCTCTTTTCTTATTAACTCCACGGTGGGTATTCTTCTCTCTTGCATGGATAGGTCATTCAAACCTTCTTGCGTTCCTTCAACCTCGATAGCTAATTCTCTTGCCTTCTACTGCTTCGACTTAACTTCTTGTTCTTCTATCAGTCGATCTATTCTTCTAGCTATGAAATCCCTTAGCTCTTGCTTTTTCTTTTCTATAGCTTCTTCCTCTGGTTCCTTTTGATCTAATCCTTCTCGATCCAGATCTTTCCTAACAAAAGAGGAAAAGGGGTGTTGTTCTCAACAAACCTAATAACTTAAAATTCCTCTTCTGTTGATGTCCCATGGATGATGACAGGTACATTAGTAACTCTTCCACATAGGGTTACCATCTTTCCTCTGAACAAGCCTATCCTTCCCAGTGAAGGTACCACAGTAGGCTTCCCAAAAATTTCCCAAGTGCTTTCTGGCATAATATTCATTGGTGTCTCTTCATCCAGGACACAGTCTATGTCGAAGTCTCCTATTCTTGTATCTATGCACTATTTTTCCTTCAAGATTTCTAGTAAACTGACATCTTTATGATCATCCATTACTTCTTTTAATTGTACTAACATAATTTGAGCTTTCTCTAGCATGCTCTTGTTCTCTTGATTCATATTCATTTGTTCTACTTTAGTAATCATCCTTGGGCAATCCTCAACTTCATGACCAACAGTTTTATAACATAGACAAATAGGACCTACACCAGGGCATTCCTTAGCAAGATGTCTTGGTCTTCTGCAGTTATAACATAGTGCCAATCCTCTCTTCCTCTTATAAGTTCCCCAACTCTTCTTGTATTGTGCACTAGGATCACAATGTTGGACTTGCAATTTGCAAAAATTCTTTCTAGGTTCTTGCATCTATTTATTAGTCCAAAAGTTCTTTCTATGCATATGAATAACATATCTTTCTCTATTTCTATCAAATTTATTCAGGTCAACTCTTTCTTCTAACTATACCATGGTTTTCAGACTAGGACAGAATCTATCAAACATACCTATATTCATGCTTTCGAAACAAAAATTTCCACTTATCTTATTCTTATCAAATCATAAAGATTTACCTCTTTCAAGATCTTACCTCTTTTCTTCATATCGGGTTTCTTTCTTAGCACAGAGCTTCGCAAGTCAAGTAGACTATTGCGCACTATAGCAGCAGATCTACGCACAAAGCGTCTCTTTTCTTTCAGTTCCCAACAATCATGGTTTCAGGTCCCGGCAACGGAACCATTTGTTGGCACAGGGGCAGACCCAGGGTTCAATGCTTCAACAAAATGCACCAACAAAACCCTAACTACCGGCCCTTTCAGCAACACCTGTGAAGCAGATGCAGTCTCACTCGAGGTAGAGGCAGGGGGGTTACAAGACTCAAGTGTCTGTAATGATGTTGGGACATAGATCTGTGATTATAACACTTCGCAGAGTACTTAGGAACAGCATACATTAATTCATTAGCTTTATTCACATTGTAGATATAACCCTAAGTACAGATCGACATAGCAACAATGACAAAATATACATCACACTTAGCATCAGAAGTTATATCTATCACATTCAACATAGACAAAGCACTAAGCCTTCATAGATCTATCTATCATTCATAATAATCAATGCACTAAGTAGATCTACAGCATAAATATCACAACACAAAGCAAACCATCAACAAATGATATACGTGGTTCACCCCAGTGTGGAGCTACATCCACCAACAAATTCTTCTTCTTTATTAGTCTTCAATCTCTTACATTTGTCTGCTCCTGTGCACTCAGCCACAGTGCCTAGCTTCACACTAGAGAGGTGATCTATGCACTACACACCAGATCCGCCTTCCCAAAATTAGGTCAAGGCACAGAGCCAACTCCTCTATGAGGCATAGAGCCTTACATACACAGTCTGTTGCACAAAGCAACCCAGAACTACTTGCCTCTTGCACTTAGCTAGATTCTACTACTTTGCTTGCACTAAGCACACACACACACATACATGTGTTTCTTCTACATTACATCCTTACATATTTACACATTTACAAAAAGTCCTAATCATGGGTAAACCCATGGGCTGACATCCCATAACCCGTTACAAAACCCTAATGAACCCCATGCTAGGTCCACAAAGCCCACAAAACAAGTGAGATCCCGCAATCTCAACTCCACCTGGGCACTCCATCTTCGACCAGCCTATCGATGTCCAAAAAGTGGTCAAACCTGACCAATGTTTCCTCAAAACTTTGTTGAGGGCCAACACTATCCAAGATACAAAAACCTTATTGAAGCCAATTTTTTCTAGAACTTCCTTGAGAAAATTGTGCTTGACTCTATCAAAATCATTAGCCATGTAAATTTTTACAACCATGAATTTTTCCCCTCGGCTAACACTAGAATGGATGGCCTCTTGTACCAGAATAATGTTGTCCCATATTTGTGTTAAAATATTGTAACTTCGAAGAATATTCTACCTGAGAGAGAGTTGAATACTATTATTATATTATATTTAATTAGGCCCTATTGTGCCTTAGTAAAAGTCGGCCCTATTGTGCCTTGATAGTTAATTGTAAATTAAGAGGGTAAAGTGATAGGTCAGCCCAGGCCTAATTATAGGCTGGCCAAACCACTATTTATAAGAGAGGTCGGTGCCTCATTTGGACACACACAACATCTACCTCTGCAATGCGCAAGTCTTGGAGAAGAAGTTGTTGCAACTAGGGGTGATGTCAAGGAGGGTTTTTTGTCTATCTCTTGGTATTTCTTGGTCAAGTGGTGCACTACCCTTCCTAGTGAAGGAGTAGAGGAGGATCTTTTGTTCGATCTTTGGTCTATCTATATTGAGGAAGTTTTTGTTGGGTTTTCTCCCCCATGAGGGTTTCCCAGTATAATCTGTGTGTCTCTATTGTTTTTGTGATTACCTCTCTTTCACTGATCTTATTTATGCAGCTAATGTGCTAAATGAATATAATAATAAAGAATAACAGTAAATTTTATTTGTATAGTAAAAACTTCAACATGTTATCAGAACATGCCTAAAAGAGACCAACTCACAGTATATAAGAAGTGTCTAGCTTCAGCGCACCCTCTCCAAGATCCAGTTCTTAGTGTTGCAACTGTCGCAGAATTAGGGTTTGTGCATAAACCCTAAGTGTGATTTTTTTCCCATTTAAGGAGGATGTTGGGGGAAGTAACCACATCTAGGAGTTCGCCCTAGGAGGGCACTTCTAGTCCCTGGATTAGAATTTCAAAATTTGAAGTTTGAAAAAAACTAGGGTTTCCTCATAAAACCCTAAGTTGCAATTGCAATTGCAGTTACAGTATTAGTTACAGTTGCAGTATCAAGTTCCAGCTGCAGTGTCAGTTCCTTCATGCTTGTTGCAACACCAGTTGTCATGCCAACACCAGCTGCAGTACCAATTGCAGTGAAAGTTTTTTTGAAGTCTTGGGACAGATTTTTATTGTCCTAGTATGCCTTACCCTAGAAATTTTCCATCTAACTTTAAGTTACAAGTTGAAGCACCTTTGAAGTTTTAAAGGTTTGTTATTTCTTTCCACTGTTTTCAGATGGTGCCACTACCTATCGATGTTGTCAAAGATTTGTACTTACATATGTTTAAATTGTATCATTATTTTAAAGGGTATTTGCAAGAGAAAGGATATTTTATCTAAAAAACAATCAAATGTCCAAAGGGATATCAGATACAACACATTCATAGGAACAATGCAACTCAAGTTTGATCAATTTAATATGCCTCTATTTTTTATGATCTTATGAACATCCAGGTTGCATTTTGATCTGTTGACGTTATCATACTAACCATTTGTCAAAATTAAAGTCAAAGTATTAGATTGATTAAATTTAAGATTATAGATTTTATTCCCTAACTCTGATTTTTGTCAAGATAGCATAATGTCTTAGTACAGAGGACAGGTTGAAAAAAGTGCTTGTCATCTTGAGTGAAGGAAACTCAGAAGAAAAGCAACACACTCAATCTTGAGGACAAGACTCCAGGTTCTAGGTTACCATGGAGGAATCATTGATCACAACACTAGAAGAGTGTTTGATCCAGGTGGATATCGGTGGCCACCCACCTTTTCCAAATGGCTCAAAACGACTTTCTGGCAATTTTGGAAATTTACTATTTTTAGCAGTTTTTTCGGGTCCTGAACTTCTGGGGCCATTTTGAGGCCCTAAACGATGTTTTTTTGGGGTAAGTTGCTCTCGCAAACTATCTTCTATAATGTTATTTTGTCTCGATTGTTGTAGGCCTCGGATAGATCTTTCCAACGAGCTATCACACGCCTAAAATGGAGATCGTATGCAAAAGTTACGACCCTGGGAAGTTGATGTACTCACTTACCCAAACGAGGCCCACATGAATTTTGGCGCTTCGTCTCCTAGGGTTAGGTTTTTGGATGTCTAGGTCTTTTGGCATTCCCATTTATTGTAAAAAGGCCTTCAGAGCCTCATTGTAATCATATTCTTGCGAATCTGAGTAGCCATCACATCTCTTCTCAGAGATAAGTTGCCACCATTCTAGCGAGTCTTTCACTCTGTATTTTTACAGTCTCTGTACATTTCTTTGATTAATAGAAATCGTGTATTATTGTATATTTGTGTTTATGGTTTCATCTCTGATACATTTCTATTATATTATTGAATATTTGCAATATCTCTGTGCATTTCTTTATTATATCTTTGCTCTCATTTCGTGCAGAAAATAATCTGGATCAGTGGTATCAGAGCAGGCTACTCTTGATCATTTTTTTCAGTGCATGTCCCCGACGAGGTCCGAGTATAGCAAGTTGGGTCTCGAGCTTGTCTCTCTTGAATACAATTGCTCTCACACACCCAAGAAACCCTCAATGGTGGAAGAAAAGAAAAACAACGGAGCAAACGATCCTATCAATCTGTTGCTTGAGCAATCTCTCATGCGACAGAGGGACTAAATGATGGAGAATTTTGCCCACATCCTTAAACGCCTGCCGAAAGCATCAGGTGCATCTTCATCAAGCAACCACTTTGGAGGCACCTTTCCTTTCAAGGTACAAGTTAACTTTGATATTCCTGTATTTGAAGGACAGATAGATGCAGAAGCCCTAGAAAAATGGTTAACTCTGTTGGAAGGTTATTTCTCTGTTCACAATTTTTTTGACAAAGAAAAAATCACCTTTGCACTCCTTAAAGCTCTCCCCCATGTCAAACATTGGTGGGAAACTTACTGGGAGCAAAGTTCCACAGAGGAGTCTAGAATATATGGGGTCGATCCCACTTGGGATTTTTTTGTGGATGCGGTAAAAGAACAGTATTACCCTGTTGGCAACTATGAGGACCAGTACATGAGATGGACCACACAGCGGCAAGAGAGGGGCCAAGAAGTTTCGGAGTTCACCAATACCTTCCATACCTTGCACACCAAGCTGGGTATCAAAGACTCTGAGTGACATTTGGTTCTAAAATACTGTGGGGCTCTACACAGATACATCCAGACTGAAATGGATTTTCTAGACATCTCATCACTCGATGCTACTTATCGATATGATGTTAAAATTGAGAAGAAATTTAAGCACCAGAACAAACGGGAATTTGGGTCTGCAAATACGCAACAACCACCAAAGTATGACAAAGACAACCCTAACAAACATTCTCTTGAAAACCAGTCCAAGACATAGGAAAAGAAGGGTCACAGGAAGACAAAGAAGGACACCGGAAAATGGTGTGAGTTCCAAAAAAGCCCTTGGCATAACACCAATGAATGTCACTCAAAACAGTCATTGGTGGCCGAGATCAAAAACAAGGAGCCAAACCTTGATTCAGAATCTGATTCTGAAAATAATGGTAAAAGACAGATCATCGATGCAGACCCCATTGTTATTGTTGCAACCGCAGCAATTCAACCAGAAGAATCAACAGATCCTAAAGAAGGGGAGCGCCTTTTTCATTCACAAATGTGGGTGAAGGGGACCCCGCTGCATTTTATTGTTGATAGCGGAAGCCAGAATAACCTCATCTCAGCAGAGGTCATCAAACAGTTGGGATTGTCGACAACACCACACCTGCAACCATACAACATCGGGTGGCTTTGGCAAGGAAGAGATCTCTGTGTCAACCAACAGTGTCGATTGTCATATGGCATCCAACCCTTCAAGGATGAGGTATTATGTGATGTTGCCCCACTGGATGTCTATGATGTTCTCTTGGGCCAACCATATATGTGGAGACGCCATGCTATTTATGAGTCTCGACCCCGTAGTGTCATTGTTACTTTGGGGGGCCATCTCTACAGAATATCAGAGGTAGTTCCAACTATTGTTTCACCTAAAAAGTGTCGCAAGGTAGTATCTCATACTACAAAATTCAGCTTCTTCACAATCTGTTCAATAGGATAACAAAAGGACACCGCAACCACTACAGCCTTGCCCCAAGCACCTTCTATCCAACAGAAGCAGGTCGACAAGGCTGCAGCAAAGTGAAAATATTCCTTCTGTACATCCTCCTCTCATGTATCTCGACTTGTTGAGCAGCCTCAACCGCAACAGGTTCGTGACAGATTTCCATAAACTGAGCAGAGCGACGTCTCCAGCAAGACAAGCAGCTCACCAAGATGCAGATTCAACAAATGCTTTTCCCTCTCCCCCAGGAGCTCAATGCAATGGATACCATTGCTTCCTAAGGAGGGAGGATTGATCGAGGTGGATATCAGTGGTGACCCACCTTTTCCAAATGGCTCAAAACGGCTTTCTAGAAATTTTGGCAATTTACTATTTTTAGCAGTTTTTTTGGGTCCTGAACTTTCGGGGCCATTTTGAGGCCTTAAACGATGTTTTTTTTTGGGTATGTTGCTCTCGCAAACTACCATTTATGATGCCATTTTTCCTTGAGCGTTGTAGGCCTCGGATATATCTTTCCAACGAGCTATCACACACCTAAAACAGAGATCGTATGCAAAAGTTACGACCCCGGGAAGTTGATGTACTCACTTACCCAAATGAGGCCCACATGAATTTTGGCACTTCATCTCCTAGGATTAGGTTTTTGGATGTCTAGGACTTTTGGCATTCTCGTTTATTGTAAAAAGGCCTTCAGAGCCTCATTGTAATCATCTTCTTGCAAATGCAAGTAGCCGTCACATCTCTTCTCAAAGATAAGTTGCCACCATTCTAGCGAGTCTTTCACTCTGTATTTTTACAGTCTCTGTACATTTCTCTGATTAATAGAAATCGTGTATTAATTTATATCTGTGTTTATGGTTGCATCTCTGATACATTTCTGTTATATTATTGAATATCTTCAATATCTTTGTGCATTTCTTTATTATATCTCTGCTCTCATTTCGTGCCGAAAATAATCCGGATCAGTGGTATCAGAGTAGGCTACTCTTTTTAGCCTATGGCTTACCTTTACCAATCACTAAGTCTAAATTGTCACCTATATTTGTATTATTCATTTAGGATATTAGTAATATATCCTCAAGTGATGACTAATGAGTTAGTTAAGATTGCCTAGCCTAGTCATAATGCATGATTTTAGGATCTAGAGCAAATCTCTCTATGAGGTGGCATCACCCATTGTACTATAAATATGTAACATTGGAGTGAATAAAATATAGTGTGTTGGCTATTATGCCTTTTCCGCCATGTTGTTGTTCTTGTCTCTATTTTGTAAATTGTTGTTCTTGTGTTTAATTTCTTCAATTGGTATCAGAGCTGGTAGTGCTGGCCTGATTTCCTCACGGGAAGGCCAGGAAGATGTGAGAGCTTAGATGGCCGATTCCTTTCATTTTTGTGTGTTAACAATTGTTGGAGGGTCCGAGTTTGTTGAGTTGGGACGGATTATTTAATTTCTGGATATGATCTATGATTTGGAAAGCCGACGACTTGGATTTGCCCGACAACCAGAAATTGGACAATTTGCAGATCTATTTTTCGCGGAGTGACCTCTATGCGTTTCCAGCTGACTTCCAAAGCCCAAGCAGAATTATCACAATAGAAGATCCGTTAGTTCAAGGCGATTGTGAGATGTACATGCCATAACCACAACAGTAATGGGTATGACATAGTTTTTTTAATTCATATAGATTGAATATCATTGTTCTACTTGTAGTTCTGGTTTTTTTGTTATCAATATCAAATTCTTCATTAGATCAAGGATGCATATGGGTTATGGTTGACTTTAGTCATTCATGAGTTATGGTTTGCGCTCTCCTGGATCCTTGGCCAACTTCTGAAATGGCTCCTCACTGACCCGAAAACATATCTAGATAGATTATCATTGAAGTGTGAAAAGGACAGTCAGACTTCTCATATTTTTGAAGATACTCGATGATCTGTAAAGATAAATGATGGGAGATGGAAAGTCTGTTTGAATGCTCCATGGTTTTGGTCTCTAAAATCCCATGCCATAAAATATTCTATATATCTGCACTATATTTGCACCACGAATTATGTTGAAGCGACCCAGCCAGATCGCACCCTCCTCTATCCATTGTGGCAACTTTAGATCTACCCACATCGATATCCAATGATTCAATCAAATCGACATGCACAAGCAAAATATAAAATTCAATACGCAGCATCCAAGAATCAAATCCGCGCCATGCATGTCTCAGTAATAAATAGATCTGCATACAATTTCTAGTGAAATGATTTGATTTGGAGTTCGCCCAGTGGCCACCAGAATCGAACCTGCTATCGTCTGCTCATGGATTGATTTCAACCTACCTCCAAAGTAAATTTGGCCTGCAAATTCACGACCTGCATCAGCAATCTGATCTGAATGAGTGATCTAGTGACCTGCATATAATGAATTTTCTTACTGCCCGAATCTGATCATAGATGGCCTGCTCGGCGTCATTGTGCAGGACGTCAAGATAAAGGTTTCGGCATGCGCAGGAACGAAGCTGAAAAGCTTCCACGCCGGAAGCTACGAAACTTGCGTTGCTGACGACGGAAGCCACGGGACGGTAGATCTCGGTGATCTCTACGCTGAAGAAGAGAGATATATACTTGTAGAACTCAAATTACCAATCTTAAAATCTGCATCAAACCCTATAAATTTAATCTCGGTCTGTTGTTTCTAAAAAGAACCTGTTTCTCAGCAAGAGCATAGGTGAGCCTGCTATGAGTATGAGGAGTCGTTCCTCCACCTCGCTGGGGATCTTCGAAGAATTTCGTCAAAAGCTATCATAGGAGGTCGCATATGTGTGGAGCAGGTCGATGTAGCATGGATTTGATTGTTGTTGTGCTGCCACGTGAAGGATCTGTTGTTGGAGCGCTGTCAAAACTCTACGCTATCGACGCCTCTCACTTTTCTACTCTCAATATGGAAGTCACTCAGGATTCCTGCTCGTCCACCATCTAAAACGTGGCACATTCAACTATAAACTAGCGATTTTCCAAAAAAAAAATCAAAGTTTGTTGAGATTTATGCACGTTCAAAGTGTTGATCGGAATAATTGTTTGTTGTTAACCCCCCAATCATGGATACATGCCGTGTGGTTTCAAGACGCGTGTTGTGAGATTGTCCGTCACCGCCCAGGAAGAGTCGCAGGGAAATCTGCATATGCCACAGAGGAGTCGATTTTCTAGAAATTGCACGCGGAGCAAAGAAAAGAGTTGTTATCTGTGTGGTGTGAGTAGTTCATGTGGAGGAAAGAAGATTTGTGGAGTAGCCAATCGAATCCCACAGTGAGATCGTTGTTTGCTACAGCTAAGAAGAGAATTTTCATTTCAGATTCAGATTTGGAGGCGTCTTAGAGGTTGTTGTCGCTGCAAACCTGTGAAGGGAAACCAGCGCAGAGAAACCTTGGTGTATCCATCCTTCATGACCTTCATCAGCAACGAAAATCACTTCTGCATGCACATGATACGTTTGTAGTTATCGCTGTGATTGTTTACTTTAAGATTGCCCACAAGTAGGTTTGAGAATCTTATTAATTTTTTGTTGTGTGATGTGTGTATTAAAAATATATCTACCAAAAGTAAACAGTGCTTCTGAATTTAGGGTGCAATTGTAAGTCACGATGATAATCTGAAACATCCTGTTCTAAGTTTGTATTTTACTCAAAACCCATATCAGACTTCATTTGTTGTGGAACCTTCTGCATGCTGCTGAGTTCTGGAAGTGTAATGAAGATTTGTTTATATAACTTTACTCTTCCATTTTAACATGGTACAAAGAAGTCAAAGAAGAGTGAGTTGAAGCCTTGATGTGTAAGGGAGATTGAAAAATTGAGAAATATTGATTGTAAAAGGGGTTGAAGCCTTGATGAGAGTTTGGTGAAAGTTTTTGTCACAAGAATATCGAGCTAATTGTATTTGGGCTTTGTCATGAGAAGGATATTATAATAAAATTGAATTTTTTTTGTTTCGTGTCCTAGATCCGCCCGAAATTGAATAAGGGGATCTTAGGTACACCTTGTGTAGTGTGTGTTGGTGATTTTTTTCATGGTTCTCTTATGAGTTAGTTTACGTCTAGTTTTGATGTTATCCCACATACACGGAGTACAAAGAAGGTAAAAGAAATAAGCCCACAATTAATGTCAGTGAAGCACATACAATCCAGTATAAGCAATCAAAACACATGTAATCAAGCAACAACAAAGAATATTGAAGCAATGCACAAATCAAGCTTGTAATGGAAAGATAATTGGACGTGACTTGGAGTCAAAGCATCATCAATTTGAAGATCAATTAAACCCACATTCATTGTAAAGTTGCAATAGTTTTCTTTGTAAGTGTGAAATCAAAATCAAATTGAATTGCACTGTAATTTTTAGGTGCATTCTCGGTTGAGCCCGACACCAAAGAGTCATTATAATTTTGAGTTGTAATTAACAAGGTTGAGTAGTTTAACTAAAATCATTGTAAACATCACACGTTTGGATGCATTTTCGGTGGTAACCGACATCCTCAACTTGTTGAAAATTTCAAGCGAGCCAGTTCGAGTGAAGCAATTTCAAGCGAGCGTGAAAGTTTAAAGAAGAATTTCAAGCAAGCCAGTTCAAGTGAAGCAATTTCAAGCGAGCGTGAAAGTTATAAAGAAGATTTCAAGCGAGCGAGTTCAAGCAAGCACAAGTGAAAGAATAATGGGTAAAGGAGGAAAGCGTTTACAGAACGCCTCTCAAGAAATCAAAGAGTTGCATGAGTACAACCATGAATTACAAGATCAAATTGATATGAAAGATAAATTCATTAAAACACTTGAGATGAAGTTAATTCAAAACCAAAACATAATTGATCACATGGTTGATACAATGCAGTCAGTAAATGATCTTCGAGATGAAATTGAAATGAAGAATAAATTGCTTGATGCACTTCAGATAAAGTTAAGTGAAAAACAGAATCAAATTGATGACATAATTGATGCGACATCTGTCGAAACTCAAAAAGTTGATGCAAGTTGTGACACAGAGGATCTCATAGAGAAGTTTGATGCAAGTTGTGACACGGAGGATCTAATAAAGAAGATTGATGCGACATGTGATACAGAGGAGCTTATCAAAATGGTTGATGCGGAATGTGATACAAACGAGTTTATACAAAAGGTTGATGTATTTTGTGACACACAAGACCTTATCCAATTAGTTGATACAAAAGAAACAGAAGATATGGAATCTTTCAAAGATGAATTCCAAAAAGAAGCACAGAATAATAGCAGCGACAACAACAAATGTGACGAAATAAAAGAATACAGTCAACATCATATTTCCAAGAACTTTGTTAGACCTTGGGAAGAGTTACACTTCAATCGGAATCATCATGGCTTAGGATATGAAAATCAAAACAGTTTTCATATTCCAAATTACTCCAAACCAATTTTGTTTGTGAGTGTTGGATTTCTTCAAGAAAAATCAATATTAAATGTCGCAAATCAAAATGATAAGTGTCAACATTGTAATAGAGTTGGTCACATGGAGGATCAGTGTTTTGATCTCCATCCTTGTCAGAATTGTGGCAAGACAAATCATGCATC
>ML806385.1:144574-224882 GCA_009831015.1 Picea engelmannii | reverse complement strand
ATATATATATTTCAAGAAATTCAACTACATCTTTTGTTCACCATACTTCTTTTTTTATATAGTCTTCCAACTTGTGTGAATTTGAAACATTATGTCTTTTGATATTGAACCATTGGACCTTTTAATTTAAATGATAATATTAAACTTTAAATAATATCATTTTTCCTTTTTATTCTTTATTCATAATGCTCATGATTTAAATCTCTTTTAATCATGACTCTGTATCAATTCATTTTTCCTCGTGAGTTGATCACAGATATGGATCGACTCATTATATCGTTCCCATGCTTATGTTGCGTCCTCAATTCACCAACAGATCATATTTGAGCTTTTACTGATTCTATGTATTGTTATGGTGTTAATTCTCTATCGAATTACTCTACCAACCTTGGATTGTTACAGAAATAAATTTGTATGAGGCTCTTCTTTCAACCCCGTGTTTAAATTACTGTGAGCTCAAAACCACAGGCATGTCCATTTAATCGTTTGTTCCTAGCGCTTTTGTATTCTTCCCCTATTCTTCTATGTGGGACCGTATTCAAGCATCCAAGGGATTATTACTTCTATCCCCTTTAGCTTTTTTAACTTCTCACGTGACCGGTGTTGGAACTGGGTTCTCTGGTACTTCGTCCTTCAGGACTTCGGTCTTTTGCAGTCATTCAATCCTCCCAGAGTATATTTCTCTGAAGTGTGTATACTTTATTTACTATCAAATCAGACAGTTAATATTAATATTTTGTTGGATGGATGATCATGGCTTATCCATAGGCTTCAAACAAATCAACGGTCATTACTTAATCTGCAGTTGAGTGGATGATTCTCATTCACTTCGTGGCTTTTATATGACCACAGATGATGGCTATGTGTTAATCCAAACATGTGCTTAATCACTTATCAAAATCAACGGTCGTGTTTTAATTGGACATTGAGATGGACGTTTGTTATTTACTCCAGAACTTCGCGGCTTCGGGAGTTTGTTCTTTTTATAAACTTCCAATTTCTCCCAGACTAAATTTCACCGAAGTGTGTATACTCTATTAATATTGAGTTGACATGTGTCCATAAACTTCAATGGTCCAGATCTTATTTCAGAGCTTCAGTACTCAAGGACTCCGAGTTACTAGAACTATGAAGTAGTTCAATACCTCCGGAGTGATAACCTACCGAATAAGTCATAAAGCAGTGGTGGTTGCTTGTTGCAGGTTGACACCTCTGTTTACGTTATCCTTCCACTATACTTGATTAATGGTTGAGAATGATCCTGAATTAGATCAACGATTAGCCTTATTTTTGGATTTATGCTTACTCTATCCTTCCACTACACTTGATCTAACGGTCATGATTCATCCTAGAAGATCTTAGATCTACGACCAACTTTAGTTTGTGACTTTGCACTTTGGTGCTTCGAGTAGTTGTTGGTGGTAGATGTTGGTTTTCCCTGAAGTACATACTTTTGGAGTGACATAGCTTGTTGACGTCACTATTGATGTGGCATTGGTCGAGTGGCTACCACATTTCACTTAGATTTGTGACTTACGCATACCTAAAATGTCAACTGGACCTTGACACTTGTCACCATCTGAATGTGTCACATGTAGTTACTGACGTGGATCTCCTGATATGCCACATGTCCTCCTCCTAGATCTAACGGTTGTGATTAAATTGATCGTGAAGATAGATGGCTAGGAAGGATTGTGGATTCTCGAATAACACGATGTTTAAACCCTTTCCCGAATTCAACAATAGAAATTGCTCTTTGATAGTCATATCGATGCCAACTGTTATTCCATTTGTAGGTGATGATCGACGGTCTATGTTAATTGTGGAACCAAAACTTGCATGATCGTTAACTTAACCCTTTGATCCTGTACTGGCTCCCCATTGTTTATCTACACTTACTGAGATCCGATGGTCGAGACTTAATCGGATGTTGATCTGACGGTCCTCCTCTAGAACTCCCAGATCTGACGATTATCATATTTCACTCTAAATCAGAATTTTTTGTTACTTTGGGGCTTCGGCCTTTGGGTACACTTACCTATTCTAGTCTCTTTTTCTCCGGAGTGGTCAACGCTAGAGTTGACCACTTTCATCCTTGGCGCACTCTGAATAGATCAACGGTTGAAAAGATTTTCCTGCTCTTCCTCTAATACAACGGTTGAAAGAATGATCCATATGGATGTCGGTGGCCTCCCACCTATTCCAACTGGTTCATTTTGGCAATTTTCCAGTTTGGCAGTTTTTTTCCTAGTTTTCAGGTCCCTGACTTGCGAGGTCGTTTTGAGGCCCTAAACAATGCTTTTAGAGATCGGCATAGTCGAAAATTCCCTTTAGTAGATTAGACTAATAGATCAGACCAAAATGTGTATTCCTCGGATAGACCTTTCCAACGGGCTATCGTGCACCTAAAACGGAGATCGTATGCAAAAGTTACTACCCCGGGAAGTCGATCGACTAACTTACCCAAACAAGGCCCACATGACTTTTGGTGCTTCATCTCCTAGGGTTAGGTTTTTTTATTTCTATGGTTTTTGACATTCTTGTTTATTGTAAAAAGGCCTTCAGAGCCTCATTGTAATGATATTATTGCGAATAAACACAGTCGTCACATCTCTTCTCAGAGATAAGCCGCCACCATTCGAGCAAGCTTGTTTTCCGCTGCATTTTACAGTTTCAGCTTATTTCTTTATTGAATAGAAAACCAGTTTTAATGTATCTTTGTTATTTTGTGTTAAGCATATTTTAATAATCTATATTCATTTCATTCTACTCATAAAACATAGATCAGTGGCATAAGAGCGGTCTGCTCCTTGTCATCTTAATGCATGTCCCCAACGAGGTCAGGGTACAAAGAATTGGGTATCGAGCTTGTTTCTCTTAAGGACAAAAGCTCTCGCACACCCAAACGACCTCCCATGGTAGGAGAAAATAAAGATGATGGGATAGAAGATCCTTTCAAAAAATTTCTTGAGGAAGCCCTCATGCAATAGAGGAACCAGATGATGGATATCCTTCGACGGCTACCAACAAGCGACACATCTTCCTCGAGTGGAGGCACCACCCCCTTCAAGGTACAAATCAACTTCGATATTCCCATATTTGAAGGTCAGATAGACATGGATGTTGTAGACAAGTGGTTGAATCTACTAGAAGGGTATTTTTCTATCCATAACTTTTCAAATAGAGAAAAAATTACTTTTGCGCTCCTCAAAGTCATTCCCCATGTCAAAGATTGTTGGGAAACTTTCTGTGAGCAAAAGGAAAGAGAGGAACCCTCATTATTTATAGTCACGACCAGCTGGGAATCCTTCAGGGATGCTATTAAGGAACAATACTACCCTGTCAGAAGCTATGATGACTCGTATACCAAATTGACCACATTGCGGCAAGAAAGAGACCAAGCAATGTCAGATTCACAAATATCTTCTATACCCTGCGCACCAAGCTGGGTATCAAAGATTCAGAGCGACATCTGGTGCTCAAGTACAGCGGTGCTCTACATAGATACATCCATACTGAAATGGAATTTATGGACATCTCGTCCTTGGGCGCGGCCTATCGATATGTCGTCAAAATCGAGCAAAATCTCAAACAAAAGACGCGACAATTTGGGCCTGGGAACCCCTCGCAGCAAAAGACAAGAAAGGGCTGCCCCAACCTACAAAACAAAGGACAGAGCAAAGATAGACAGTATCAAGACAACAAGACCAAGCCGCAAGCAAAGATGGACAGTATCAGGACAACCAGTCCAAGCCACAAGCAAAGAAGGACACCAGAAAGACAAAGAAGGATACCAGGAAGTGGAGTGACTTCCATAAGAGCCATTGGCATAACACTGTTGATTGTCGCTCAACGCAGTCACTGGTGGCTGAAGTGAAAGCCTCTGAATCAGATGTGGGTTCTAACTCTGAGTCAAAACTAGAAAGGGGAAGATGGATCATTGACGTGAAACTGAGTGCCATCGTTGCTACCACCAAGCTCTAGCCTAATGAACCAGACGAGACAGAAGAAGGCGAGTGCCTTTTCCATTCATAGATGTGGGTAAAAGGCACCCTGTTGCGCTTCATCATTGATTGTGGTAGCCAGAAGAATCTCATCTCAGTAGAGGTCATCAAGTGGCTGGACCTACCAACAACACCGCACCCGTAGCCCTACACCATTGGATGGCTCCGCCAAGGAAGCAATCTCCGCATCAACCAACAGTGTTGATTGTCGTTTGACATCAAGCCCTTCAAATAAAAGGTATTGTGTGATGTTGCTCCTCTCGAAGTTTGTAATGTTCTTTTGGGCCAACCTTATTTATGGAAACGTCATGATGTATATGAGTCTAGGCCTCGTAGTATTATTATTACTTTGAACAAGAAATTGTACAGGATGCCCAAGGCAGTCCCTCCTAGTGTTATTTCCTTGATCTCTGCCAAGCAATGCAGGAAGTTCATCTCTCAGACCAGGAAATTTGTCTTCTTTGTGATTCTCTCTCAGAATAAGAGAAATATCACAGCCACATCCAAAGCCTCTGAAGCCGATCTCTCCACACAACAGAAGCAAGTGGATAAGGTTGTGGAAGAACACTCAGATGTCTTATCTTCTCCTACTAGGGTACCTCTGCACTGCTAGGTCAAGCATCCCATCGATCTGACCCCAGGAGCATCGCTACCCAATGGGTCAGTCTACCACTGATCTCTGTTAGAAAATGAGGAGATCAAGAGGTAGATCCAAGAACTTCTACACAAGGGGCACATCCATCCCATCTCATCGCCTTATGGGATCCCAATTGTACTGGTGCAAAAGAAAGACGGGAGATGGTGACTCTGCATTGATTACTGAGCCCTGAATAAAATCATAGTTCGGAACCGATACCCAATTCCATGAATCAACGACTTCCTTGATCAGCTCACGAGGTCCAAATACTTCAATAAGATCGATCTGAAGTCTCGCTACCACCAGGTCCCAATAGAACATACAATTGTATGGAAGACCGCCTTCAAGTCAAAAGAAGGTCTTTTTGAATGGTTGGTCATGCCCTTTGGTTTGAAAAATGCTCCAACAAATTTTATGAGGATGATGGACGATATCCTGTGACCTTTCACCAGTACTTTTGTAGTGGCGTATCTAGATGAAATCCTCATCTACAGCAAGACTTGGGCAGAACACTTGCAGCATATTCAGCAAGTTCTGCAAACCATGCGATAGCACAAACTATATGAAAACTTGGAAAAATGCTCCTTCGGCATCGACAGGGTCCACTACTTAGGCTACATCATTGATCAACATGGTGTGCATGTGGATCCAGCCAAGATCCAGGTCATCTGTGACTGGCCAGCCCCAACCACACTCTCTGAGCTTCGGAGCTTCTTGGGCCTCGCCAATTTATATCGCAGGTTCATGTTGGGATTCTCTCATATCGCATGGGCCCTCAGCCAAGTAACCAGGGGTGGTGGTAAGGAAAAATTTGTGTGGGGCCTCTCCCAAAAATAAGCCTTCGATGAATTGAAGCAGTGCTTGTGCTCATCCCCATTACTTTCATTACCAAACCTGCAACATCCCTTTGATATCGAGACAGATGCTTCAGACTATGTTGTGGGCGTCATTCTCACTCAACATGGCCACCCCGTGGTGTATCATAGTGAGACGCTATCAGATGTTGTCCGTAAGTACCCTACTTACGACAAAGAAATTTAATCCATTGTGCAAGCCTGCCGCTAATGGAGACATTACATTCTGGGGAAGGAGACAGTCATCCACACTGATCACAAGCCACTACAATTCATGCAGGCCCAAGGCAAATTGCAGAATGACCGCCATCAGAAGTGGTCAACATACTTACAGCAGTTCCACCTCAACATCAAGTATAAAATAGGAAGTACCAACCGAGTTGTCGATTGCCTCAGCCGACCTCTAGTCACGGCACTCACCACGGTGCTAGACTCTTGTGGACATGAGACCTTTGGATGGCCCCACCTCTATGAGACAGACCCTAACTTCTCCACCACCTACCAAATGTTGGAAGCAAATTCAGTGGCCACTGATTTCCATCTTTAGGACAGGTTGTTGTGTCATTTGGGCCATCTCTACATTCCATCAAGTGAGCGTGTGAAGCTGATCTGAGAAGCTCACTATAGTCGAGTGGCAGGACACTTTGGCGTTGAAAAGACAATGGCAGTGATGCAAAAACATTTTTACTGGCCGAAACTTCGACAGGATGTCGGCAAATATATCAGGTCCTGCACCGCTTGCACTATTGCCAAACCAACCACTAAGAAACAGGGCCTGTACACCCCTCTTCCTACTCCTGACAAGTCGTGGGAATCCATATCCATGGACTACATGCCAGGCCTCCCATCCACCAAGAGGGGCAATGACTGTGTTTTTGTTGTTGTTGATCGCTTTTCCAAGATGGAAATTATGGCCACCTGCAAGAAGAACATCACTACAGAGGCCACTGCCAAGATCTTCCTTGAACGCATCTGGGTACACTTTGGGATCCAAAAAATCATTGTCTCAGATCGGGACAATCGGTTCCTCAGCACATTCTAGTCGAGCCTCTGGTCACTGTTGGATACAAAGCTCACCAAATCCACTGCCTTCCACCCCCAGACAGATGTCCAAACTGAGGTCATCAATCAGATGATCGTACATATCCTACGCATGTACAATTCCAAGCACCCCCGCACATGGGATGAGAGTCTTCCCTATGTCTAGCATAGCTACAACCGAGCCCTGCATACCTCAACTCGACACAGCCCCTTTCAAGTGGGGTTGGGATTCCAACCATTGGGCCCCATGGATGTTGCACTACCACTGGCGAACACCTCGGCTGACTTGTCCCCTGCTCCACCAGAAGATGACAAATCCACCTGGTTCATTGAGAGGATCCATCATATCCGCCAATAGGTTCAGGATATTTTACAAAATTCCAATGCCAAGTACAAGCAGTGCCATGATCAACACCAGGTGCCACATAAGTTTCAGGTGGGCGACAAAGTTTGGTTGCACTTGCAGAAAGAACGCCTTATAGGGCCCCATCGGAAGCTTCACCCACTCTGGTATGGGCCATACACCATCACCAAGGCTATGGGTGACAATGGTTTTGCACTCAATGTTCCCCCTGTTATCACCCTATAAGTTATAGGAATCAACTGGTGACTGGGATATTATATGTCTCTAGTGTTTTTGTTGACAAATGATTTTTCATTCTGCAGATAATTTGAAAAGAAAAAAAGAAAAAAGAAAAGAAAAAGAAAAAAGAAAAAAGAAAAGAAAGAAAAAGAGGGCATAAAAGAATTGAAATAAAAGCCCCATGCAATAATAGTAACTTGGTCCATACCTTTCAAGCATGGCCAAGTTCTTTTTAAATTTGATTTTGATAGGGTAGTGAATGATTTGGCTAAACAGTTTAATCTTAGCCAAAGTGTCTAGGTTAGATTAGTGAATAAATCTGGCCAGATTGTCTAATCCTGGTCAGATAGCCCCAGGGTAGAGTAAATTCTTAACCCAACAGTTTAATATGGGTTAACTATCATAGGAAGATAGGTTAGTATGTAGGCTAGTTGCTTTATTGTTTCATTCCAATAAAACCAACTTGATGTAAAATGTTGCACCATGTTTCAAATGCCTAAAAGATAGTTTGGTCTAAGCCCCATCGTGGTGTCTACTTGAAAGTTTGGGGGAAAACCCATAAAAATGCATTTATCCTAAGTTTTCCCAGCGCATGTGCTTTTTCGCTTCCCCTTTATACTCCCTACACATACCGACGGTCCTGATCGCGGCACCCAGATCTACGGTGCACAGAGCATTCCGGACCCCCCCGACCGTTCTACTTTTAGTCCGGGGGGGGTCCAGAATCGTTGATAACATTTGCGCACATCTGGATGGCCCAGGGATGAGCGCTTAAATCAATGGTCCAGATTGGATTTCGGACCCCCCCATCCGTTCTTCCTTTAATGGAGGGGGGGGTCCGGAATGAGTAATAAAAGGCAAACTAAGATCTGCGGCCAGGAAACAGGCACGTAGATCAACGGCCCTAAATGGATTTCAGACCTCCCTCGATGATTTGATTTTAACTTAGGGGGGGGTTCGGAATGGTAATCTCCCTCTGGCGGGTCCCTTGTATTATGTGTCATAAATCTATTGGTCCCGAAGTCTCGTCACCATCTGCTATCTGACAAAACCCCCGTCACTTATGGACGTCACCTTCCACTTGTTCCACTTGTTCCACTTGTTCCCAAATTAGTCACATCCCATAACTGCTTTCAGTCCCCTCCCCCCTTTTTCACTCATGGAAATCCCCTTATTGCGACTTTTACCTCCAATCCCTAGCCGCCACGTCACCCGTCTGTATCTTTCAGCCACCGTCACCTGCCATCTCACCCCCAAATGACCCGTTGTCCATTTATTACTGGATAACCTATCCGTTATCCAGCTGACCTGTCTCACGCGCCCAACCGACCCCATTTTTAAATAAAATTACCATTTTCCCCTACTTTCATTGTTCACTCGTCGCACCAGAGAAACTCATCACTTGCTCCTCCGTTACATCCCGTCGCATTCATCCACAGTCAGTTGACCCCACTAACTTTTTGTTTATTGTAGGTACTGTTGCAGAAATGGCGCCAAAGCCCAGACAAGCAGAAGGAGAAGAGAATCTGTTTCTCCCACCTCCTGTCGACCTGGACAAGATCCCACTAGTTGATAAAGACAGATTGATCGCAAATACCAAATGCGATTTCGATTTCTCAGACCTCCAGTCATGGCTCGGGGAGGTTTTCCTGGACCAGAGCGATGAAATTGGACTCTGGGAGTCCAATTTATCCCTTTACCTCTTTCCCCAGATCCACCATTTTCCCGAGTTCGCACTTAAATGTCAAGCTCACTATATTCCTGAACATAGAGTCGTCGTCTCCTCATCCAGAGACATCATGTTCCTCATCACGCCTGAAGCCATAGACCAGATGATGCAAATTCCCCGAGCCAACTCTGCATCCCCCTTCAACCTGGAAATTCTCACCGAATTGTATCAGAAGATGACTTTTCCCCAAAGAGCTCAAATATTTGAGCTTTTCCTTCCCACCTCCGCTCAATTCCCTTCCACAAATCCCCCTTAACCGTCATCCATGTTCTCCACTAAGGGAAACCAGGTCATTTCTTCCCTTTGTGCGTTGCTAGGGTATTATTCCGACCAGTGGGTAGATGAGCCCATTCTGGGTTTTCTATCCATTTTCTCCACCGATGAAAAGCCCACCACCCAGTTTGATTTCAGCACCTTCTTAGCAGACAATATTCACGAACAATTCGTGAATTTCGGCATGGAGGGCATGTTCAAATATTCATCAATATTAGCCTACTTGTTCATCTTTTTCCAGGCGGATAAGTTTGCATTTTCCATGCAGAAGATGGATGCAGGTGGTAAACCTCAGGCAGTCACAGTATGGACCTCTTTGTTGAAGCATAACTCCACAGAGTATAGCTTCAAGGCGTTCATCGATCTGTTCTACCACCCTGTGGTCAGCATGTTGGGCGGCAGGCCCGAGCCTCGAATAAATGACAAAGTCCAGAGAATCTTGCATCTCTCGGACAACACAAAGACCGGGGATTGGTACCTGTATCAAAACCATACCGAGATCAGAGTATACGGTTGCAAGTTGGCACCGTATAAGCTGCCCAAATATTTGTCTGTCAGAATCTTTGCCTTAAAATATATAAGACAGATCATGAATTCAGATGATATCCATTTTGTATCTTTGAAGAAAAAGCAGCAGCTTCGAATCAAGGGGCAGATTGGCTCCTTCATCTACAAAAGTCGGGGTGTCGGGGATGAATCTGACAGGATGTTGAAAGAAATGAAGTTCTTTATGAGCTTCCCATGGCACTACGATCCTTATGGGATCATCTCAGAGATGAGGGTGAAGAACAAGAACATCCCGTATGTTCATGTGTCCAAGCCCGAAATTGAAAAATTCGCCAATCAGACAGTGTGGGTGCCTAACACCTTGGTCGAAGTGGAACAGCAGGTTCCCCCGACCACTGTGCCACCAACGACCACACCACAGGTCCCTAAGGAAAAGAGGCCTCGAGAAGATTTATCTCCGCCTGTCACGGAGGTATCTTCCTAAGAGTTCCAGTTGCACACTAAGAGGCCCAAGACAATTTCAGTTCCTGGTCCGACTGGAGAAAAAGAAGCCCCACCTACCATAGTGACTAAGTTTGTTATTCCACCCTTCGGTTCGAGTCTTCATAAGGAAATCACCCCAGTAGTACCGAAGAAATCCACAGACTCCCCACTGGACACTCAGACAGGCAAGACTGGGCCCAAGTTGAGCATTTTCGAGAAGTACGAACTGATCAAGAAAAAGAACCTGACCCTTACCAGCAGTACTTATGCTCAGTTTCGGAAGCAGACGTCGACTACGCAGCATAGGCTATTGTCTACATTTGACACAGAAAAAGGCAGAATGCACATGGCCTTTCTCCGGGCACAGGTACCAGACCCCAAGGTGATCACAGACTACAAGAGGACCACCTTCGAATTCCAGACGAAGGAAGCGCACCCAGTAGATCAGATGGATCTGCACAAACAAACAGGGGAAATGGTGTTCCATACGTTGGCGCATGCTTCCGCTTCTGCAGCCAAACTGCAGGTGTCACTGAACAATGCTCAAACGCAACTTAAGCTGGAGAAGATATCATCCTTTGCGAAGGACAATAGAATCAAAACTTTGGAGGAGCTGGTCCTCAATATCGTCTATGATCCTTCTAACGTCAAAGCAGCAGAGGAGATGATAAAGAAGAAGAATGCTGACATTGCCTCCTTGAGGAAATAACTGAAACTCCCGCCCACAGAGGACTCGCAGGCGAAGGAGATAGCAGAGAAAGAAGGTGAGAAGGATGAAATTATCAAGCTGCTCATGGAGCGGAATGCACAGCTCAAAGAAATGGAAGCTGAAATGGAGAGATTATTAAAAGAGAAGGAGCAGCTGAAGCCAATGGAAGTCATTCCATTGAGTGTCATTCCAATTTCAGGAGCAAGCACAGCAGCAGTAACATCAATCCCATCCACAACTCCATTAACCTCCCAAGAGAAGACAGCCAACCTGGCTAAATCCATGGAAATGATGAACCTGCAAGAGACAGAGATCAACAGGCTTAAAAAGGAAGTTGAGAACCTTCAGAAGCTTAAAACTTCTTTCCAGACCAGCCTCTCCAAGGAAAAGAAGGTGACTAAGCAGCTCAAGAAGGAGCTACAGCAGCTCCAAAAGCAAACAGTGGCAGGGAAGACTTTGGCTGAGGTCAAAGAGAATGTATAGATAGACATCACAAAGTCCATAAATGAGATATGTCCCATGATCCAAATCATGTTTGAGTAGAATGAGTTGGTCCAGAGGAGTAAACAGGCCATTGAGAAGATCAAAGTAGAATTGGGATACATGCCAACACAGCCAAATGAGATCATCAAGTTCCTCAATTCTAAGACTAGGGAAGAGCTGAAGATTGAAGATAGAACAGAGACCATCCTTGAGGTCAAAAGGGTTTTGACCAAGAGAGGATTAATGCTTCAGCTGGAAGAAAAGGTTCAGGTCATGGACCAGGGGGTACAAAGGTTCTTCAATAAAATTGAAGCTCTCCAGAAGAAGGGTCTTCCTGGTCTGAAAGTGATAAATGATAAATTAATGACACTCCCAGATTACAAAAAGAGATTGGCTGAGGTGTCCAAGGACAGTTCAAAGTTTGCAGGCATACAAGGGAGCATCACCAGCAAAGCATTCATGGATTCCCTTCAGTTGGACATCAGTATCCAACACGAGATTCGATACATATTCCTCACTAAGCCTACATTCGCCAAGTATACAGAAATGGACGAAGTGTATCGAAGACTGCTCAAAGTCACTGTGCCTAGTCATCTCAGATGGGAGGAAATATGAGATCTGCTCGATTAGCAGATGAGTTGTCCAGGTCCAGTCACCTGTCCAGTCAGATGAGGTCATGCAAAGTCTTGATCAATGGTCTACCCAAAAATCCGCGTGCAGTTTCACCAAGTCATCAAGCAGTTCCTAGATTTAGGAGATTTGTTAAATTAGTTAGGCTAAAAATAGAATTAGCACGTCCTGCTCATTTATGACAGGAACGTTTGTAATTTGAGTTATAAATACTTCACCTTTCGAAGTATTGAGGGTTGTTGATCTTCACACCCTGACGCTATCAAAATGTAACATTTTTGAAGAGATCTTCCATTAATAAAAAGGAGGCACTTTTACAGGATTCTTGTGTGTATTCACTGGTGATGTTTATCCTCTAAGTTGAATGTTATTCTTGCTTTGTGATCATATTGTTTTCTGAAACTAATCTTTAAGAGTAACGAATGTTGCAGGATTTATCTTTGATACCCTGTTTCTGACTCGAGATATTTTAGTGTTTATCTTCTGGTGTTTTCAATTAAGAAATTATTAACTGCTTCTTAGTTGGATTTATCTTTTTCATCTTTTCTTATGCCCATCATTTAAGTTACTAAAAGATCCAGTGAGTATATTATCTCGCCCTGTAGAAGTCTTCTTTTGAGTTTCTAGTTTGTATCTCATATTTATTAACACATAGACCCCATAGCCCAATGAATGTGTAGGTTGTCTCAACCAATTCACAAAACACTCTTACAACAAAAAACGACCTATTTCTTTACCTAGCCTAATATCTAAAATTGGAAACATAGCTAAATCATATAGAGAGATCCCTCTCTGAAGTTGGAAGGGCTAGATCCCAGCTTCAAAAGTGGTTGGATAAAGTTACCTTTGTAGATTTATTTATTTTTCAACCTCTAGGAAATTTACCAAGTGCTAACACCCCCTTTCCTTGGCCTACACCTAGTCTTCAACGTGGCTCTCCTTCGGCCATATTTCCCACCATTATTGGACACCTCAGAGATAGTAGAGAAGTTGAAACCAATAGAAATCAACCCTAACTGCATGCAACAGGTATCCAGTGATCATATTGTGGACACACAGATCAAGGGCACCCGACATCAAAGGATCCAGCTTTATCGAGTTGTCAAAGCAGCGCAGCTTCTGCACCAAGGCAACTGACTCACCCGAGGCCAAATTCAGCAAAAATTTCCTCATATGATGGGGTAACTCAATGCAATGGAGACCATTGCTTCCTAAGGGGGGAGGATTGATCCATATGGATTTCGGTGGCCTCCCACCTATTCCAACTGGTTCATTTGGCAGTTTGGCAGTTTTTTTCCTAATTTTCAGGTCCCTGACTTGCGGGGCCATTTTGAGGCCCTAAACAATGTTTTTAGAGGTTGGCACAGTCGAAAATGCCCTTTAGTAGCTTAAGCTAGTAGTTCATACCAAAATGTGTAGTCCTCAGATAGACCTTTCCAACGGGCTATCGTGCGCCTAAAACGGAGATAGTATGCAAAAGTTACGACCCCGGGAAGTCGACCGACTAACTTACCCAAACGAGGCCCACATGAATTTTGGCGCTTCATCTCCTAGGGTTAGGTTTTTGGATTTATAGGGTTTTTGACATTCTTGTTTATTTTAAAAAGGCCTTTAGAGCCTCATTGTAATGATCTTCTTGCGAATGAGCACAGTCATCACATCTCTTCATGGAGATAAGCCACCACCATTCCAGCAAGCTTGTTTTCCGCTGCATTTTACAGTTTCAGCTTATTTCCTTACTGAATAGAAAACCAGTTTTATTGTATCTCTGTTATTCTGTGTTAAGCATATTTTAATAATTTGTATTCATTTCGTTCTGCTCATAAAATCCGGATCAGTGGTATCAAAGAGGTCTTCTCCTTGTCATCATAATGCTTGTCCCCAACGAGGTCGGGGTACAAAGAATTAGGTCTCGAGCTTGTTTCTCTTAAGGACAAAAGCTCTCGCACGCCCAAATGACCCTTCATCGTAGGAGAAAATAAAGATGATGGGACAGGATATCATTTCAAAATTTTGCTTGAGGAAGCCCTCACGTAACAGAGGAACGAGATGATGGATAGTTTCACGTAAATCCTTCGGCGGCTACCAACAAGCGACACATCTTCCTCGAGCGGAGGCGCCGCCCCCTCAAGGTACAAATCAACTTCGATATTCCTATATGTGAAGGTTAGATAGACGCGGATGCTGTAGAAAAGTGGTTGAATCTACTAGAAGGGTATTTTTCTATCCATAACTTTTCAAATAGAGAAAAAATTACTTTTTCACTCCTCAAAGCCATTCCCCATGACAAAGATTGGTGGGAAACTTTCTATGAGCAAAAGGAAACAGAGGAACCCTCATTATTTAAAGTCACAACCACTTGAGAATCCTTCAGGGATGTTATTAAGGAACAATACTACCCTGTCGAAAGCTATGATGACTTGTATACCAAATGGACCACACTGCGGCAAGAAAGAGACCAAGCAGTGCCAGATTTCACAAATATCTTCCATACCCTACGCACCAAGATGGGTATCAAAGATTTAGAGAGACATCTGGTACTCAAGTACTACGGTGCTCTGCATAGATACATCCAGACCAAAATGGAATTTATGGACATCTCATCCTTGGGCGCGGCCTATCAATATGCCGTCAAAATCAAGTAAAAGCTCAAACAAAAGACGTGACAATTTGGGTCTGGGAACCCCTCGTAGAAAAATCCGAGAAAGGGTGGCTCCAACCTACAGAAAAAAGGGCAGAGAAAAGATGGACAGTATTAGGAAAACCAGTCCAAGCTGCAAGCAAAGGACATCGGAAAGACAAACAAGGATACCAGGAAGTGGTGCGACTTCCATAAGAGCCCTTGGCATAACACTGTTGATTGTCGCTCAAAGCAGTCATTGGTGGCTGAAGTGAAAGCCTCTGAATCAAATGCGAGTTCTAACTCTGAGTCAGAACCAGAAAGGGGAAGACGGATCATTGACATGAAGCCGAGTGCCAATGTTGCTACCACTAAGCTCCAGCCTAATGAACCAAATGAGCTAGAAGAAGGCGAGTGCCTTTTCCATTCACAGATGTGGGTGAAAGGCAACTCATTGCAATTCATCATTGATAGTGGTAGCCAGAAGAACCTCATCTCAACAGAGGTCGTCAAGTGGCTGGACCTGCCGACAATGTCGCACCCGCAGCCCTACACCATTGGATGGCTCCGCCAAGGAAGCGATCTCCACGTTAGCCAACAGTGTTGACTGTCATACGGCATCAAGCCCTTCAAAGACGAGGTATTGTGTGATGTTGCTCCTATCTAAGTTTGTAATATTCTTTTGGGCCAACCTTATTTATGGAAACGCAATGATATCCCTCCTAGTGTTATTTTCGTGATCTCTGCCAAGCAATGTAGGAAGGTCATCTCTCAGACCGGGAAATTTGTCTTCTTCATGATTCACTCTCAGAGTAAGAGAAAGATCGCAGCCACATCCAGGGCCTCTGCGGTTGATCTCTCCACACAACAGAAGCAAGTGGATAAGGTTGTGGAAGAACACTCAAATGTCTTCTCCTCTCCTACCATGGTACCTCTGCACTGCCAGGTCAAGCATCCCATCGATCTAACCCCAGGCGCACCGCTACCCAATGGGACGATCTATTGCCGCTCTCTGTTAGAAAATAAGGAGATCAAGAGGCAGATCCAACAGCTTCTCCACAAGGGGCACATCCGTCCCATCTCATCGCCTTGTGGGAGCCCAATCGTACTGGTGTAGAAGAAAGATGGGACCTGGAGGGTCTGCATTGATTACCGGACCCTGAATAAAATCATAGTCCGAAACTGGTACCCAATTCCCCGAATTGACGACCTCCTTGATCAGCTCAAGGGGGGAAAATACTTCAGTAAGATTGATCTAAAGTCTGGCTACCACCAGGTCCCAATAGAACATACATATGTATGGAAGACAGCCTTCAAGTCAAAAGAAGGTCTTTTTGAATGGTTGGTCGTGTCCTTTGGTTTGACAAATGCTCTAGCAACTTTTATGAGGATGATGGATGATATCCTGTGACCTTTCACCAGTACTTTTGTAGTGGTGTATCTACATGACATCCTCATCTACAGCAATACTTGGGCGGAACACTTGCAACATATTCAGCAGGTTTTGCACACCCTACGGCAACACAAACTATATGCAAACTTGGAAAAATGCTCCTTCGGCATGGACGGCATGGACAGGGTCCACTACTTAGGCTACATCATTGATCAGCATGGTACATCCATCCAAGATCCAGGTCATCCGTGACCGGCCAGCCCCAACCACACTCTCTTAGCTTCGGAGCTTCTTGGGCCTCGCCAATTTATATCGCAAGTTCGTGTTGGGATTCTCTCATATCGCATGGGCCCTCAGCCAAGTAACCAAGGGTGGAAGTAAGGAAAAATTTGTGTGGGGCCTGTCCCAAAAACAAGCCTTCAATGAATTGAAGCAACGCTTGTGCTCATTCCCGGTACTTTCATTATCGGACCTGCAGCATCCCTTTGAGATCGAGACAGATGCTTCAAACTATGTTGTGGGCGTCGTTCTCACTCAACATGGCCACCCCGTGGTGTATCATAATGAGACGCTATCAGATGTTGTCCGTAAGTAGCCTACTTACGACAAAGAAATGTACTCCATTGTGCAAGCCTGCCACCGGTTAAGACATTACATTCTAGGGAAGGAGATAGTCATCCACATTGATCACAAGACACTAAAATTCATGTAGACCGAAGGAAAATTGTAGAATGACCGCCATCAGAAATGGTCCACATGCTTACAGTAGTTCCACCTCAACATCAAGTATAAAACATGAAGTACCAACCGATTTGTCAATTTCCTCAGCCGACCTCTAGTCGCGTCACTCACCACGGTGCTAGACTCTTGCGGCCATGAGACCTCTGGATGGCCCCACCTCTATGAGACAAACCCTGACTTCTCCACCACCTACCAAACGTTGGGAGCAAACTTAGTGGTCGCTAATTTCCATCTTCAGGATGGGTTGTTGTGTCGTCTGGGCCATCTCTGCATTCCATCAAGTGAGTGTGTGAATCTCATCTAGGAATCTCACTACAGTCGGGTGGCAGGACACTTTGGCGTCAAAAAGACAGTGGCAGTGCTGCAAAAACATTTCTACTGGTCGAAACTTCGATAAGATGTCGGCAAGTATATCAGGTCCTGCACCGCCTGCACTATTTCCAAACCAACCACTAAGAAACAGGGCATGTACACCCCTCTTCCTACTCCTGATAAGTCGTGGGAGTCCATATCCATGGACTACATGTCAAGCCTCCCGTCCACCAAGAGGGGCAGTGACTGTGTTTTTGTGGTTGTTGATTGCTTTTCCAAGATGGCGATTATGCCCACCTGCAAGAAGAACATCACTGCAGAGGCCACTTCCAAGATCTTCTTTGAACACGTCTAGGTACACTTTGGGATCCCAAAAACCATTGTCTTAGATCGGGACAGTTGGTTCCTCAACACATTCTGGTCGAGCCTCTGGTCACTGTTGGATACCAAGCTCACCAAATCCACTGCCTTCCACCCCCAGACAAATGGTCAAACTGAGGTCGTCAATTGGATGATGGTACATATCCTGCGCATGTACAATTCCAAGCACCCCCGCACATGGGATGAGAGTCTTCCCTATGTCCAGCATAGCTACAACCGAGCCCTGCATAGCTCAACTGGACACGGGCCCTTTCAGGTAGGGTTGGGATTCCAACCATTGGGCCCCATGGATGTTGCACTACCACTGGAGAACACCTCAGCCGACTCATCCCCTACTCCACCAGAAGCTGACAAAGCCAGACGGTTCATTGAGAGGATCCATCACATCTACCAACAGGTTCAGGATATTTTACAGAAGTCTAATTCCAAGTACAAGTAGCGCCATGATCAACACTAGGTGCCACATAAGTTTCAGGTGGGCGACAAAGTTTGGTTGCACTTGCAGAAAGAACACCTTAGAGGGCCCCATCAGAAGCTTCGCCCACTCTAGTATGGGCCATACACCATCACCAAGGTTGTGGGTGACAATGCTTTTGCGCTCAATGTTCCACCTTTCCTTGGCCTGCACCCAATCTTCAACGTGGCTCTCCTTTGGCCATATTTCCCACCATTATGGGAAACCTCAGAGATAGTAGAGTAGTTGACGCCAACATAACTCAACCTTGACTACATGCAACAAGCATCCAGTGATTAGATTGTGGACACACAGATCAAGGGCACATGATAGCAAAGGATCCAGCTTTATCGAGTTGTCAAAACAGGGCAACTCCTGCACCAAGGCAAGTGGCTCACCTGAGGACAAATTTAGAAAAACTTTCCTCATCTGATGGGGGAACTCAATGCAATGGATACCATTGCTTCCTAAGGGGGGAGGATTGATCCATATGGATGTTGGTGGCCTCCCACCTATTCCAACTAGTTCATTTTGGCAGTTTGGCAGTTTTTTTCCTAGTTTTCAGGTCCCTGACTTGCGAGGCCATTTTGAGGCCCTAAAATACGTTTTTAGAGATCGACATAGTCAAATTTTCCTTTTAGTAGATTGCACCAAAATGTGTAGTCCTCAGATAGACCTTTCCAACGGTCTATCGTGCGCCTAAAACGGAGATTGTATACAAAAGTTACGACCCCGAGAAGTCGACTGACTAACTTACCCAAACGGGGCCCACATGACTTTTGGCGCTTCATCTCCTAGGGTTAGGTTTTTGGATTTCTAGGGTTTTTGACATTCCTGTTTATTGTAAAAATGTCTTCAGAGCCTCATTGTAATGATCTTCTTGCGAATGACTGCAGTTGTCACATCTCTTCTCAGAGATAATCTACCACCATTCCAACAAGCTTGTTTTCCGCTGCATTTTACAGTTTCAACTTATTTCCTTATTGAATAGAAAACCAACTTGACTGTATCTCTGTTATTATGTGTTAATCATATTTTAATAATCTGTATTCATTTCATTCTGCTCATAAAATCTGGATCAGTGGTATCAGAGCGGTCTTCTCCTTGTCGTCTTAATGCATGTCCCCAATGAGGTTGGGGTACAAAGAATTGGGTCTCGACCTTGTTTCTCTAGAGGACAAAAGCTCTCACACGCCCAAACGACCTCTCATGGCAGGAGAAAATAAATATGATGGGACAGGAGATCCTTTCAAAATGTTGCTTGAGGAATCCCTCACACAACAAAGGAACAAGATGATGGATAGTTTCACGCAAATCCTTTGGCGGCTACCAACAAGCGATGCATCTTCCTCGAGCGAAGGCGCCGCCCCCTTAAAAGTACAAATCAACTTCGATATTCCTATATTTGAAGGTCAGATAGACGTGGATGTTGTAGACAAGTGGTTGAATCTACTAGAAGGGTATTTTTCTGTACATAACTTTTCAAATAGAGAAAAAATTACTTTTTCTCTCCTCAAAGTTGTCCCCCATGTCAAAGATTGCTGGGAAACTTTTTGTGAGCAAAAGGAAACGGAGGAACCCTCATTATTTACATTCACGGCCAGATGGGAATCCTTTAGGGACACTATTAAGGAACAATACTACCCTGTCAAAAGCTATGATGACTTGTATACCAAATGGACCACACTGCGGCAAGAAAGAGACCAAGCAGTGCCAGATTTCACAAATATCTTCCATACCCTGGACACCAAGTTGGGTATCAAAGATTCAGAGCGACATCTGGTGCTCAAGTACCATGGTTATCTACATAGATACATCCAGACCGAAATGGAATTTATGGACATCTCGTCCTTGGGCGTGGCCTATTGATATGCCGTCAAAATCGAGCAGAAGCTCAAACAAAAGACGCGACAATTTGGGCCTGGGAACCCCTCGCAGCAAAAGCCAGGAAAGGGCGGCCCCAACCTATAGAACAAAGGACAGAGAAAAGATGGACAGTATCAGGACAACAATTCCAAGTTGCAAGAAAAGAAGGACACTGGAAAGACAAAGAAGGATATTGGGAAGTGGTGCGACTTCCATAAGAGCCCTTAGCATAACACTGTTGATTGTCGCTCAAAGCAGTCGTTGGTGGCTGAAGTGAAAGCCTCTGCATCAGATGTAGGTTCTGACTCTGAGTCAGAACCAGAAAGAGGAAGATGGATTGTTGATGTGGAGTTGAATGCCACCGTTGCTACCACCAAGCTCCAGCCTAATGAACCAGACGAGCCAGAAGAAGGCGAGCGCCTTTTCCATTCAAAGATGTGGGTAAAAGGCACCCCGCTGCACTTCATCATTGATAGTAGTAGCCAGAAGAACCTCATCTCAGCAGAGGTCTTCAAGAGGCTGGACCTGCCAACAAAGCTGCACCCGCACCCCTACACCATTGGATGGCTATGCCAAGGAAGCGATCTCCGCGTCAGCCAACAGTGTTGACTGTCCTACGGCATCAAACCCTTTAAAGATGAGGTATTGTGTGATGTTGCTCCTCTCAAAGTTTGTAATGTTCTTTTGGGCCAACCTTACTTATGGAAACGCCATGATGTATATGAGTCTAGGCCTCGTAGTGTTATTATTACTTTGAATAAGAAATTGTACAGGATACCCGAGGCAGTCCCTCCTAGTGTTGTTTCCTTGATCTCTTCCAAGCAATGCAGGAAGGTCATCACTCAGACCGGGAAATTTTTCTTCTTCATGATTCACTCTCAGAGTAAGAGAAAGATCGCAGCCACATCCAGGGCCTCTACGGCCGATCTCTCCACACAACAGAAGCAAGTGGATAAGGTCATGGAAGAACACTCAAATGTCTTCTCCTATCCTACCGGGGTACCTCTGCACTACCAGGTCAAGCATCCCATCGATCTAACCCCAGGTGCACCGCTATCCAATGGGCCAGTCTACCACCACTCTCTATTAGAAAATGAGGAGATCAAGAGGTAGATCCAAGAACTTCTCCACAAGGGACACATCCATCCCAGCTCATCACCTTGTGGGATCCCAATCGTACTGGTGCAGAAGAAATACGGGACCTAGCAACTCTGCATTGATTACCAGGCCCTGAATAAAATCACAGTCCGGAACCGATAACTGATTCTCTAAATCGACGACCTCCTTGATCAGCTCATGGGGGACAAATACTTCAGTAAGATTTATCTGAAGTCTGGCTACCACCAAGTCCCAATAGAACATATAGATGTATGGAAGACTGCCTTCAAGTCAAAAGAAGGTCTTTTTGAATGGTTGGTCATGGCCTTTGGTTTGACAAATGCTCCAACAACTTTTATGAGGATGATGGATAATATCCTGCAACCTTTCACCAGTACTTTTGTAGTGGTGTATCTGGATGACATCCTCATCTACAGTAAGACTTGGGCGGAACACTTGTAGCATATTCAGCAGGTTCTGCACACCCTGTTGCAGCACAAACTATATGCAAACTTTGAAAAATGCTCCTTCCTCATGGACAGGGTCCACTAATTAGGCTATATCGTTGATCAGCATGGTGTGCATGTGGATCCAGCCAAGATCCAGGTCATCCAGGACTAGCCAGCCCCAACCACACTCTCTGAGCTTCGAAGCTTCTTGGGCCTCGCCAATTTCTATCGCAGGTTCGTGTTGGGATTCTCTCATATCGCATGGGCCCTCAACCAAGTAACCAGGGGTGGTGGTAAGGAAAACTTTGTGAGGGGCCTGTCCCAAAAATAAGCCTTCGATGAATTGAAGCAGCTCTTGTGCTCATCCCTGGTACTTTCATTACCGGACCTACAACATCCCTTTGACATCAAGATAGATGCTTCAGACTACGTTGTGGGTGTCATTCTCACTCAACATGGCCACCCCGTGGCGTATCATAGTGAGACGCTATCAGATGTTGTTCGTAAGTACCCTACTTACGACAAAGAAATGTACTCCATTGTGCAAGATTGCCGCCAGTGGAGACATTACATTCTGGGGTAGGAGACAGTCATCCACACTGATCATAAGCCACTACAATTCATGCAGACCCAAGGCAAATTGCAGAATAACCACCATCAGAAGTGGTCCACATACTTACAGTAGTTCCACCTCAACATCAAGTATAAAACAAGAAGAACCAACCGAGTTGCCAATTGCCTCAGCCGACCTCCAGTCGTGGCACTCACCACAGTGCTAGACTCTTGTGGCCATGAGACCTCTAGATGGCCCCACCTCTATGAGACAGAACCTGACTTCTCCACCACCTACCAAATGTTGGGAGCAAACTCAGTGGTCACTGATTTCCATCTTCAGGATGAGTTGTTGTGTCATCTGGTCCATCTCTTCTTTCCATCAAGCGAGCACGTGAAGCTGATCTGGGAAGCTCACTACAGTCGGGGGACAAGACACTTTGGCGTCGAAAAGACAGTGGCAGTGCTGTAAAAATATTTCTACTGGCCGAAACTTTGACAGGATGTCGGCAAGTATATCAGGTCCTGCACCGCCTATGCTATTGCCAAATCGACCACTAAGAAATAGGGCCTGTACACCCCTCTTCCTACTCCTAACAAGCCATGGGAATCCATATCCATGGACTACATGTCAAGCCTCCCGTCCACCAAGAGGGGCAATGACTGTGTTTTTCTAGTTGTTGATCACTTTTCCAAGATGGCGATTATGGCCACCTGCAAGAAGAACATCACTGTAGAGGCCACTACCAAGCTCTTCTTTGAACACGTTTGGGTACACTTTGGGATCCCAAAAACCATTGTCTCAAATCAGAACAGTTAGTTCCTCAACACATTCTAGTCGAGCCTCTGGTCACTGTTGGATACCAAGCTCACCAAATCCACTGCCTTCCACCCCCAAATAAATGGCCAAACTGAGGTCGTCAATCATATGATCGTACATATCCTGCGTAGGTACAATTCCAAGCACCGACACACATGGGATGATAATCTTCCCTATGTCCAGCATAGCTACAACCGAGCACTGCATAGTTCAACTCGACATAGCCCCTTTCAAGTGGGGTTGGGATTCCAACCATTGGGCCCCATGGATGTTGCACTACCATTGGCGAACACCTCGGTCAACTCGTCCCCTGCTCCACCAGAAGCTGACAAAGCCACTCGGTTCATTGAAAGGATCCATCACATCAACCAACAGGTTCAGGATATTTTAGAGAAGTCCAATGCCAAGTACAAGCAGTGCCATGATCAACACTGGGTGCCACATAAGTTTCAGGTGGGTGACAAAGTTTGGTTGCACTTGCAGAAAGAACGCCTTACAGGGCCCCATCAGAAGCTTCGCCCACTCTGGTATGGGCCATACACCATCACCAAGGATGTGGGTGACAATGCTTTTGTGCTCAACATTCCCCCTTTCCTTGGCCTTCACCCAGTCTTCAACGTGGCTCTCCTTCAGCCATATTTCCCACCATTATTGGACACCACAGAGATAGTAGAGTAGTTGACACCACCAAAACTCAACTCTGACTACATGCAACAGGAATCTAGTGATCAGATTGTGGAAACACAAATCAAGGGCACCCGACAGCAAAGGATCCATCTTTATCGAGTTGTCAAAGTAGGGCAGCTCCTGCACCAAGGCAAGTGGTTCACCCGGGGCCAAATTCAGCAAAAATTTCCTCATCTGATGGGGGAACTCAATGCAATGGAGACCATTGCTTCCTAAGCGGGGAGGATTGATCCATATGGATGTCGGTGGCCTCCCACCTATTCCAATTGGTTCATTTTGGCAGTTTGGCAGTTTTTTTCCTAGTTTTCAGGTCCCTGACTTGCGGGGCCATTTTGAGGCCCTAAACAACGTTTTTAGAGATCGGCACAGTTGAAAATGCCCTTTAATAAATCAAACTTGTATATCGAACCAAAATGTGTAGTCCTCGAATAGACCTTTCCAACGGGCTATCGTGCGCCTAAAACGGAGATCGTATGCAAAAGTTACGACCCCGGGAAGTCGACCGACTAACTTACCCAAACGAGGCCCACATGACTTTTGGCGCTTCATCTCCTAGGGTTAGGTTTTTGGATTTCTAGGGTTTTTGACATTCCTTTTTATTGTAAAAAGGCCTTAAGAGCCTCATTGTAATGATCTTCTTGCAAATGAGTGCAGCCGTCACATCTCTTCTCAGAGATAAGCCGCCACCATTCCAGCAAGCTTGTTTCCCGCTACATTTTACAGTTTCAGCTTATTTCCTTATTGAATAGAAAACCAGCTTTACTGTATCTCTGTTATTATGTGTTAATAATCTTTTAATAATTTGTATTCATTTCGTTCTACTCATAAAATCCAGATCACAGAAGTTCATGACTTCGAGACTTTGGGGCTTTGGTGGTCCAAGTAATTGTTGCTCCAATTTTCACAGAAGTTGGTCAACACCGAAGTGGTCAACATGGAAGTGCTTATGCTATCCTTCCACTTGGCTTAGATTAGTGGTTCTAACTGATCTGATGGTTGCAATTACTCCTGAAAATTATTATCAACTAACAAGAATCTTTTGGAGTTTTACTGTGGGGATTTCAATCCCGATAGCGTTTATGTAGTGTGTTATCCCTTCTGGGCTTCGGGTTAATGTTCTTCTATTGATATGTTCATCGTTATTTCTCCTAAAATTTTAATAACTATTTGTTCATTCTTTTATGCATTGATTTTCAGTCGCTAACTCTCCTGAGCTCTTAATTCCTTGTGCTTCGTTACTCCTTTTGTACATGGATTCTCTGCATGCTACCTCTCCTAAGCATTAGAGTCATAGGATCATTATCGATCCTATCGTGATCAACAATGATCACAAATTTCTTATGCCACAAGGTGATCTTCCTTTTCTTTTGATTATTGTACATGTTGGACTCATGTTGCCATCAATGACGGCACATAATCAATAATGCCAACAATCTCCCCCTTTGTCATTGATGGCAACATATCTGTAAAACAAAATGAGTTTGTATCTTTGCTCCCCCTATCACCGATCTCCTTTTCTATCTAATGCCAAAAAATTTTATGCTTAAATTTGTTTTACTACTTCTCTCCTCCTTTGACATCAATGACAAAGAGTGAGGCTCTGACTATTTTTCTCCTCCTATTAATTTACTAACTGCTTATCTCAGTTCATTGGGATATTTGAGTTCAAATAGGTAGTTTTCTTGATACCAGCTTGTAGTGATACCAATTTGTAGTGATCAAGTATTTTAAACCTAATCTAATTACTTTCTTATTTGATAACCAAAATACTCCCCCTGAGTTTTTATTGTCTTTCCTTTGTCAAACAGGACAAGGGTATGAATCTTACTAATCTTCTTGATATGCTTCTTATTCTTTGAATATCTATTGAGATACCAATTGATCTAATATAAATTTTGTTATCAATTGATCTTTCCTAATATCAATCGATCTTTGTTGATTGATACGCCTTGAACATCTCTGCTACTTTTTCTCTTCTCCCCCCTTTTTTAACAAAAATGACAAAAAGGATATTGTTCCCTCTAAGGTTATACTCCCCCTAAGGCGATGCTCTCCTTTTTCCATTTTCTCCTTATTGTATTCTACAACTCCCCCTATAAATGATTTTTCTTTCTTTGGCTAAAGGGTTATGACATCATCAGGATTGTGTCATATTCTTCTATACAAATTTCCATTTCTTGAGCTTGATCTATTTCATATTGAATTTCACATTCCTTATTAGGAATTTCACCCATCATTTTCTTGTTATTAATTTCTTCATTTTCACGTGCAAGATCATCTTTCTTGCTTTCTCCTTCAGATTTTCTTTTACATGTCTTTCTATGAGATATTCTACTTTTTGGACCTTTTCTTTCTAATTGTGTTTTTGGAGATTTATCATATCCTTTCTTCTTCCAAATTTTATTAGGTTTTCTCCTTGACTTGAATGACTTATTTAAGGATTGAATTTTTGAACTGCTACAACTTTGGGATTTGTGCCCAAACCTATCACAGTTGTAACATCTCATTGTATGACAAAATTTTGTTGTGTGCCCAACAAAATTGCATCTCCAACATCTAATTGAGTTTTTGGATTTTCTTGTATATTCTTTCTCTATTTTCTTGCAATCCATTGCTTTATGGCCAAATTTATGACAAGAAAAACAATAGTCATTGAAGGTGTTTCCATTCTTGAATTTATTTTGGCTTGAGAGATCTGTCTTTTGATTTTCTTGTTTCTTTTTACTTATATAGCTTCCTTCCTTAACAAAGTTCATGGTTTGTAATCGGTTTGTGATTGCACCTTTTCCTTTTGAGAAGGATGATCCTTTCTCATGTTTGTAAATGGTGCTCCACTTGTCACTGTCTTCTTTCTTATTGTATCCAAGACCAGTTTTGTCATGAGTTAATCTTTGACTGTTCCAAATCTTATCTAAAATAGCTGAGCTATTCTAGAATTTGACAATTTTATTTGTCTTTTCATTCATCTTTTTTAGATTGACCATTTCCAATTTCGACATGTGACATGTCTCTTCCTTTTTAGTTAATTGAATCTGCAGGGCTTCTTCCACTTCCTTAGCATGTTCAAGTTGAGTCTGTAGATTGATGACTATTTCTTCTGTCTCATCCAAGACTTCTTTATATTTAATATTTTTTTCATATGTCTTCAACTCTTCCATATCTTTTGTTAGATCAAAAACTTTAGTTTTGAATCTTTAGATTTCTTCCTTGTTTTCTAGTTGATTCCTTTTGAGTTCGATGGCTTCCAATTCTAACCTGTGGCATGATTCTTCCCTTTTAGTTAATTGGATCTTTTGGGCTTCTTCCTTTTTGTTAGCTTCTTCAATTTGAGTCATTAGATTTGCATTATTACTTTCATTTATCTTTTTGAAGTTAATGATTTCCAATTCCAACATGTGGCAAGAATTTTCTTTCTTAGTTAATTAGATCTCCAGTACTTCTTCACTTTCTTTAGTTTCCTTAAGCTGAATTTTTATATTGTTAACCAATTCTTTTGTTTATTTTAGTACTTATTTTCTTTTATTTTCATGTGTCTTTAATTCTTCCATCTCTTCTGTTAGATTAACAACTTCGGTTTTCAATCTTTTGATCTCTTCTTCTTTGTTTTCTAACTGAATCTTTTGCTCGTGCTCTTCATGGTTAGATTGATCTAACTGTTCTAGTAGCAACATATATTTTTGTTGAAGTTTCTTCAACTCTTCTAGAGTGCACATAGTTGTGTACTCAATATTGTCAAGGTCCTCCACGGGAACTTTAATATGTATACAATTTATTGGTTCCATACAAATATCTTCTATTGCAACTGTAACATCAGTCTCAAGATTATGTAATTTTCCTTTAGTGATTACTGAGGTATGCCTTAATTTCTTGATGAGGTTGTCTTCTTCATTTCTAAATGAGGTTTGCATCAAAACCTACATTTCATTCTAATTAGAAATCTCTTTCTCCATATTATGTTCTTCAATCTGATTGAAATTCTCCTTTTCTTTATCTTGTTCCTTATTTGGATAGAATTATATTCTTCTGAGTTTTGTTCTTTATTCTGACAAGAATCCTCTTTATCTGAGTCTTGTTCCTTACTTTGATAGGATTTCTCTTCTTCTTGTGCTTCATTCTAACAATTATTTTCTAGGTGGAGCCATAATTCTTTAGATGATTTGTTGTGCCTCATATTTTCTTTGACTTGGTCTAACAATCCATCATGGATTACTTTTAAGGCTAATGAATTGTTTCTCCTTGCTTCCTTTGCAGTTTTGGATTTGATTTTTGAAGTAGTTAAGTGCCGGGGCATACTTACTACCGAATCCCAAACTCCAGATCCTCTTGACTTTATATATCTTTTCATATTTATCCTCCATGGAGATTAATTTGTTCCATCAAATAAGGGAGCTTCATTTGTGGAGATAACAATTTTTCCACCCATTTCTTCATAATCTACCTTCCAATGTTTAAGTTGTGCTGAAGGCACCCTCTCTGATACCAATTGTTGAAATGTACACTTGACACTGAGAGGGGGGGGATGAATCAATGTCACAAAACTTTGGACAATTTTCAACTTTTCATAAATTAATTGAACAACGTATATTTATTTCATTTTCTCAATCGATATATAAAAGAATAAATATTTATTTATTTATTTAACTTGAATGAATACATAAGATCAAACTTTGAATATCTTTGACTTCAAACAACTATGAGATACCCAGCTCTATGTTACAAGACCCAGCTTGTAGTTCTCAGATCCAACTGAGAAACGAGGAATCCAACCCTCATAACAAGTCCCAACTTGTTGATCTCATATCCAATTAAGATGTGAGTAATCCAATATCCATACAAGACCCAACTTGTAAACAGGCACCAACCTGATAGAATGAACCTTCATTCAACCTATTATATATAAATATATATATTTCAACAAATTCAACTACATATTTTGTTCACCGTACTTATTTGTTTATATAGTCTTCCAACTGGTGTGAATTTGAAACATTGTATCTTTTGATAACCATTGTACCTTTTCATTTAAATGATAATATTAAACTTCAAATAATATTATTTTTCCTTTTTATTCTTTATTCATAATGCTCATGATTTAACTATCTTTTAATCATGACTGTGTATCGGTTCATGTGTCCTCGTGAGTTGATCATAGATATGGATTGACTCATTATATCTTCCCATTCTTCAGTTGTGTCCTCAATTCGCCAACAGATCATATTTGAGCTTTTATTGATTCTCTGTATTGTTA
Source organism: Picea engelmannii (assembly GCA_009831015.1). NCBI lineage: Eukaryota > Viridiplantae > Streptophyta > Pinopsida > Pinales > Pinaceae > Picea > Picea engelmannii. The sequence goes on along the minus strand of ML806385.1, from coordinate 196,328 downwards.
TGGTGTTAATTCTCTATCAAATTACTCTACCAACCTTGAGTTGTTACAAAAAGAAATATGTATGAGGTGCTTCTTTCAACCCAATGTTCAAATGACCGTGAGCTCAAAACCATGGGCCTATCCATTTAAGCATTTGTTCCTAACGCTTTCTTATTCCGCCCCTATTCTTCTACGTGGGACCGTATTCAAGAGTCTAAGGGCTTATTACTTCTAGCCCCTTTAGCTTCTTTACCTTATCACTTGATCGGTGTTGGAACCAGGTTCTTCGGTACTTCTTCCTTCAGGACTTTGGTCTTTTGCAATCATTCAATCCTCCTAAAGTATATTTCTCTGAAGTGTGTATATTGTATTTACTAGCAGATTAGACGGTCAATATTAATCTTTTTCTTGGATGGATGATCCTAGCTTATATAGAGGCTTCAAACAAATCGACGGTCAAGACTTAATCTGCAGTTGAGTGGACAATTCTCGTTCACTTCGGGACTTCTATATGACCACATACGGTGGCTAGGTGTTAAGCCAAACATGTGCTTAATCACTTATCAAAATCAACGGTAGTGTTTTAATTGGATGTTGAGATGGATGTTTGTTATTTACTCCAGAACTTCACGACTTTGAGAGTTTTTTCTCTTTATCAACTTCCAATTTCTCCCAGACTAAATTTCACCAAAGTGTGTATACTCTATTAATCTTGAGTTGACGTGTGTCCATAAAATTCAATGGTCCAAATCTTATTTTGGAGCTTTAGTACTCTGGATTGCTAGAACTCTGAAGTAGTTCAATACCTCTGGAGTGATAACCTACCGAATAAGTCATAAAGAGGTGGTGACTACTTGTTTCGGTTGACACATTCGCTTATGCTATTCTTCCACTGTACTTGATCAATGGTCGAGAATGCTCCTGAATTAGATCAATGATTAGCGTTACTTTGTGATTTATGCTTACTTTATCCTTCCACTACACTTGATCTAACGAACATGATTCATCCTAGAGGATCTTAGATCAATGACCAACATTAGTTCATGACTTCGCACTTCAGCACTTCGGGCAGTTTCTAGTGGTAGACATTGGTTTTCCCCGAAGTACATACTCCCGGAGTGATGTAGCTTGTAGATGTGGAACTGGTTGAGTGGTTTCCACGTGTCACTTAGATTCATGACTTACGCATACCTAAAATTCCAACTGGACCTTGACACTTGCCACCATCTGAATGTGTCGTGTGTCCTTGGTGACGTGGATCTCCTGATGTGTCACATGTCCTCCTCCCGGATCTAACAATCGTGATTAAATCGATCATGAAGATAGATGTCAAGGAAGAATTGTGGAGTCTCAACTAGCATGATGTTTAAACCATTTCCCGAATTCCACAATATAAAATGCTTGTTGATAGTGGGATCGATATCAACCATTGATCTATTTGTAGGTGACAATCGACGGTCTGCATGGATTGTAGAACAGAAACTTGCGCAATCGTTAACTCAACCCTTTGATCCTGCAATGGCTCCCCGTCGTTGATCTACCCTTACTAAGATCTTACGGTCAGGACTTAATCATATGTTGACCCGACAGTCCTCCTCTGCAACTCCCAGATATGACGGTTATCATATTTCACTCTAGATCAACATTTGTCGTGACTTTAGGGCTTCGGCCTTCGAGTACACTTACCTGTTCTAGTCTCTTTTTCTCTAGAGTGGTTAGCATCGAAGTTGACCAGTTTCATCCTTGGTGTGCTCTGAATAGATCAACGGTTGACAAGATTTCCCTGCTCTTCCTCTAATCCGACAGTTGATGGAAGTTCATGACTTCGGGACTTCGGGGCTTCGATGGTCTAGGTAATTGTTGCTCCAATTTTCACTAGAGTTGGGCAGCGTCGAAGTGGTCAACATGGAAGTGCTTACGCTATGCTTCGACTTGGCTTAGATCAGTGGTTCTAATTGATCTGATGGTTGTGATTACTCCTGAAAATTATTATCAAGGGACAAGAATATTTTGGAGTTTTACTGTGGGGATTTCAATCCCAATAGCGTTTTTGTAGTGCATTCTACCTTCTGAGCTTTGGGTTAAAGTTCTTCTGATGATCTGTTCGTCATTATTTCTCTTGATATTTTAATAACTATGTGTGCATTCTTTTATGCATTGATTTCCAGTCGCTAAGTCTCCTGAGCTCTTAATTCCTTGAGCTTTGTTACTCCTTTTGTACATGGATTATCTACATGCTACCTCTCCTGAGCTTTAGAGTCATAGGATAATTGTTGATCCTATCGTGATCAACAGTGATCACGAATTGCTTCTACCACAAGGCGATCTTCCTTTACTTCTAATTACTGTACATGTTGGACTCATGTTGCCATCATTGACAACACATAATAAATAATGCCAACAATATTGTGCCTTAGTAAAAGTTGGCCCTATTGTGCCTTGATATTTAATTCATGTAAATTAAGAGGGTAAAGTGATAGGTCATCCCAAGCCTAATTATAGGCTGGCCAGACCACTATTTATAAGAGAGGCAAGTGCCTCATTTGGACACACACAACATCTAGCTCTGCAGTGCGTAAGTCTTGGAGGAGACGATGTTGCAACTGGGGGTGACGTCAAGGAGGGTTTTTGGTCTATCTCTTGGTATTTATTGGTAAAGTGGTGCACTACTCTTCCTAGTGAAGGAGTAGAGGAGGATATTTTGTTCGGTCTTTGGTCTATCTATATTGAGGAAGTTTTTGTTGGGTTTTCTCCCCCATGAGGGTTTCCCAGGATAATCTGTGTGTCTCTATTGTTTTTGTGATTGCCTTTCTTTTAGTGATCTTATTTATGCAGCTATGTGCTAAATGAATATAATAATAAAGAAGAACTGTAATTGCTAGTTGTATAAGTAAAAAATTCAACAATTTGTCTATTAGCCACAAATCCTCCTTGATTTGGAAAGATTAAAGAGTTCGGGTAGGGTTTCAACCGATTTGCTATAATTTTAGCCATTATTTTATAAGACACGTTGCATAAGGATATTGGGTAAAATGTTTCAAATGAAGAGGCCCTCTTTTCTTTTGGAATAAGAGCTAAGAAAGAAGAATTGGTAGCTCCCCCCATCCGATGGGATTTCTGCACATATTGAATCATCCTGATTAGATCAAATTTTATAATGTGCCAGCATCTTTTGTAGAAACCGATGGTAAACTCATGAGGCCCATGTGTTGTATTTGAATTAAATTGATGAATGGTTGTAAATATTTCTTCCTCTGATATTGTTCTGTTCAATTCCTTATTGTCCCCCTATGATATTTTCTTTTGGATATGAGATATGAATTTCTCACACAATCCTTCATCCAAGCTACTATCCTCTACATATAACTTACTGAAATGAGTAGTAGCCAAAAATTTTATCTCCTCAAAAGATGAAGTTACTTCTCTTGAGGGAGTTTTGATTTCCTCTACCCTATTCCTCCATTGTCCTACTCTTGCTTGCTTATGAAAAAAGGAGGTATTTGTATCCCAGTCCTTAAGCCAAAGACTTAAATATTTTAGCCTCTGCATTGTTTCTTCATCTTTTAAACACTTTAAGTAGGACTGATAGGCAATTTTCTCCTGTTGTAGAAGATCGGGTTGTACCTCTTGATTGTCTATTTTATTTTGTATCTCCTCCATTTTTTTATGGTGCCTCGTCACTTCTATATTCTTTGGGTGTGTTGAGGATTTTACCCAGTGCTTGATTGCTTCTTTAGTCAACTTTAATTTTTGTTCCCATATATAAACATGAGAACCTTTGATCCATTGGCTCCATGTTCTGGTAAGTAAAGGGGAAAAATCTAATTTTTCAATCCAAATGGGATTGAATTTGAATGGAATGGGACCCATATTTTCTTCTTTAACAAAGCTAAGAGTAATGGGTCGATGATCCAAGCTATCCCAAGGAATTATTTAGGAAGAAATATTTTCAGCTCGAGAAAAGAAGGAATTTCTTATAAGGAAGCGATTTAATCTTGCAGCAATGTGACCAGGACCCACTCTCCTGTTGTTCCAGGTGAAATGACCTTTGTTTGGCTGAACATCCACCAAATCTAACATCGGCATTAAATCTTCCATTTTTCCCTGGATGGATCCCGAACTATAGAACCCCCTCTTTTTTATTTTATATGGATTATGGTGTTAAAGTCCCCAACTATTATATAATTTTGTGTGAGCCCCATTCCCTCTAGGCCTAATAGAGACTCTCAACTTTCTATTTTTTCCCAATAGGAATTCGGCATATATACATTAAAAACATGGAAGATCATACTTGTGGGAAGATGACTCAGTTTTACCATTATCCAATGTGATGCTTTGTGACTTTCTTCCAGCTGAAAGATATCAGCATTCTAGAAGGTGCAAATTCCCTCTGAGGCTCCTCTTGAACTTAGCACAACTCCTTTACTTTTTTTCCATATATATTGCATTTCATTGAGAGTTTCAAACTTCCCTAATTTCGTCTCCTGGACCAGAAGGATCTGATTTTTTTCACTTCTAATCAATTTTATCATTGCTTCTTTCTTTTATTTACTACCTAATTCTCTACAATTCCAAGAGACTAAATTCATTATTTACCTATTGATTTGGATTCCCCCCCTTTAGTGCGTTGAGATTGTGTTGCGTTTTTTCCTAGTTGTCCATGCCCTTTCCCTTGCTTGATGTCCTTCTTGAGGATCCCTTCCAGAGTAGTTTGAATTCCAAGCTCTTTGTCCCTTTCAGCTTCATTTTTTCTTCTATTGCGATTGGATTTCCTTCCTACTTTCCTCTGAGTAACAATTTGCATCATTTTTTGTTCTGATTCCTCCTCTGATTCTTCTAGATTTCCTTCCTCTTGCTCTAGAATCTCTTACTGAGAGAGGATAGGAGTGTTTCTTGGTGTAGAATCACAATTTTTGGATTGTGCAGATTGGGAGGGAATATCCAGATTTTTTATTTTTATTTTTCTTCCCTTTACATCCTTCTTCTAGTTCCTTTTCCTTGTCCTTTTATTCTCCCATAGTTTCCTCTAAATTATCCAAGATTTCAAATGGGTTTTGTTGGATTACTAAGAGGGGGGGTGAATCAGTAATAGAGCAATCTAATAAATTTTAAACATATAATATCAATGTAGCATTATCATCTAATAATTGCAGAATAAATAAACAATGAACAAATGAGAAAGCATACACATACACATTACACTAGTGTTTTTACGTGGAAACCTAAAGTGGGAGAAAACCACGAAATGCTTTTTCTTATATGTATTGAAGAATTACATTCATTGGAAGAACCAACTTCCTTTGTTTTCTAGATGCAACTAGAAGGAGGCTCCAACCCCCTAGTTTCTCAGGCTACAACCTGAGGGAAGCTCCAACTCCCCAATTCTCTGGCTACAACCAGAAGGAGGCTACAACCCCCTATGTTCTCTAGCTACAACCGAAAGGTGGCTACAATCACCTGTCCTTGCCCTGTCCAACCGCCCTGACGTAGAAGTAGAATGATGAAACCATTATCACTGTGAGATATACCATTATACAACTGTACCAACCTGTACCACTGACCTGCAACCAACCTGTACAACTGCCCTCTAATCAATCTGTACCTTAAACAAGTGCATCAACCATGCACCAACTTGTACCTCAACCTATAATCAGCCTATACCATAAAAAAGTGCATCAACCATGCACCAACCTGTACCAAACAACCTGTAATCAGACTGTACCATAAACAAGTGCATCGACCATGCACCAACCTGTACCTCAACATGTATCTGTAACATACCTACACAAAAAGACCTCATCAATTTCATCAATCTACAATATCACTCTCTAATGCTTGACATCAATGACAACCAACTATCCATCAACCTAAGACAATTGTCTGACAATCTCCCCCTTTGGCATTGATGGCAACACTTAATCATGATAGCATTCATGCTTATACTCCTCATCAATGTTTCTATCTCTCCCCCTTTGACATCAATGACAAAGGGTATCTCCCTTTGTGGCTGCTCCCCCTGACTGAACTCTCCTTGGGGTTTCTCCCCCTGTCTAAATGCCTTTGATTTTTCTTTACGTTTATAAACCTCGGATTACTCTCTCTCGCTTCATATGAATAATATCTCCCCCTTTGACAAAGGGTATCACTCTGGAGTCATATCGCTCATTATTCCCTTGTGACAATCGCTCCCCTTGGAAACATGCCTCTATTCTCTCTCTCCAAGCATTTACCTTTGCATCTGATAAATCTCTCCCCCTTTGTCCTATTTATGGTGCTTCCTCGTGTACATCTAAGACATATAAGATAAGAATTGAAAAGCATTCATTTTGGAGTAGAAATAACTCAGAGTCTCTGGCAAAGATACTCAAAATCTTCCCATGGAAGTGGTTTTGTAAATATGTATGCCACTTGTTCTTTTGTTCCCACATATTCAACTCTAATGTTCTTTTCTGCAATCTGTTCCCGTAGAAAGTGATACTTGATTGGAATGTGCTTCATCTTGGAGTGCATCACCAGGTTCTTTGAGATACTAATGGCACTTGTATTATCACAATAAATTGGAATGGGTTCATCATGCTCAACTTGTATATCTATCAGAGTTTGTTTCATCCATAGAACATGTGTACAACATGTTGTTGCTGCAATATACTCTACCTCGGCTATAGATAAAGATATTGATGATTGTTTCTTGCTTAGCCATGATACTAAACACTCACCCAAGTAGAATTTTGCTCCACTGGTGCTTCGTCGGTCATCAATGCAACCTGCCCAATCTGCATATGTGTAGGCAATAAGTGATAGATTCCTTCCTTTTGGAAACCATAATACAAACTATTATGTTGCTTTGAGATATTTGAAAATCCTCTTTATTGCTAATACATGTGATCCTTTGGTGTTGCTTGAAATCATGTCACCTGTCCAATTGCTTGCATTACAACTGGTCTGGATGTTGTCACATACAGTAAGCTACCAATCATTGACTTGTATTGCCTCTGGTCTGTAGACTTTGAATCATTATATTTGCTCAACTTTCAATTGGTTTGCATAGGAATGATAACTGGTTTGCAATCTTTCATTCCAAACCTCTTTAGCATTTCTCTGATATACTTGGTTTGAGAAATAAAAATTGCTTGGTTTCTTTGACGTATATGAAGACCCAGAAAGAAGGATAGTTCTTCAAGTAATGACATTTCAAATTCATTATGCATATCCTTTGCAAATTTATGGCTTAACCTGTCATCATCAGTACCAAATATAATATCATCAACATAAACTTTAATTAATAAAATATTATCTTGAGTTACCTTGATATAGAGGTTGTTGTCTGCACTTCCTTTTCTGAACTCTGTATGTTGTAGATATTTATCCAATATAGAGTACCATGCTCTAGGAGTATGTTTTAGACCATACAAGGCCTTCTTCAATTTACACACATAATATGCGTTCTCTAACAACTAAAATCCTTCTAGTTGTTCAATGTAGACTTTTTCTTCAAGTTTCTCATTCAGAAAAATTAATTTTACGTCCATCTAATACACTTTAATATTTTTGGAGCATGCGTAAGATAAAAGAAATCAGATTTCTTCCATTCTGGCAACTGGGGCAAATGTCTCTTCAAAGTCGATTCCTTCAACCTATGTGTATCCTTTACATACCAATATAGATTTGTTCCTTGTAACCTGTCCATTTTCATTCAATTTATTCATGAATACCCACTTTGTGTCGATCACATTCTTATTCTTTGGTCTTGGAAGCAATTCTCAAGTGTCATTTTTCTCTATTTGATTCAATTCTTCATCCATGGCCTTATTCCAAAATTCATCATTGCTGGCCTCTTCAAAACTATTTGGTTCAATCGTAGATGAGAGAGCTAGGTGCATTTGTTCTGGTGAATGGTGTTGATTAAGGTTGGTTGTCATTGATGTCAACCCTTGAAGAAAGCCCCGCCGCACAAAGGTTTGGGTAATGGACCCAATATTTTTTGATGTAAAGATGACTCATTATTGTCTTCTCATGTTTGATAATAAGTAAAGATGGATGAACTCCAAAGTGGTCCCCTTATGGTGAAATCCCTCACGGGAAGACGTTTTGCGGAGTAAGAGAACCCATGCCTAATTGTGGAATAATGAGATGAAGGACAATGAATTTGCCAGGTAAACTATCCTAGATGTATAGTGCTTGTCATTCCATTTCCGGTGGTATGTGGAACATCACATAACTCCTTACGGTTAGAGAGTTATGGCCATGAAAAGTTGGAGACCCTAGGTTTGGGTAATGGACCCAAGTTTGTTTGAATGATAACGGTATGAGTTATGATATATTTTCAGATAATACTATTCTATATGGATAGTAAATGTCATTCCATTTATGTTGGTATGTGGAACGTCACATAACTCCTCACAGTTTGAGAGTTACGGCCTTACGAAGTTGGAGGACTCTCATATGTCATCTAGAAGCCCCAAAAGGTCAAAGTAGTCAAAGTGGTTTAAGATATTTTAAAAGGTAAATAATAAAGTGAAGTAATGAGTGTATTATAATTCAAAGTGAATACAAAATAAATTATTTCAATAATAAACTTAATGGAGAAATTAGAAGTGGGTTAACCCTAAAATAAGGAAAGTGGGGCCAAGTGACCTAGAAGATGTTTTTAAGGAAGCTACTTGGAGAGTATAAATAAGAGGCAAGGCTCTCTCATTTTAATCACACTTAAGCATATTTAATATCTATAGGTGTCTGAGGTAACCAAGGATATCTAAGCTGAAATTCTGAGGGAAGGTGAAGAAAAGAAGGCCGAAATGCAAGGAAGGATAAATTCTTTTGATGGTGCTTTCTAAGGTATGTTATTTACAGGTCATCTCACCATTTTTGCTATAACTATTTTTCTATAATGATTCAGACCCTGAAATTTCTATTCCATTGAGAAAACATATCCAAGTATATGTGATAAAAAATTTAGCTTGTGGGTCATTTTATTTTTGGAGTTACACTCCGTGGAAAATAGGGTTTGTGGCTAGTCCTGAAACTAGTCAAAAACAGGTGTTTCAGGTAGAAACGTCATAACTTCTTCATAACAGATCCAAATTCAGTGAAACCAAATGTGTTGGTTAGGGTAAAGTCTGTAGTATCTTTTGTAATGGTTTAATATCATTTCAAAAAATATTCTATGTGGGGAATGCTCTACAAGGTCGCTCTCTAGAATAAGCCAGAATTCAGCAAGGTATGCCATTTTTGTTATAACTCCTTTTCTGAGAGGTTCCAAGTAGTGAAAGTTGGAGGAATTGCATAAAACACACTGAAGAACATTGTTTATGAGTTTCAGATATTTATACATTACAGGTACAAAGTTATGATTACTTCAAATTAGGGTTGTTGACTAATCCAAAACTAGGCATGTGAGACTAAAGAAAAGTTTGATGAAAATGCTAATCTCTTGTTATTGAAGTTAAGGAAAGTTTGTAGGAATGTGATCATATAAACCAGGTCTATTACAGAGCTACAAATCAGATTTGGATGATGAAATTGATGAGGGATTTTGGTTGAGATACATGTTGAGTACATGGTTGAGACAAGTAGTTGATGAGTTGGCACATACATGAGGTGTATAGTTGATGATGTTGGTACATATTGATGAGTCATAGTTGATGAGTAGTTGAAACATAATTGGTACATACTTGGTACATGGTTGGATGCACTTATTTATGGTACAGGTTGGTGCATGGTTGATGCACTTGTTTATGGTACAGGTTGAGGTACATGTTGATGCATGGTTGATGCATGGTTCAGATTTATTGGTACAGGTTTACAGCGGTATATCTCACAGTGATAGGCTGATAGTGGTTCCATCATTCTACTTCTACTTCAGCGTGGCAGGATGGGGCAAGGACAGGTGGTTGTAGCCACCTTCCGATTATAGCCAGAGAACATAGGGGGTTGTAGCCAGAGAATTGGGGAGTTGGAGCTTCCCTCAGGTTGTAGCCTGAGAAATTAGAGGGTTGGAGCCTCCTTCCAGTTGCAGTTGGAAAACAAAGGAATTTGGTGCTTCTAATGAATGTAATTCTTCAAGACATATAAGAAAAGGTATTATGTGGTTTTCTCTCGATTTGGGTTTCCACATAAAACATTGGTGTACTATGTATGTGTATGTTTGTTCATTTGTTCATTTTTTATTTACTCTACAGTTATTGGATGATAATGCTTCATTGATATAACACTTGGATTATATGGTTAAAAAGGATTAAATTGCTCTATTACTGATTCACCCCCCCTCTCAATAATCCAACAAACAGATTCTTCGTCTAGTCTCAACTCCTGCATCTTTGTTTCTGATAATCTAATCCAAATGATGATTCTTCTGTACTCGTTTTCTAGGTGTATTTGGAGGCACTTGTTGAACTTGCTCTTCTACTTATGTTTGATCCTCTTCATCTTCCCCTTCTACTTCTTCTTCATCTTCTACTTCTTCTTCGTAAAGTTGTTCCGTTGATTCATTTTTTTCTTCCTTTAATTCTCGTCTACCTGTTTCGTCACTTGTTACATTGATGATTTCCACAACTTTGTTTAACCTCAAGTTGTAACACTTGTATGCTTTCCTTGTACTTGAGTAACCAACAAGTACTCCTTTGTCCACACGAGAGTCAAACTTTCCCATTCTGCCATCTTCTCTTTTGATGTAGCATTTGCTTCCAAATACTCTAAAGTGCTTCACATTTGTTGGTCTTCCTTTTCATAGCTCGTAGGGAGTTTTGTCAGTGTTGTTTCTGAGTATTACTCTATTTTGAATGTGAATTGTTGCATGCACTGCATGTGTCCAAAATATATCTGTCAATTTGGAATCCATTAGCATTGTTCGAGCCATTTCCTGTTATGTCTTGTTCATTATTTCAACAACTCCATTCTGTTGAGGTGTCTTAGCAATGAAGAATTGTATTTTTATTCCATGCATGTTGCAGTAGTCCATAAATTCTTTTGAAGTGAACTCTCCTCCATTATCAGATCTCAAACATTTGACTTTTGAATCCATTTCATTTTCAACCATTTCCTTGTAGACCTTGAAGTTTTCAAAATCTTCTAACTTATTTCTGAGAAAGCAAATTGTAGTCATTCTTATATAATCATCAACTAATAACATAAAGTATTTCTCACCTTTTAAAACCTTTTGTTGTAGTTGGTCCAACTAGATCAGTATGCACAATTTCCAGTGGTCTTGTCGTTGAATATTCCTTTGATTTGAACCTGGTCTTTGTTTGCTTTCCTTCTTGACAATGCTTGCATAAAGTGTTGGTTGGTTTTGTGATCTGGGGCATTTCTCTAACTGCTTCCCTTTTGCTGACTTTGACAAGGTTATCAAAATGTATGTGACCCATTCTTTTGTGTCATAGCCAACTTTCATTTTCCTTTCCTAGACAACACTTTTCATTTCCAATTTCACTTTATACATATATGTTGCTTGAAGTTCTCGCAGTTGTTGCAATCAATTTTCCTAAACCTTCTTTTCTTATCTGGCACTTTTGTGAATCGAAAGTAACTTTATGACCTTGGTCACACATTTGACTCACACTTAGAAGATTATGTTTCATATCTTCTCTAGTAGAACATTTTTTGCCTTGGTATTCTTGTTCCCAAATATGATTGTGCCTTTTCCAATGATTTTAGCTAACTCATCATTTCCGAAGGAGACTGGTCCATCTCTTTCCTTTCTTAATGTAAGAAACTTGTCTTTATCACATGCCATGTGTTTTGAACAGTCATTATTAACATACCGGCCACGTTTCTTTTACTTAGCTTGTAGAGCGAGTGTGCATTCTTCATTGCTATATTGATCTTGCTTTCTTATCCATGTCCTCTTCTGAGGTTCATGTATGTGATTGTTGTTGTTCTGTTGTGGTTCTCTAGGAGGGACCGTCATTTTGCAATCTTTGGCCATGTGTCCAAAGTTGTTACACTTGTAGCATTCCACTTCAATGCTCAAATATTCAAACCTGCTGTAACTTTTTCTCTATGTTTCACTAGGCCTTCTTAGATAACCCTCTTGTGTGTGACTTTCAAAGTTTTTTATGTCCATGTTGTTAGCTCTGCAATTCATAGCTTTATGTCCAAAATTATTACATGCATAAAATAAACCGAAAAATATAGTTTGATACCTGGGAGTTGAAGATCTTCTTAAAAGAGGTACCCTTGTGAATCCTTCTTCTTCTTGAGGCCTATATGTTTTTGTCAGTCATTGATTTCTTTGTAGACGTTCCTATCCCCTTTGATTTTTTCTGCATAGTTTTTTGGATATGTTTCTTGTTCTATTGTTTTGGAGATTGATCCATTTTCTGTCTGATTGTAGCCAAGTCAAGACTTGTCATGATGAGGCTTTTGACTGTTGATAATTTCATTCAGAACTTTTGAGTTGTTATGCATATTTTTCTTTTGAAGGTCATTACTTAATGTGACAATCTCTACTTCCAAATTTCCAATGATCATGTCTCTTCCTTCTAGTTGTTCTTTTAATGCTTCTTCAATTCTTTTATATTCTTCTATTTGAACCTTCAAATTTGTGATCATTTGTTCTAGTTCCTAAGTGTCTTCTTTCTTGTGTAGTTCCGCTTGTAGCTTCTTGTTTTTCTTCTTTTCTCTTCTGATAACTTCTATGGCACACAATAATTCTTCTCGGTAGTCAACTTTTGCCTCTTCGTATTCTTCTTCGGCTTCTTCATATTCTTCTTCAACCTCTTCATGTTCTTTTTCAGTTTCTTCTTTATCAAAGTTTTCTACTACCATGAATAGAACTCTTTTTGTCTCACTGTCACTGACTTCATCTTCATCTGAATATGAGATGTATTCTTTGGTGCATAAGCATTTTTTGAAAACTTTCTTTGTGGTTCTTTTGCCTTTATATGTTTGTTCTTCATTATTTCTCTTATTTTTCCTATGAGGACATTTGTTAGAAAAATGACCAATACCATCACAATTAAAAGAAATCAAAGGAAGCTTACACCTATATCTATCATTGGTTCCCTTGTTCAATCTTCTCACAAAGTTGGCCACTTCTTCGTCATCTTCCGAGACATCGTTGTTGTTACTATGTTCTTTTTCCTTTTTCTTTGACCTTTTGGATGCTTTGAAGGATGCTTATTTTAAATATCGATTTTCTTGTTCAGTTCTCATTTCATATGTTGTGAAGATTCCATGTAGTTCGACCATGCTTATTGAGTTTATATCTGCTCTTTCTTCTAGTGTTGATGTCTTAGGGTCAAATCTCATGGGAAGAGATCTTAGTACCTTTTGAACAATTACAGATTCTTTGATTTCTTCTCCCAATCCCATGATTGCATTTATTGTTTCATCGACTCGTAAGAAGTAAGATGCAATATTCTCATCTTCCATCATCTTTAGTTGTTCACACTGACCTTTGTAAGTTTGGAGCTTTGTTGCTTTGACTTTTGAATCTCCTTCATAAATATTTTGAAGTTTGTCCCAAATATCTTTAGTGGATTTACAATGTGTAACTTTGGTGAATATTGATTCACCAAGACCATTAAGAAGTGCATTTGTGGCTTTGGAATTATTCTGACCGAGTTTCGTTGCTTTTTCATTTGTTGGTGAAACCGTTGGTTCTTTCTATCCATCTATAATTGATTGCCAAATTTCAAATCCAAGTGCATGTATATATGTCTTCATCCTTATGCTCAAAAATGAATACTTTTGTCCATCAAATTGTGGTATCCCATTTTTATACATGCTGTTGCTCTCCATGATCTACCTTTCAGTGGTTAAACTGAATTATGAAGGAACCTACTATGATACCAATTGTTGGATTACTGAGAGGGGGGGTGAATTAGTAATAGAGCAATCTAATTTTTTTTAACCATATAATATTTAGCATTATCATCCAATAATTTCAGAATAAATAAACAATGAACAAATGAACAATCATACACATACACAGTACACCAGTGTTTTTAGGTGGAAACCCAAAGCGGGGGAAAACCATAGAATGTTTTTTCTTCTATGTATTGAAGAATTACATTCACTGGAAGCACCAAATTCCTTTGTTTTCCAGTTGCAACTAGAAGGAGGCTCCAACCCCCTAGTTTCTCATGCTACAACCTGAGGGAAGCTCCAACTCTCCAATTCTCTGGCTACAACCAGAAGGAGGCTACAGCACCCTATGTTCTCTAGATACAACTGGAAGGTGGATACAACCACTTGTCCTTGCCCCGTCCAACCACCCTGACGTAGAAGTATAATGATGAAACCACTGTCACACTATCACTGTGAGATATACCATTGTACAACTGTACCAACCTGTACCACTGACCTACAGCCAACTTGTACAACTACCCTGTAATCAATTTGTACCTTAAACAAGTGCATCAACCATGCACCAACCTATACCTCAACCTATAATCAGCTTGTATCATAAACAAGTGCATCAACCATGCACCAACCTATACCAAACAACCTGTAATCAGCCTGTACCATAAACAAGTGCATCAACGATGCACCAACCTATACCTCAACCTGTATCTGTAACATACCTCAACCAAAAGCCCTCATCAATTTCATCATCCAAAACTCATTTATAACTTTGTAATAGAACCATTGTATATGATCACATACCTGCAAACCTTCCTTAACAAGAGACTAGCATCTTCATCAAATTTTACTTTAATCTCACATGACTAGTTTTGGATTAGTCAGCAACCCTAACTTGAAATAATCATAAGTATGCACCTGTAATGAACAAAGATCTGAAAATTGTACGCAATGTTATTTAGTGTCTTTTATTCAATTCCTCCAGGTCGAACTACTTGGAACCTCTTAGAAAAGGATTTATAGCAAAAATGGCATACCTTGTTGAATTATGGCTTATTCTAGAGAGTGAACTTGTAGAGCGTGCCCCGCACAGAATGTTTGTTGTATGGATCTAAAAATTGTACACACAATACTATAGATTGTACTCTAACTAATACATTTGGTCTTACTGAATTTTGATCTGTTATGAAGAATTTATGACGTTTTTACCCGAAACACATGTTTTAGACTAGTTTCAGGACTAGCCACAAACCCTATTTTCCACGGAGTGTAATTCCAAAAATACAATGACCCACAAGATGAAATTTGTACCACAACTACTTGGATATGTTTCCTCAAAGGAATCCCAATTTCACGGTCTGAATCATTCTAGAAAAAAAGTTATTGTGAAAATGGTGAGATGACTTGTAAATAACATACCTTAGAAAGCATCATCAAAAGAATTTATCCTCTCTTGAATTTCGGTCTTCTTTACTTCACCTTCCATCTGAAATTTGGCTTAGATATCCTTTGGTTACCTCAGTCACTTATATATATTCAATATGCTCAATTTTGATTAAAATGAGAGAGCCTTGCCTCTTATTTATGCTTTCATGTAGCTTCCTCAAGGGGTTACCTTTTAACCATCTTAACCCACTTTCCTTATTTTAGGGTTAACCCACTTCTACTTTATCCATTAACTTTATTATTTAAGTAATTTATCTTGTATTCACTTTGAATTATAGTACACTCATCACTTCACTTTATTATTTACCTTCTAAAATCTTTAAACCACTTTGACTACTTTGACCTTTTGGGGCTTCTAGGTGACTCATGAGGGTTCTCCAACTTCACATGGACATAACTCTCTAACCATGAGGAGTTATGTGACTTTCCACATACCAATGGAAATGGAATGACATGTACTGTCCATCTAGAATAGTCTTTCCTGCAAATATATCAAAATTCATACCATTATCCATCAAACAAACCTGGGTTCTCCAACTTCTCATGGTCATAACTCTCTAACCATGAGGAGTTATGTGACGTTCCACATACCATTAGAAGTGGAATGACATTTAATATCCATATAGAATATTATTACCTTAAAACATATTAAAACTCATACCATTATACATGAAACAACCTTGGGTCCATTACCCAAACCTTTGTGCTACCGGAATTCACTACCAGACTTTCTCCAAGGGTTGACATCAATCACTAAGGGTTGAAATCAATCTAAAATATCACTCTCCAATGGTTGACATCAATGACAACCAACAATCCATACCAATTGTCCATCAACCTAAGCCAATTGACTGACAATTTCTACTTATTTCGTCTTTTTTATTTCCTCTCACGGAAGATATTCGGGGAGGAGAAGAGGGAGGATGAGCTCCTTGGGCTAGATCTGGTTGATGTATTTTCTTTCTTGTAGTTTTTTTTATTTTTATCTATTTTCACCACTCTTAATCTCTTTCCTCTAGGGGATCTTATTTGTTCTGTGGGCAGTTATTTGCAAAATGCCCATATTCATGACAGGTTTTGCACTTGAAGGGAAGTTTCTCATAGTCTACTTGTTGAATGTATAACCAATTATCCATAGTTAACTAAATATCCTTTGGTAGTCCTTTTTCTAGATCTACCTCTACACAGATTAACACATAGGCTTGCATGCCATCTCGTGGTTCGGCTATATCAATGAATCTTTCCAAGGTATTCCCAATACTTCGAAGGGTTTCATCATTCCAACAGTGAAGTGGGAGAAACGAAAGATGAACTCAAAATGGGACGACCAAAGGGATATCATTTTCAGGGTTGAAGTTTGGATTCCATTTATTTAGATACATGCCCCTTGAACCCATAAAGTAAGGCCCATTTCTAAAGATAATACCCTGATATGCTTTATTCTCTAAGAAAAAAAACAAAAAAAAACCTTACCACATAATATCGAGGACATTTTCCCTTGGATCTTTTTCTTCCAGTTCAAATCTAACCATTGTACCATGGCTCTTAGAGACGGCCACATTTCTATAAATTGACCAATCATACCATTCTCATCTAGTCGTAGAGCAAATGGACACATCGACGAGGGATGAACATGGACCTTTGGGATCTCGTTGAGCTTTTTCATGAACTTGGGAGGAGTAGTCTTTATCAACTTGGAGTAAAAAGAAATAAGTGTCTGGAATGCAACAATATCTGGTGGAGGAGGGGAATTTGGGGGGGCTCCATCCCCTGAACCCAAAGCCATGCCAAAGAGAGAACCTCCAGGAAAATTAGATAGTTGAAGAGTGACCGCAAAAAACCCTAACCACAAAGCATATGAGACTAGTTTAGTAAACACGATGGTCCAATCACTATTTACTCCACATTTTGAGTGGAAATATACTCTATTGGAGGTCACCCCACTTTACTTGGTCTCAGAATCATCAATATGTTGTCGACCTCCTTTGTGCTACATCTGCACTAAGCCTTGGTAGTTCTATTGTTTATAAGCTATTGTTTGGGTGGTTTACTTGTTGATTTTAGTGGCTATAATTTGTTGTTGTAGAAAACGTTTTCTACAACCATAAGGATGTTACAACATCTTGTAGATAACACTCAAATAATATCCCTCTTTGTTATCAAAGTCTTGGTTTTATCATTGGAAGATTGTCTATTAATTGTTAGCTTTGTTTTCCAACATCATACACTTGACTTTGGTGCTTTAACTTGTAGTTGTCATAAATTATTTATTGTTGATATATGTTTCCATACTACTGCAATTTTTGGACAACAAGGTTTCTTGCTAAATCCTCATTGGGTTTGAGGCTTTATTCATCATTACTTGTCTTGTTCCGAGCAGGTCTAATGTTTTTTTGCATGTACATGATCTTTGACAACCTCCATCAACTCACGAGACTCTTTCTCAAGCCTCTTTCCAATATTTGACCTTGACCTATAGGGGCTCTCTTCCATCACTTCCCATCTCCCATCGCAATCCCCCTAGGGTCACCCAAGAAGACTCCCTTGTGTTGGATTTATCTTTCATTAAAATGAGGAGGACATATAGTGAGGTGACAGTGATAAGTGTTCTCAGTTGTGTCACACACTTGGTGTTTGGGTTGGGCTTTGCCCAAACTACAATCTGTGCAATAACAGAATGCATCGACATATAGTGTACAAATTGACATGGGATTCAATGTTCATCACCGACAAATAGTGTATGCATTGGCATGGGCTTCAATTTTCATCACTTTGAGGTTGGACAACTCATTTGTGTTAGATGCAAGTGAAGTTAATTTTTAAAAAAATGATATATAACAAAAATGTTAATACATTCCACATAGCTTGCAACTTTTAATTCCCTAACAGATAGTGTAACCATTGGCAAGAGCTTCGGGAAATAAGGTATGTATGAGGTGGAATATGACAAAAGGAAGCCATTCAAATCCCAATTGTTTTTGTGATCTAAACGACATTGGATTTCTCCCTAATTTTGCGTCATTTCGGGAGCTCGCACAAGATGTCTCCAGTGATCGCGAGCTTTTGGATGCAAAGGAAGTAGACAACACCATGGAAGTGGACATTGCAACAATAGATATTCACATGCAATGAATTTCATGGCTTAAAAAATGCTAGATGGCTCGTGATTGGAGTTGCAATAGCTTCATTAGTGGTTGCAAGCAAGATAGCAGGGACATTTTCAATCATTAACCAATCTCTCGCACTTGGATACTATCCTGGGTGAAGGTGGTACACATACAAATAAAATACATGCACTGGTAAATATTCATGAAATCAATCTAATTCTAATGATGTTATGTACTTTTGGTTTTAGTGATGTTAAGAATATGGGGAATGCAAATGGTTTGTTACTTTTTGGTTACATAGTTTACCCTTGATGTGTGAAGTATTTTGGACGTTGTAATCCCTCAACTCTTGACAATTTCTTGGATGTAGGTTTGGTTGTCACCACTATTAAGTTGGATGCAACCTTCTTCACATGATCAATAATAATTATAAGCTAGCATAAGAGTTTTCTATTAGCTTTGTGCTTTCTTATCTTCTTCGAATCCATGTACTTTTAATCTTCTTTTCTAAAATTTATAGATGGGGACTAGGTGACCTTGTCTTTATTCTTCATCCCCGTGACAAATGACAATTATGTATGCATGTCACTATGTCATACCATAGAAGTTTGAGTCAAACTTGTAAAAAAAGGTTTCCATAAGATGGCTTGTAAATCTTGGTCTCAGTTTAGAGTTAGTGCAGGTTCCATGTATAGGGCCTTATGTACATGGAACTTGTCACTCAAATACCTCCAATTTTTTCACACTTTGTGACAATTTTTTCAAATTCTTGTCTTTTTGTGCATCAAGTCCATCCCAATACCATATATTCCAATCGGTGTGTTGCCCACAAAGAATTTAGCTTGTACGTGCTCTAATTGAACTGGGTTGCCATGAAAAATTTGCAGGCCCGAATACAGATATGAGATGCGACCCGAGTAGAGTGGGACACAAATATGGCATGGATATAAGCCCATACATGGTTGACCTAGTTTAACTCCATGCATATGTTCTAGCTCTTTTTCAAAAGCATGCTCCCTGTAATTATTGAATTTCACAACCCATTCATATAACCCATCCTTTATGCCATAAAATCTCATAGCTAACATTGACAATCATGGTGCAAAGATGATAAAACTATTTTTGTTAAACAATTAAAACATCCTAATGTGCCCACAATTTGTCATTGAGTGGTTTGGCAATTTCATGGCACATATTGGTTCGTTCAAGTATCTTCTTTAATAATTTTATGAAGTTTATTTTCAAGGAAGAGGCCCATGTTGCATCGAATTCCATTGTAGAGAGAGTTGTAGTAAAGCGCTTTAGTGGAATAATAACAACAAAGAGCATTGTAGTGAGCTAGGAGCTATGGTGAATGTTGAGTATGGAGTTGAGGAGTGGACAAAATGCCAGGCTCGAGGGATACGAACAAAAGTGCATTGATACAATTTGGATTTGTTATGAGAAGTTAATTATACACAAGAAATTTGTAAGCAAGCAAGGGTTTATCACTGCGATCACCTAGTATGTGATAGATGTAAATTTTTTGGTCTAAACTACTTAAATTTCTCCCCGTATATATAAATTGTTGCAACTGTGGATAAATAATATGTGTGCTCTTTGTTTTCCTGTGTACTTGCCTCCCCAGTTTGGGTTGTAGAGCATCTCGCTTCTCTAGTGGTGCATATTACAATCTAATTTTGATGTTCATCTTGAGTTAGTTTTTTAAGGATATGGAAGTGGCCATTCATTATATATATATATATAGTGACAATTATCACAATATATATGTAAAGAATTTGAAAAAATTGTCACATAGTGTGAAAAAATTGGAGGTATTTCAGTGACAAGTTCCATGTACATAAGGCCCTATACCTGGAACCCGCATCAACTCTAAACTGAGACCAAGATTTACAAGCAATCTTATGGAAACCTTATTTTACATGTTTGACTCAAATTTATATGGTATGCCATAGTCACATGCATACATAATTGTCATTTTTCACAAGGATGACGAATAAAGACAAGGGCACCTAGTCCCCATCTATAAATTTTAGAAAAGAAGCTTAAAAGTACATGGATTCAAAGAAGATAAGAAAGCACAAAGCTAATGGAAAACTCTTATGCTAGCTTATAATTATTATTAATCATGTGAAGAAGGTTGCAACCAACTTAATAGTGGTGACAACCAAACCTACATCCAAGAAATTGTCAAGAGTCGAGGCATTACAACCTCCAAAATACTTCACACATCAAGGGTAAACTATGTAACCAAAAAGTAACATACCACTTGCATTCCCCGTATTCTTAACATCACTAAAACCAAAAGTACATAACATCATTAGAATCAAGTTGATTTCACGAATATTTACCAGCCCATGTATTTTATTTAATCTGTACCACCTTCACCCAGGATAGTATCCAAGTGCGAGAGATCGGTTAATGATTGAAAATGTCCCTACTATCTTTGTTCAGCTTGCAACCACTAATTAAAAAATATTGTGACAATATTACATATATACATATATGTATATATCACACACACACATATGATAATAAGTGCACCTATGCATATCATGTGCACACAAATCTCCTTGCATAAACCACGTTTGGCTTTTAATAGTTGTTAAAATTAAAATGCCATAGTTTAAGCGTTCTACGTTTTGGTTCTTTTCTAGCCATATTTTCCATTTAATTTTACCCATAATCCGGTAAGAAATTATCGCATATGCAGATTTGAGTGGTTAAGTATGTATAATTCGAGTGCCTTGGGTTTTTCAGCATGTTGAACCCATTTATGCATTAAGAAATGCAATTTAGACAACAAAAAATTGTTATTTCACCCAGTTTTTTATCGTCGGATTCCGATGAAAAATGCCAAAACGTAAAACGTTTAGACAACTCCAATTAAAATTGTTATTGTTTTATATAAAATTTACATAAATATTTTAAAAATTAGAAAACAATAAATATTTTTAACTAAATTTATGTTGTTATATATATGTGTGTGTGTGTGTGTGTGTGTGTGTGTGTGTAATTTTTTTTATAAAAGACCAGAAATTTTTTATTTTTATATAAAATTACACACACACACACAATTGTAAATAAGAAAAATTATGGAATTTATATTGGAGATTACCTTTGAATTGAAGATTTCATCAAAAGGCTCAGATGGGGTGTCACCTTGAGATCCCCGTGCACATACAGAATGCAGCCATCTGTCATCCAACGATGCTTGATGGGATTTACGAGGCTAGGGGTTGGAGTAAATCATTTAATCCCGCTCATGTCATGCTTCAGGATTCATTCTCTGTAGGATACAATGGTGCTAGTTTAACGTAGGTTTGATATGTCTGCAAGTTTGGCATGGTACAATCTCTTAATGGGTCTAGTTATGAAGTCGAACGAATTCATGGGGATTTGGACTATCGGGCTTGGTTTATATAGTCGAGAATTCAATTCTCCTGACATTACAAATCTCTTTCCCATTGTGCTACAAAATTCTCCCTTGTTGAGTCATTCAATGCTCCACTGGTTTGAACCTTGTTTTCATCCCATTTCCAGTATGCCTCATGAGAATGACAAGGTAAAACATGGAGGAGGGGTCTTCTATGGTCTTCATGGGCGTCGTCATAGCTCCTCACCCTTACGCATACCAAATAGGAGAGACTCACACAACCTCTTCCCCTTCATTGGGGCTTTTGGTTTGGTCATTCAACCTCCCTCTTCTTTGGATGATCCACCTACCCAACCTCTTGTTGTTGTTTTTGAGGGGTGCAAGATTGAACTGGAAGAGACATTGAGTGACATGGAACCCCCGATGGACAACACTCTTGCTACGGATGTCGGTGATGGGAAACAAAGCCCTCATTCTCCACCTATGGTCCTAATCACAATCCCATGAGGCTCTGAGGATGACCCTAGTGTTGTGGCTCACCTCCCACAACAACCCATATTTTTTAATTTTTATGGGTCCCTCTTTTTGTGCCTAATTTATTTCCTACAGGGCATACATTCTTGCTTCACTAAAGAAATAAGAGCTTAAGTCGTAACTGTTAGCGTCGGAAGTCACCCTTGGATTGCAGCAGGAGCAGATCCCGGGGCCCATTAGTTTATGTCATGATTTGTTTATAAAGGGGGGGTGATCGAATGGAAGCCAACTCAAAACAACATTGTTCTAACTCCGAAACTAGGTCAGGTATGCATGAGTGGGTGAGGTCTTAATCAAACTTCAGACAGTGAATCGTAGTAAGGGTGAGTAGGGGGAAGACTTGTATCAGAGAGATGCAAAGGTCTGTCATAAACATCAGGTTTCTAACAAATTGTAGGAGAAGGCATCTAAACGCAAGATCTTCTTACATTCAAACGCAGGAAACCAGAGAAAACAATGATGCCACAATAAATCCTTTATCATAACATGATTGCAATAATTTGTGCGAATCCGTCGATCACGAACTCTCTCAGTATGAGATGAAAATTAGATGGAGTAAGAAAGACTATCTGTCATAAAACAAGAAATCCCACACACAGATGCATGACCATAAAGCTAGAATATTTGTTAAAACTTTACAGTCGGGAGCTTTGCTCTACCATCAATAGATTACAAAATACAAAGACTCGGTTTATATACTCAGAGAAAATTGCCTAACATCGACGTCCTTAGTCATCCAAGGCTTGATGTCCCTTCAGCCAAATGCGGGCGAGAATTCTTTGTCAGACTTCATCTCAACTACGCGTGGCTCCTGCAAGGGGAGTAGCTGAGCCATTAAGTGCTGAGCTAGCGTGTGCAGACCTCCTCCGGATAGTTGAGACCTCGACATGGCTTCTTTGGAAAAATGGGTACACAGGATTCTCTCGAGCAGACCACTCGCCAGGCTCTCCATACTTCGCACTTAATGAATGAGGAGAGGTTTCAACCACCCCTTCTTGTCTTCATTTACTCCAAGCGAAGACCAGGATCGAGGTCAAGTCCGATGGCAACTGGAGGTCGAGACGGGCCTCTCTGCGACTGAAACCCGACACCTTTGGCCCCCCTTTTGCGCAGCTCCTTTCTTTCCCGAGTGATCATGGGTTGTGACCCTGTGCTTATTCCCAAGGCGCTTTCGGCGTTCGCGAATAGGAAGGGGTTGATCCCTGTCTCTTAAAATCATGATGAGCGAAACGTCGAGACAGCTTAATCTAGCGCCATGTGCCCCTCTAGATCTGATGGTTCCGAACTCCCCAGACGATGTTGTGGGCCCCAGGTCCTGGACGCTCTCGTCACTTCGGGGTTCGGGGTTTCGAAATGTACAACGACATAAAACCTTCACCCCTTGAACTCGCGACTGCTAAAAAGTCGATGCGACTGGATCTCGCGCCACGCGTCCTTTGGATGGACGGTTGCTATTATTCCGTACATATAAGATGGGAGTGATCTATTTGCGCTAATCTCAGCGCAACTATGCTATTCGCGATTTCTCGTTGACCACCGATCTGCTCTTACAAAAGGATCTGGACCGTCGACAACATAATTTCGCCCGCTTACTTGCCAGAAAACCCAAAAAAATGCGATTTTCCCATGTCGCGCTCGGGCGCTTCTTGTGCAACTTGCAGACCTGATCACTCTTGTGCTTCGAACGAGAAATGTTACTAACATTAGGCTCCATGGGGGATAGAGTCATCCCTGTGATGCTCTAAGGACTTATTTTGCAGTTCCAGTGACTTGTTGTTGGGCTATGGAGTCATTTACTAAGCCGAAACAATAAAAGTAAAAAACAAAGGACAAAAAGGACAATATTTACAAAACACAGGAGCCACCGAAGACTCAGACAAAACATTTTTTAAGAAAATGCCCATTTACTGGGTTGTTGAAAACTTTTTCACCCTCCAAATCTTATAGTCGATATGTTTTATTTGAGAAAACCTCAGAGATTTTGAAAGGCCCAATCCACAGGGCTTCAAATTTGTCATGTTTGCCCTTATCTTGTTTAGGAGCATCCCATTTCAGCACCAAGTCTCCTATCTGGAACCCCTCCATTTTGGCCTTCTTATCAAAAACCTGCTTGATCGCCTACTAATGGTGCTGAATTCTGATCATTACCTGCTCTCTGACCTGCTGGACTTCTACTAGTTGATGGATTCTTCTGATCATGTCATTGGGCTCTTCTTGATAATCCTAGAAGAATTTCGCTACGGGAATAGCCAGCTGAGACGGGAGAACAACTTCTGCTCCGTAAACCAACTGGAAAGGGGAGATGCCTATAGATCTCTTTGTGGTCACCCGATCAGCCCATAGAGAAAATTTCAATTTCGAGTTCCATGCCCTTTTGTTGTCCTCTAGTAATCTTTTGATGATCCTTGTTAGGCTTTTGTTGGAGGATTCTACTAAACCATTTCCCTGGGGATAATATGGGGTGGAGTGAATTAGCTTGATCCTGAATTGTTCGCAGAACTTGACTAACGGCTCAGCCTTGAAAGAGGCTGTGTTATCAGTAACAATCTTTCTTGGACAGTCGAACCTTATGATGAGGTCTTCCAGGAAACCCATGATTACCTTGTGGGAAGTACTCCTGGTGGGGATTGCTTCAATCCACTTAGTAAAGAAATCCATGGCAGTCAGGATCCATCTGTGCTGACCGCTGGAAGCAGGGTGGATTTCTCCAATAAAATCTAGGCCCCATTGCTAGAAAGGTCCTGAAACAGCTACAGGTTGTAAAGGCAGAGACTTGAGTTGTTGTTTTCCTGAAAATCTTTGGTATGAGATACAGGCTCTAACTCCTCTATGGACATCAGCGAACAAGGTGGGCCAGTAGTACCCAGCTCTGAGAATTTTGTGGGTTGTGGTCTTCCAGGAATGGTGCCCCCCACATAGGCCGCTGTGAAATTCAACCATGATCCTGTCGGCCTCTTGTGGATCCATGCATTTTAAAAGCACTCCTAGGGGGTATTTCCAGTATAAAATTTGACTGATAAGGCAGTATCTGACTGCCTTGAGCTTCAGAGCTCTTGCTTTGTTTCTTTGCAGGCCATCTGGGGGCCGCAACTCCTGCAGAAAATATATGACATCCATATACCAAGGACATCGAGCCAACAAGGGTTCTGTTTGAGGGTTTACGTCGGACAACTGATTCTGCTGATTTTTTGATCGTGCATTGATGAAATCGACCCCCAAAGCTTTGCAATTAGCTTCATCCAACAGCTTGTCTAAGCCTTGACCCTTGATCAATTTGGTAGGCTTTATTTCCAGGTAAAATTCCAGAATCTTGGTGATCCACTTACTGCTCTTCCCATCAATGTCGGGTTGTACAAGGATGTCTTTCACAGAGGCTGAAGGAACGTATGTGGTCACTTTTGAGTGCAAGACATAGACTCTGAAAGATTTGAGAGCTTTCACTAAAGCATAGGCCTGCTTCTCCATGATTTCATATCTGACCTATGCATCTCTTAATGCCTTACTGAAGAAGGCAATGGGTTGCTCTAGCCCTTCCTCATTTCTCTGCAACAAGACCGTTGCTATTGTATCAAAAGAGGCAAAAGAGAAAATTAGGAAATCTTTCGAATAGTCAGGAATGATCAGCAGTGGTGCCTCAGTCAATGCTTTCTTTATTTGGACAAAAGATTCCCTAGGTTAAGCGGTCCATTTCACTTCATTTCCCTTCTCGAGCATGGTTGTGATGTGTTTCACCAGCTCAGCAAAATTCGAGACGAATCTCCTCAGAAAATTAATCTTTCCCAGAAAGGCCTGAACTTCCTTCTTAGATCTGGGAAGTGACATGGTCTGAATTGCCTCCACTCTGCTAGGATCAATCCTCACTCCTTCTGTTGATACTGTATGGCCTAATAGCTTCCCCTCCTGCATAGCAAACAAATATTTTTTGGGATTTATGGAAAAGCCAAACCTCCGACACTTCGAAAAAACTTTTCTCGGGTGACAGCAGTGCTCTTTGTTGGATCTCGAGAAGACTGTGATGTCATCCAGATAGATCACCACGAACTGATCTTTTTCTCCGATAAAAGCTATGTCCATGGCTCACTGAAATGTGGCTCCTGCATTCATTAACCCAAAAGGCATTTTGGCGTACATGAATGTGCCCCAAGGAGTGGTAAAGGTCGTTTTTTCTCTGTCCTCAGGCATGACTGATATCTGATTATAGCCAGAGAAACCATCGATCATGGAGATCCTAGATGCTATGGTTACCCTCTGTAATATGTGTTCCATGTTGGGTAGGGGGTAATTTTCTTTCTTTGAGCTCCTGTTCAGGTTCCTGAAGTCGACACAAAGCCTGATTTCTCCACTTTTCTTCCTTACCGGAACCAAATTGGCCACCCATTCAGAATATCTCAGGGGAACGATGATTTGGGACTCTAACAACTTCTTTACTTCTTTCTCCATGACAGGAAGCAACATGGGATTTATCTGTCTTAGATTCTGCCTGAAAGGCTTAGCCTCTTCCTTCAGTGGGATCTTGTATTCAATGACAGATGTGTCATACGTCTTGAGGTCTTCGTAGGTCCATGCAAACACATCAGCAAATTCTTTCAGCAACTCAGTATATTTGGCCCTCTGTTCTGTGGTCAAACTCCCTGATAGCTTGAAAAACTTAGGCTCCTCTAGTGTGCCAATGTTGCACTCAGTTGTGTCAGCATCTTCATCTGAAACCCTATCCTTTACTGCCACATCATTCCCATCAAACAATCTTTCTAAAGGAATAAGCCCCCTCAGAATGTGATTGCTAGGTAGTTGAATGATCTGGTGGTTAGCAATTTTATTTAAAAACACCTCAGGGTGAGGGTTATCTTCTGTATCAAGATCCTAATCAATGTGCAATGCAGAGAATTCATCAACAGATTGGAGAAATTTCTCGATTTCCAGATCATCTTTGAATACCCTCCAATGCTTGACATTATCTGGTACAGAGGGCCTAGATTTTATCTCAACATCATATTTGGCCATAGACGGCTGAGGGACCTTGAACTGGCTGGCTGAAACAGCTAAAGAATCGGCCACAGCATTATCCTCCCTTGGAATAAAAGAGATGTTGAAGGCTGAGAAGAAATTGTCAATTAGGTCCCATACTTCATTTATGTAATTTCGGAGTCGAGGGTGCTTAGCCTGATAAGCGTTTCTGATCTGTTGGACCACCAACTCTGCATCTCCGAACACTGCTACCTCCTGAATTCCTATTTCCCTTGCAACTCTCAATCCTAGAACAAGGGATTCATACTCTGCCACATTGTTGGTGGTCTTGAACTCCAGCTTATATGACAGGGACATAGTTTCCTAGGAAGGGGACACAAAAAACACCCCAGCAACAGGCTCCGTCAAAAAACATTTTCCAGACGGGGGTAATGGAGGGAGGAAACTCATGAGGAGTGGTGGGCTGCTCTCTGAGTTCAAGGGGAGGCTTGGGAGCATGAGTGAGTTGCAGTAAACTGGAACCTAAATTAGTGTCTAAGGAAAAAATGGGATGGTTAGTAGGATTGGCTTCATCACTGATTATATAGGCCAATTGGGATTCCCTATATAGCCTCCTATGTTCTCCTCCAAATACTGGGATAGTAGCATATGTGAGGTCCATATGCAAAGTTCCCCCCAGTGTTTTTATCCAAGACCTTGATAACAACATACCAAACTTGGGGGTGACATCAGCCACTACAATATCCATGACCACACTTTTCATGGGCAATTGAAACAAGGTCACGACTAGGTCCTTGATAACCCCGAGACATTGAACTTTCCTGGAGTCAAAGGAATAGAGGTCATGATAAGCTCGGGTGACTTCTAGCCCTAATTCTTCCATGACCGTTTTGGGCATGAAGTTATGAGAAGCCCCCGAATCCATCAAGTAGTTGTGCAGCACCTTGTCATGTATGTTCAAGGAAGTGTAGAAGGGAGGGGATGAGTCATTCCTGTCTTCTACCATAGGACCTAGGACAACTACAAACTTTTCATCTTGCAAAATGATGGAGTCTATGGGGAGGCATGAGACCTCAAGCTGTAAAAGCTCAGAGAAGCGTTTCTTGAACCCTTCATGTTTAATCAATTCGGTTAGGGGCATAGGGATTCTGATCTTTTTAATTTCATGCTCGAAATTAAAAGAAGATGTAAGCTTTTGGGTTTCTCTTATTCCGGGAGCATGACTCTAGACTATGGGAGAGAGGGGTTGGTGCTTCTTACCTCTGTGACTATCAGCTACTTCATTAGCAGGCTTCTCTGTTCTAGTGGACTGCTCAGGAACATCAGGCACTATAGTTTTTTTCTTTGACCTCAGATCATACCTGCCTTGGCCGCCACTAGTCTTGTCTCCCTTGCTCAGTTCATTTAGTTGATTGTCCATGAGAGACTCCTCGTATGCTGATTGAGTGAGATGAGGAAAAGGAGGAGTGTCTCTAAAGCAATGGATTTCAGGATCAAGCTCATCGGTTTCCCCTTCTTCCCCTTCGGCCACAAAATTGTTTTGGAAAGGGGCCTGAATATTTTGGTCTTCTCTGTCTCGTCCCCTCTCCCTTTGCACAGTCGGGGAAGTAATATTGTTTGGCCTCCTGAAACCTCCTTTGTTTTTGGCATTCTAAGGGCCCTTGTATGCTTGCCTCCCCTCGAATTTCATTCTCTCCATCTCTGCAGACAGAGACTTCACCATCTTGGTCAGCTCATCCACTTGAGGGTGGGGCACCGATGGGCTAGAAGTAGAGGTTTCCGGCCTTCCCCTTCTTCTGTCTGCATCAGCCTTGTTCCTCAGTCTATCAGCTACTAATACATTGGATTCCACTTCTATGGCCATGTCTTGCATTTGAGCTAAGGAGGTGGCTCTTCTTTCTCTCAGTAACAGACAAAAATCGGGGCCAAACGCACTAGCATAAGAAATCTTGGTTGAGGCTTCTGAAGGCTTTATTTCGGCAGGGATTTTATTATACATCTTATTGCATCTTTTGGAGAAATCAGAGACAGATTCCCCTTCCATCTTCTTCAAAGACCCAAACTTTGTCATGTAATACATGAAATCCTTCCTATTGCCCCACTACCTCAAGAAAGCACTATCCAGGGCTTCGATCCCAACAATAGATCCGGGGGCCAATCCTCTAAACCATTTCCTCACCCCACCATCCAGGCTCTCGATGAAGACTCTCATCCAGACATCTTCATTTTCAATGTTCAGGTTGTCTGCATAACTGTAGAAGGCATCCAAGTGCTCTTCTACGGTTATGTCCCCTTCTCCAGTGAACTTGGGCATGTATTTCAAGTAATCTCCAACAGGGAGAGGATTCATAGGATGGGGTAGGATTAAGGGGGCATATCTGGCAGTGACTATGGCGTCCATTCTATTTATAGGGGGATTAGCACCAGCCATAGGAATATTAGGTGGAGGAGAACTTGGAGGAGAAGGAGTCCTTGCAGGGGTTACTGGGAATGAGTCTCAGAGTGGAATGGGAAACAAAAGGGGATTTAAAGAGAAAGCTAATGGGCTCAAGTCAGCAGACGCTCCTCTTTGTGCAGGAGTGGGAAAATCTTCTGTAGTCCTGGGTTTACGCCAAGGTACAGCTTCAGAGGAGAGGGGAGTGACAAGGATTTCTCCCTCCAATCCCAGACCAGGAGGGGAAAACTCAAAAGGGAATATTCTTTCGATACCGCCTCCTTCGAAGTTTGAACAATTCCTCATTCTTGAAAACTCCGATGGATTTTCTTCGAAGTCTTTCAAAGAGTGCGCTCGACACACCTTTCTAGAAAATGGAATATTCTTGCAATACCTTTTCTTTGGGGTTTAGTTTGAACCTCACCCTGACAACCTCTGATGACAAGACTTCGACAGGTCCCACCTCCCCCGTGACGTTGCATACGTGTCAGGTCAGCATGCTTTTCTAGACATAAGAGAATATGCTTTCGATACCCCTTCCATCAAAGCTTGAATTAATATGCGATCCTTTCCTCTCTGAATGCATGACTCTGATAACGGTTTTCTTTTTAAACTCAACCTCTCGCCACCTTTGATACACAAATCCAAGCATCCGCCACCCTTAATGAGCTTTAATGACAGAAATAATGAACATTAATGACAACAGACTAAGGCCAGTTCTAGAAACGATTCTCATACACACTCAAGTTATGGTGCATTTGCAACTGTTTAATGTGCATTATGATCTATAAACCCTCCCCTTGTCAGACATATCTTACGTTGGGTAATTTAATATGATACTTGTTTCAACTTGTTAATACAGGACCAAATGATAATCAATCATGGCAAGCCAAAACCCCAAAAGACCAAAGGGCTCAATGTACTTCCAATCAATTGTAAGTCATAAACCATCGTCTCGAACAGTTGAGGCATTGGTGACTGATACTAATCACCACACTAGTGAGGACCAATGCCCTAGTTATGAAGAAATCTACAGGATCTTCAATTTTGTAGACTTCCCTATGGATGATGAGAATCTAGAAGTTTACCAGAATATCCTCAAAAGCAGCATCCATCTAGTATTCGTCTGGACACCACCTTTCCCATACAAGGAGGCAACACAATTGTGCCTCGGTCAATTTGATGCCACAACAACAACCATCGTGAGCCAAAAAGGGAAGCGAGTAGCATCCCTGAGACCTGAAGACATTGGCTTCATATATCATCTTCCCACTCCCACATGCTCTCTAAATGAACCATTCTTAAAAGTGTTTGCCCAAGCGAGTAAAGGACCAACGAATCAAATGAAACATTGGTGGGTTGACGAAGAGGAAACCCTCAAACAAGGCCAAAAATTAGTTCCTACTCACAGGCTCAAGACTCCCTAAAAAAATTTGGTATCCATGCTCTATCGACTATATGGAGAGGAAAAGAGCACACCTTTTCAAGCCGATTGGCTACCTTTGGCACACACCATCGTCAAGATGGGGAAAATATTCAACTGGGCAGACATCCTAGTTTTCAACATATGTCTACACATGAAGAATCTCCCAGGTATGAAGAAACCATGTTTTTATATGTTGGCCTACATGATCGATGCCATTTGATCCTCTGTACAATTTTTTGACCTAGGGTGTGTATGGTACCAGATCTATTATAATAGTTGAAAACATAAATATTGCAGAGAATAACAGTGGAACAACACGATAAATTAAACCACGACACCAAAATAATACCTTTATTAATAAGAAAAAATGTTCAATTTCCTCTTCGAAGGGGCAACCTCCAGCAGAGAAACAATCTTTTACAATAATTCTCAAGACAAAACTTTGCATACACTCGACTCCTATTTCTACTAAATCTATCCACCAAAAGAACAATCTAGAGGAAGATCTTCTAGAAGCGAAAGCTTCTATTATGTCTTCTTACATTTGACTTATTCTTCCTTATTACTAGGATTTATTAATATTGGCCTTTATTGCATGGAAAATATATTATTCTACCTACATGAGGGGTTAGGGAGGTTAGGTCCCTAACATGCCCTCCCCCTCAAAAAATGGCCTTGTCCTCAAGGCTTGAGATGAGGAAATTGTTGGAGAATGGCAGTTGGCTCCCAGGTGGCATATGTTGGAGTGGTATCTTTCCACTGTACTAACACTTCCTTGATGGTGCGCTGATAGAGACGACGCTCACGCTGGTCCAAGACTGCTTGTGGATGCAACCCTATGGAGCCTTCTTCATCTAACTTGGGAAGGTTGGTTTGAGTTTGGCACTTAGTTCCAATCACCTTCTTTAAACAAGAGACATGAAAAACATGATGGATCTTAGAATTACTAGGCAAAGCTAACTGATAGGCCACCTATCCCTCGCGCTTAAGAAATTTATAAGGACCATAAAATTTGGGCACCAATTTCTGACAATGTTCGGCCTTGAGTGAAGTCTGCTTATAAGGTTGTAGTCAAAGAAACACCTGGTCTCCTTCAACAAATTGACATTGGAGCGACCTTGATTTGCTTGTTGCTTCATGTGATTCTGATCAATGACCAAATTATCTTTGAGGGTATGGAGAATATCCTCATGAACTGTAAGAGTTTGGTCAACCACCTTGACCTTCGAGACACTGGGCATGTATGAGAGAATTGAAGGTGGCTTTTGTCCATATACTGCTTCAAAAGGTGTCGTGCAAGTAACTATAAGGTAAGAAGTGTTGTACCACCATTAAACTAGTGGTAACCATTTAGCCCATTGATTTTGTCTTTCACATGCAAAACACCTCAAATATGTTTTCAAACACTTGTTGACAAGTTTAGTTTGACCATCAGTTTGGGGATGATAAGCGGTGCTCAGATGCAATTGGGTGCCCTGTAGCCTAAACAATTCTTGACAAAAATTGCTGGTGAAAGTGGGATCTCGATCATAAACAATAGAATGAGGCATGCCATGAATCTTGAAGACATGATCCATGAAAATTTGAGCCACAGTGGAGGCGGTAAATGGGTGTTGAAGAGCACATAAATGAGCATACTTGGAAAGACGATCAACTACCACCATGATGAATGACTTATTGCCTGATTTAGGTAAGCCAACAATGAAATCCACATATATATCCCTCCTAATAGCGGGTCTAATTGGAAGTGGTCGTAGTGTGCCAAGAGATTTGACTGTTTCTCCCTTGTTGCATTGACAAACATAAAATTTTGCCACAAAAGTGTGAACATCTTGTTTCATACCATCCCCAAAAAAAGAACGTTTGACCTAGTCATAGGTTTTGGTAAACCCTAAGTGCCCAACTATGGGTGCAACATGAAGCTCAAAAAGCGTCGTGGATTTAAGTTGTGACTGTTTACTTAAATACAAATTACCTTTGTAACGAGCTCATCATTTTGCCAAGAGTACCCTAGGGAAACTGAAGAATTGGCTTGCAATTTTTAGATCAGACGCGAAATTTTGGGATCTTGTAGCCATTCCTGGAGAACAACTTGGAGCTAATCTTGTACAATGAAGGAGAGGGGAAAAAGGGACCCTTCATCTTCATATTTTCTTGAAAGAGTGTCAGTAACCACATTGTCTTTTCCTTTCTTGTAAATGATCTCATAATCATATCCAAATAGCTTAGTCACCCATTTTTGTTACTCTGGGGATGAAAGACGTTGCTCCATAAAATACTTGAGGCTCTAATGATTTGTCTCAATTTGGAAGCATTGCCCTAATAGATAAGGGTGCCAGAGGTCCATTACATGCAGAATAGCCAAGATTTCCTTTTCATAGATTGATTGGCCCAAATGTTGCTCTGATAGTTGTTTGCTAGTAAAGGCCAAAGGTCGGCCATCTTTCATAACGACTACTCCAATTCCTCTCCTGGAAGCATCACATTCCAAGACAAAGTTCTTTGTGAAGTCAGGAAGGGCCAAAGTAGGAGTGGTGCACATAGCCACTTTCAAGGCTTGTAAGGCCTAACCATTTGCGGGAGTCCAAGTGAAAGAATTGTTTTTAAGGAGAGCAGTGAGAGGCGTCGCAATCTTTCCATAATTCTTAACAAACTTGTGATAATAGCCTGTTAAGCCCAAAAAACCGCGTAATATTTTGAGAGTCTTGGGGCGAGGCCAATCCTACATAGCTTCAATCTTATTAGGAACCACCCTCACACATGCCTGGCCAACAATATGACCCAAGTACTCGACTTTCGAGGCTCCAAAATCACATTTATATTGTTTGAGGAAAATTCAGTGCTAAGAGAGTAGATGAAGAACTCAATTCACATGAGCAAGATGGGTTGTTTAGGTTTTACTATAAATGAGAATATCATCAAAGAAAACTAAGATAAAATGACAGAGAAAAAGACAGAAGACATGATTCATGAGGATTTGGAAAGTGGAGGGAGCATTACACAAGCCAAAGGGCATGTGATCCAAGTGGATATCGGTGGCCACCCACCTCTTCCAACTGGCTCAAAATAGTTTTTTGACAATTTTGGCAATTTACTATTTTTAGCAGTTTTAACTTCTGGGGCCATTTTGAGGGCCTAAATGAAGGTTTTTTGGGATCGAGATTCTCAATGATAGGTGAAGGTGTGAATGAGCCCCCAAAATGAATCTCCTCGATGATACCTTTCCAATGAACTATCATACGCCTAAAACGGAGATCGTATGCAAAAGTTACGACCCCGGGAAGTTGATGTACTAACTTACCCAAACGAGGCCCACATGACTTTTGGCGCTTCATCTCCTAGGGTTAGGTTTTTCGATGTCTAGGGTTTTTGGCATTCCTGTTTATTGTAAAAAGGCCTTCAGAGCCTCATTGTGATCACCTTCTTGCGAATGAGCGCAGTCGTCACATATCTTCTCAGAGATAAGCCGCCACCATTCCAACAAGCTTGTTTTCGCTGCATTTTACAGTTTGAACTTATTTCCTTATTGAATAGAAAACCAGTTTTACTGTATCTTTGTTATTTTTTGTTAAGAACCTGTTACTAATCTGTAGTCATTTTGTTATGCTCATAAAATCCAAATCATTAGTATCCGAGCGATCTAATCCTTGTCGTCTTAATGCATGTCCCCAACGAGGTCAGAGTACAAAGAGTTGGGTCTCGAGCTTGTTTCTATTCAGGACAAAAGCTCTCGCACACCCAAGCAACCTCTCATGGCAGGAGAAAAGAAAGATGATGGGACAGGAGATCCTTTCAAACTGTTGATTGAGGAATCCCTCATGCAACAAAGGAACGAGATGATGGATAGTTTCGCACAAATCCTTCGACGGCTACCAACAAGCGACGCATCTTCTTCGAGCAGAGGCGCCACCCCCTTCAAGGTACAAATAAACTTCAATATTCCTATATTTGAAGGTCAGATAGATGCAGATGTTGTAGACAAGTGGTTGAATCTACTAGAAGGGTATTTTTCTGTCCATAACTTTTCGAATAGAGAAAATATTACTTTTGCGCTCCTCAAAGTTGTTCCCCACGTCAAAGATTGGTGGGAAACTTTCTGTGAGCAAAAGGAAATATATGAACCCTCACTATTTACAGTCACAACCACCTAGGATTCCTTCAGGGATGCTATTAAGGAACAATACTACCCTGTCGCAAGTTATGACGACTTGTATACCAAATGGACCACACTGCGGCAAGAAAGAGACCAAGCAGTGCTAGATTTCACGAATATCTTTCATACCTTGCACACCAAGCTGGGTATCAAAGATTCAGACCGACATATGGTGCTCAAGTATCACAGTGCTCTACATAGATACATCTATACCGAAATGGAATTTTTGGACATCTCATCCTTGGGCACAGCCTAACGATATGTTGTCAAAATCGAGCAGAAGCTCAAACAAAAGACGCAGCAATTTGGGCCTAGGAACCCCTTCACAAAAAAAACCAAGAAA
This sequence comes from Picea engelmannii, assembly GCA_009831015.1. Classification (NCBI taxonomy): domain Eukaryota; kingdom Viridiplantae; phylum Streptophyta; class Pinopsida; order Pinales; family Pinaceae; genus Picea; species Picea engelmannii. The sequence continues at coordinate 160,762 of ML806385.1, read as the reverse complement.
GGGCGGCCCCAACCCATAGAACAAAGGACAGAGCAAATATGGATAGTATCAGGACAACCAGTCGAAGCCGCAAGCAAAGAAGGACACTAGAAAGACAAAGAAAGATACCAGGAAGTGGTGCGAATTCCATAAGAGCCCTTGGCATAACACTGTTGATTGCCACTCAAAGCAGTCGTTGGTGGCCGAAGTGAAAGCCTCTGAATCAGATGCGGGTTTAAACTCTGAGCCAGAACCAGAAAGGGGAAGATAGATCATTGATGTCGAACCCAGTGCCACCATTGCTACCACCAAGCTCCAGCCTGGTGAACCAAACGATCCAGAAGAAGGAGAACGCCTCTTCCATTCACAGATGTGGATAAAAGGCACCCCGCTGCACTTCATCGTGGATAGCGGTAGCCAGAAGAACCTCATCTTAGCAGAGATCATCAAGCAGTTGGCCCTGCCGACAACACTGCACCCACAACCCTACACCATTGGATAGCTCCACCAAGGAAGTAATCTCTGCGTCATCCAACAGTGTCGACTGTCGTACGACATCAAGCCCTTCAAAGACAAGGTATTGTGTGATGTTGCTCCTCTCGAAGTTTGTGATGTTCTTTTGGGACAATCTTATTTATGGAAACGTCATGTTGTATATGAGTCTAGGCCTCGTAGTGTTATTATTACATTGAATAGGAAATTGTATAGGATACCCGAGGCAGTCCCACCTAGTGTTATTTCCTTGATCTCTGCTAAGAAATGCAGGAAGGTCATCTCTCAGACGGAGAAGTTTTTCTTCTTTGTGATTCACTCTTAGAATAAGAAAAAGATCACAGCCACATCCAGAGTCTCTGCAACCAACCTCTCCACATAGTAGAAGAAAGTAGATAAGGTTGTGGAAGAATACTCAGATATCTTCTCCTCACCTACCAGGGTACCGCTGCACTGCCAGGTAATGCAACCCATTGATCTGACCCATGGTGCACCACTGCCCAATGGGCCAGTCTATCGTCGCTCTCTGTTAGAGAATGAGGAGATCAAGCGACAGATCCAAGAAATGCTCCACAAGGGGCACATCTATCCCAACTCATCACCTTGCGAGAGCCCAATCGTGTTGGTATAGAAGAAAGATGGAACCTTGTGACTCTGCATTGATTATCAGGCTCTGAATAAAATCACAGTCAGAAACCAGTACCCGATTCCCCGAATCAACGACCTCCTTGATCAACTCATGGGGGCCAAATACTTCAGTAAGATTGATTTGAAGTCTGCTACCACCAGGTCCCGATAGAACAGACAGATGTATGGAAAATCGCATTCAAGTCAAAGGAAGGCCTTTTTGAATGGATGGTCATGCCCTTTGGTTTGACAAATGCTCTAGCCACTTTCATGAGGCTGATGGACGATATCCTGCGACCATTCACCAATACTTTTGTAGTGGTGTATCTAGATGACATTCTCATTTACAGCAAGACTTGGTCTGACATTTGCATCATATTCAGCAGGTTCTGCACACCCTGCGGCAGCACAAGTTATATGCCAACTTGGAAAAATGCTCCTTCGGCATGGACAGGGTCCATTACCTGGGCTACATAATTGATCAGCATGGCATACATGTGGATCCATCCAATATCCAAGTCATCTGTGACTGACCAGCCCCAACCACACTCACTGAGCTTCGAAGCTTCTTGGGCCTTGCCAATTTCTACCGCAGGTTCGTGTTGGGATTCTCCCATATTGCATGGGCCCTTAGCCAAATAACCAAGGGTGGTGGTAAGGCAAAATTTGCGTGGGGCCGGTCCCAACAACAAGTGTTTAATGATTTGAAGCAGCACTTGTGCTCAGCCCCAGTACTTTCACTACTAAATCTGCAGCAGCCCTTTGAGATCGAGACAGATACTTCAGACTATGTGGTGGGCGTCGTTCTCACTCAGCATGGCCACCCTGTGGCCTATCATAGTGAGACACTATTAGATGTTGTCCGTAAGTACCCTACTTACAACAAAGAAATGTATTCCATTGTGAAAGCCTGCCGCCAGTGGAGACATTACATTATTGGGAAGGAGACAATCATCCACACTGATCATAAGCCACTGCAGTTCATGCAGACACAAGGAAAATTGTAGAATGATTGCCATCAAAAGTGGTCCACATACTTGCAACAATTCCACCTCAACATCAAGTATAAAACGAGAAGCACCAATCACATCATTGATTGCCTCAGCGGACCGCTAGTCGCGACACTCACCACGGTGCTAGACTCATGTGGCCATGAGACCTCTGGATGGCCCCAACTCTATGAGATAGACCTGAACTTCACCACCACCTACCAAATGTTGGTTGCAAACACAGTTGTCGATAATTTCCATCTTCAGGATGGGTTGTTGTGTCGTCTGGGCCATATTTGTGTTCCATCAAGTGAGCGAGAAAAGCTTATTTGGGAAGCCCACTACAGTCGGGTGGCAGGACACTTCAGTGTCGAAAAGACAGTGGTGATGCTATAGAAACATTTCTACTAGTCGAAACTTCGACAGGAGGTCAATAAGTATATCAGGTCTTGCACTGCCTGCACTATTGTCAAACCAACCACTAAGAAACAGGGCATGTACACCCCTCTTCCTACTCCTGATAGGCCATGGGAATCCATCTCAATGGACTACATGTCAGGCCTCCCATCCACCAAGCAGGGAAATGACTGTGCTTTTGTGGTTGTCGATCGCTTTTCTAAGATGGCAATTATGGTTGCCTGCAAGAAGAACATCGCAACAGAGGCCACTGCCAAGCTCTTCTTTGAACGAGTCTGGGTACATTTTGGAATCCCACAAACCATTGTCTCAAATTGGGACAGTCGATTTCTCAGCATATTCTGGTCGAGCCTCTGGTCACTGCTGGACACCAAGCTCACCAAATCTATGGCCTTCCACCCTCAGACAAATGGCCAAACCAAGGTCTTCAATCGAATGATTGTGCCTATCCTTCACATGTATAATTCAAAGCACCCTCCCACATGGGATGAGAGCCTTCCCTATGTCCAACATATCTACAACCGAGCCTTGCATATCTCAACCGGCCACAGCCCCTTTCAGGTGGGGTTGGGATTCCAACCATTGGGTCCCATAGATGTTGTACTTCCCCTTGCGGTCACCTCGACCAACTCATCTCCTGCTCCAATTGAAGCTGAAAAATCCACTCGGTTCATTGAGCGGATCCATCACATCTGCCAATAGGTTCAGGATATCCTATATAAGTCCAATGACAAGTACAAGCAGCGCCATGATCAACATCGAGTGCCACATAAGTTTCAGGTGGGCGCCAAAGTTTGGTTGCACTTGCAGAAAGAACGCCTTATAAGAATCCATCGAAAGATTCGCCCACTCCGTTATGGGTCGTACACTATCACCAAGGATGTGGGGGATAATGCTTTGGAGCTCAACATTCCTCCTTTCCTTGGCCTGCACCTAGTGTTCAACGTGGATCTCCTTCGCCCTTATTTCCCACCATTATTGGACACCTCAGACGTAGCAAAGCAGCTGACACCAACAGAGCTAAACCCCGACTGCATACAACAGGAATCTAGTGATCAAATTGTGGACACACAGATCAAGGGCACTCAACAGCAAAGGATCCATCTTTATCGAGTCATCAAAGCAGGGCAGCTCTTGCACCAAGGCAAGTGGCTTACCCAGAGCCAAATTCAGCAGGAATTTCCTCATCTGATGGGAGAACTCAACGCAATGGAGACCATTTCTTCCTAAGGATGGAGGATTGATCCAGGTGGATATCGGTGGCCACCCACCTCTTCCAACTGGCTCAAAATAGTTTTCTGACAATTTTGGCAATTTACTATTTTTAGCAGTTTTAACTTCCGGGGCCATTTTGAGGGCCTAAATGAAGGTTTTTTGGGATAGATCTTCTTAATTATAGTTGAAGGCATGATTGAGCCCCCAAAATGAATATCCTCGATGATACCTTTCCAACGGGCTATCATACGCCTAAAACGGAGATCGTATGCAAAAGTTACGACCCCGGGAAGTTGATGTACTAACTTACCCAAACGGGGCCCACGTGACTTTTGGCACTTCATCTCCTAGGGTTAGGTTTTTGGATGTATAGGGATTTTGGCATTCCTTTTTATTGTAAAAAGGCCTTCAAAACCTCATTGTAATCACCTTCTTTTGAATGAGTGCAACCGTCACATCTCTTCTCAGAGATAAGCCACCACCATTCCAGCAAGCTTGTTTCCGCTGCATTTTACAATTTCAGCATATTTCCTTATTGAATAGAAAACCAGTTTTACTGTATCTCTGTTATTTTGTGTTAAGCACATGTTGATAATCTGTACTCATTTATTTCTTCTCATAAAATTCGGATCAACATGACCAAGAACTCATAGTGGCCCTCATGAGTTCGAAATGTAGTTTTAGGGATGTCAACCTCTTTCATACGTCTATGGTGGTAGCCAGAACAAAGATCAAGTTTAGTAAATAACAAGGCACCACTTAATTCATCCAAGAGATCGTCAATGACAAGAATCAGAAATTTTTCTTTGATCGTGAGTTTGTTGAGGGCACGAAAGTCAAGACACATGAACCAAAAGCCTTATTTCATAAGTACCATGACCGCATGAGAAGAATAGGGGCTAGTACTAGGACGGATAATGCCTGCGGCAAGCAATTCTTGAACAATTTTCTCAATTTCATTTTTCTCGAAAAAGGGATGACGATGGGGACAAACATTGGGAGGAAGGTTGTCGGGGATGAGGGGAATGGAATGATCATGAACACCAGGGGAAGGAGGAAGTCCTTGGGGAGTGGAAAACATAGCTTGATGTTTATAGAGGATGGATTGGAGGTCAGGAGGCACAAAGGGTGTCTCAATGACATGAATGGAATGGAGTTATGCAATAATGTCGGAATGACCTTTTTTTAGGAGCTTTTCCATGTGATGGGAACTGATGATCTCAGGGGAACCTGTTGTGATGCCTTGGAACTTATATTGTTGGCCCTCCTGGTTGAATTGCATGGTTAATTCCTTAAAATCCATGAGAATGGGGCCCAGAGTCCTTATCCATTCAACACCCAACACAACGTCACGACCACCCATGTCAATAACAAACATATGAGATTTCATGTCATACTGACCAATTTGGAGATGCACATTTTTACAATGCCCTCCACATTTCATGGACTTGCCATTGGAAAAAATGATTTGAGAGTTGTTGACTGCTCGGATATATCAACTAGTTTCTTGGGCAATGCAACGATGATTAAAATTATGGGTGCTTCCACTGTCAACGAGGATGATGACCTTCTGATGCTTAATGTAACCAATTAGCTTGAGGGTTTGGGGAGCAGAGAAGCCAGTGAGAGCATTCAGCGAAATGATCGGTTCAACTTCTGGAGGGTCCGAAGGTTGAGTCATGTTAGTGGGTTCAAGTGACTTAGCCATAGGGGGAGCCTCAACATCTTCTTCAAAAACATACTCAAAGATGGCCATAAAAAGATTTTGTTCCTTACACTTGTGCCCACGAAAATATTTGTCATCACAATTATAACAAAGGTCCTTGAGCTAGTGTTCAATCATTTCTACTCGAGTCAATTTCTGGATCTTTAGTGGAGTGGAAAGAGGAGTGGAGTGACTAGTTTACGGCGAGGAATGAAGGAGGATTTTTTGGTTTGAGAAGAGACAACTTGTTGTGCTTCCTTAGCTCTTTTAGTAGCTTCCACCCAACTTTGAGGGCGAGCCATGAGGATGTGGGCACGAATCTCATCCTTGAGGCCACTGATAAAGCATTCTCGGGAAAAAGCATCAGACATGCCCTATGTGCGGAAATCAAATCGCTTAAAATCAACTATAAAGTCTTCCACTGTGCCTGATTGTTTCAACTTTGTCAAATGGCCTAAATGGTTGGTGTCGGTGTCAAAGTGTTCATAAATATCTGCAACAAAGTGTGTCCAAGCCACATAGCCTTAGCGAGCATTTTTTCTCCATTGCCACCATTACCAATGTTCTTGATCTAGATGGAGAACACCATACCGAAGTTTGGCCAACTCATTTGTAATGTTGTACAAAGAGAAATAGTGTTCCATTTGAGTTACCTAGCCGATGGAATTTAAGCCATCAAATTTGTTCACATCCATGCGCAGAAGGTGTAGGTCACGCTGAAAGTGATGAGGATGAAAAGTTTGGGAATTGGAGGAAGTTTCACCTTCGAGGTGCAAAGGTGGGTGACGCAATGCCCCACCAGCTCATGGGGCTCGCACGACCTCCTGCTCTAGGATCATACATAGTATGGAGTCGAATCAACTCTCGGGCTCTTGCTGAGCCCTCGAAATCTTATACCATAGGCCTTTTTCCCTTTTCCCCCTACTTAAAATATGTTAGCGAGGATCCTTATACACTAGCAAATTCCTCCACGTGACTTTAAGACAAAATCATGGGCCAACCTTCTCTTTATTGAAGAATTCAAAGCTTCAGAGCTCCAGGCTTTGGGACTTATGAAAGCAACACATTGCAAACCTTCTGAAGGTTGAACCCGCGAACAAACAGACTATGGCAAGGATCGATGGTCCTCGATCTATCGGCAACCAACAACTACGATTGGCTCCGGGACTCCAGGCTTCAGGAGTCCTGGTTGCTTCAACTCAAAATACCTTCGAATGCCGAATTAGAGGAGGCTAGATCTACTATCCACGTGTCCCTCTTCAACCGACGGTCAAGATCAACTACAGCCTTGGGGAGTTTCCAAACCAACACAAAATACATTGCAATTCTTCCGAAGCGCTAAGTCTCTAAATTACAATATTTGCTGCCATGTGTCCCCTGTCTATCAATAGTTGGGATTCACTTCGCTTTTTGGAACTTCAGGAGTCTTATGGGTTTTGCAATTACGCTCCACTTATTCTGGATAGTTGGACTTCCATACTATCTCTAATATATGGACACGTGTCTTCACGATCGGATGGTCCGTATTTTCTCTAGTTCCCAGGACTTCGGGAAACCGGTCTCCTTTGCACACACCACACATAAACCTTCGAATACGTGAAGTTTGAAGGACTTCAGGGGTTAACACCCACGCTACTTTCCCAGATATGATGGCTAGGAAATATTTTCTCCTCCTTGGGCGAATCTCGTCCACTCGACCTCGAAAAATGAAAGGGTTCTTCCCTTCAAATATTTTGGTCGCTCTTTCTCTTGAGATTTAACACTCAAATGATTTGGGTCTTCTACAAACACTTTGTGATCCTCTAAAAACTTGACAATTGAAGATTTCTGGAAAATCTTCCCACGCACTCCCTGTGTTCATTTCCTTGAGACTCTTCAACACTTGACTAAGTGTTGGCCCTATGCACGCCTTGCAAGGGTCTTCTCAAGATCCTATACTCATATGAGTATATGTGCACTCCTTGCACTCACCCTACACAATTTCACATTATCTCTTATGAGCTTCTAAGTCTAAAAATGACTATGCCTCACACTCCTTGCGTGGCTACTGTGCACTCCTTGCACCATTGCTTCAGAAGAGAAACAATTGAAACTTACAAAACACTACAGGTTCATTCAATTAACCATAAAATGCATACACGGGAATATAAAACAAAGAAATCAAAGAACATGACATTACCCAATTAACTCATAAGAAAACATGTAACGACTCAAAGTTTGAAAACAATCCTCCTCTATTATATTCCTTCAGGAAAGCATTCTTACAAAGAGTTCTTGCAGCTCTCAACTTCTCCTTGAAAAACAATTCTCAATAAACTTTAACAGCAAAATACAATTGTCTTCAGCAGTCTCATTTGGGCATAGATTACATATATTTATACATGGAGGGGCTTCTTGAGCCTTCCTACCGACTACGCTAGTGCTTTCATATCATAATCAAAGCATTCTACCACTAAGTTTTATTACAATAAATGGCATTTACAACCCAGATACGAGTTATTGTTCAATATTTGTACAATCCTACAACTAATTAAGATAATTACAATCTTCGATGGCCTCATGTAATGGCTCAAGCCTCAAAACATTAAAAGCTCTTTTAATTACAATCTTTTCAAAATATCAAATTGATGCGCTCTCCTTGGGTCTCAAAATAATTTGAATATGTGTGCTTGATGCTGAGTTATCCTCTACTCGGCTTGATGAACATTGATGACGATGCTCATGCATCATACTCCTCTGGACAAAAGATTCATGGACTCCTGTCCATGAGCTCCTGCATTGTCTTTCCATGCTTCTGGATATCAGCTTCAGCTATCCAACTAGCATCTTCTGTTGGAAGGTCCTTCCATTTAACCAAATACTCATAACAAATCATCCTTTTGGTCTTGTTAGCAATCCTCTGATCTAAGATCTTCTCTATCTGTGGCTTCTCTGTTATGGGAATTTGTTGTTTCCACTAAATTTCCTCCTGACCATCTGTATCATCCATCATGTAAGGGTACAACTCTACTACATTGAATATGGGTGATATTCCAATATCCTCTGGCAACTTAATTTCATAAGCATTTGCAACAAATTTTCTTAGGATCTTACACGGTCCTATCTTTTTCATCTTCAACTTGTTATACTTTCCTTTCGAAAATCTCTCTTTTCTCATATGTACCAAAAGTTGATCTCCAATATCAAAGTGTGCCTCTCTTCTTCTCTAGTCTACCCTACTTTTGTATTTCTGGTTGTTATTTTGTAGCTATCCTTTGATTTGATCATGCAATCTCTGCATATCCACAGCAAAATCCTCTGCTCCTGCGCTTTGGAACTCATCTCGTCCCAAATCTCTGAACTCTGAAATTCCTCTTGGATGCATTCCATACATTATCTGGAATGGTATTTTACCAGTGCTCCTATTTGGTGAGTCATTATATGCAAACTCTACTTGGGGCAGAATTTGATCCCACTAGCTATTATGGTCAGTGACCAAACTCCTTAACAGGTTTCCTAAACTTCGGTTCACCACTTTAGTGTGACGATGATCTGTTGAACTGAAAGACAAATTTGTCCCTAGCTTCTTCCACAATGTTCTCCAAAAGTGTCCCACAAATTCAATGTCTCTGTCTAAAACTATGCTCCTTGGCAATCCATGCAATCTCATTATCTCCTTGAAAAACAAATTCGTTATGTGAGTAGCATCATTGGTCTTATGACATGGTATGAAATGTGCCATCTTCGAAAATATTTCAACCAATACGAAGAATGAATCACTTCCTCTGTGGGTTCTAGGCAATCCCAGAACAAAATCCATACTTATAGCATCCCATGGCCTGTCTAGAATAGGCAATGGTTGATACAATCCAACATTTTGTTGTTTTCCCTTGGCATATTGGCAGATTCTACACATGTCCACGAACTTATTTACATCGGATCCCATGCCTGGCCAATAATATGAAGAACTAAACTGCGCATATGTTTTAACATGGCCAAAGTGTCCAGCCAAACCTCCACTATGCTTTTCCTTCAACAAGTTATCTCTCATTGAACATTTCAGGATACACAACTAGCTTCCTTTGAATAACAGTCCACCTTGGATCAGATATTCCATCCACTTATTTTTGTCCCTTAGCAAAGGGTTATCACATGCTTCATAAGCTTATTTGAAGTCTGGATCTTCCTGATACATCTCCTTGAAGTGCTCAAATCCTAAGGTTTCCACTTGGAATACCTGCAAGATCAAACATCTCCTGCTCAAAGCATCTACAACTTTGTTTACATTTCCATTAATATTCTTAATAACAAAAGTAAAATTATGCATGAATTCCACCCATTTGGCATGTCTCTAATTCAATTTCTCTTGTCTGGTTATAAATTGCAATGCCTAATTATCATAATATAAAACAAACTCTTTTAGAATAAGATAATGCCTCCATTTTTTCAAGGCTTGGATCACAACATAAAATTCCTTATCATATATGGAATACTTCCTTTTAACATCATTCAACTTCTCACTGAAATAAGCAACCAGATTATTGTCTTGACTTAAATTTGCGCCAATGGCTACTCCACTAGCATCACATTTAACTTGAAATGTCTTCCCAACATCTGGCAGAACTAGAATAGGATGTTCTATTATCTTGGCTTTTAACACTCTCAATCCTTTGTCAGCTTCCTCTGTCCAATTAAAAGACTTATGCTCCTTCTTTATGGTCTCCAGTATAGGTGCGCAAATACTACTGAAATTCCTAATGAATTTCCTGTAAAAACTTGTCGATCCATGGAAACTTCTTACCTCAAATACACATCTTGGAGAAGGCCAATATCTTATTGCCCTCACCTTCTCTGGGTCCATCTTCAACTCATTTCAAGAGATTACGAATCCCAAATATATAAGTTATGTTTTCATGAAAGAACATTTCTTCAAATTTACTAACAACTTCTCTTGCTACAGCCTTCTCAACACCATCTTTAAATGCCTCAAGTTCTCTTCTTCAGTATTACTGAAGATTAATATATCATCCAAATAGATAATTACAAACTTACCAATAAAATCTTTGAGTACTTCATTCATCAACCTCACAAATGTACTTGGTGCATTCGTTAAACCAAACGACATAACCAACCACTCATACAATCCTTCATTCGTTTTAAGTGTTGTCTTCCATTCATCTCCTTCTCTCATCTTTATCTAATGATAACCACTCTTCAAGTCTATCTTGGAAAAATAACTAGCTCAACTTAAACAATCCATCAAATCATCCATTCTAAGTAAAGGGAATATATACCTGATGGCTATCTTGTTGATGGCTCTAGAATCCATGCACATTCTCCAACCTCCATCTTTCTTTGGACTCAATACAGTTGGTATGACACACAGACTCAAACTTTCTCTGACTAAACCCTTATCCAACAACTCCTAGACTTGATTTTTGACCTCTTCATTCTCTCAAGGTGTCAAACTGTACGCTACTTTATTTGGCAAACTTGCTCCTGAAATAAGGTCAATATGGTGACTAATTCTCTCGATAGGCAGTAAAGAGTGAGGTAACTCATCCACCACAATATCGACGAACTCATCTAATAATTCTTGGACTACTGAGGATAACTTGTAAGGATAACTCTCAGCTCACCTACAACAACAAATTGTATCTCTTGTTCCTTCTTGACTTTTTTCAAGGGTTCCTTCCCACTCGTGAGAAGTATACTTGGACTAGCTTCCTCTTTGATTCCTTTATCTTCTATTGGCAGTAACATATGTTTACACTCTTTTTCTCCAGAGTATAAGTGTTTCTTCCATCATGTATGACATTCCTGTCATATTGCCACAGTCTTCCCAACAAAACATGACAAACATCCATAGGTATAACATCACACAAAACTTCATCTCTATAACCTCCTATTTTAAATTCAACTTTACATTGTCGACTTACCATTACTTGATGTCCTTTCTGCAACCATGATACCTTGTACGGATTTAGATGTGTAGTTGTCTCCAGCTTCAGTTTTTCCACCATCTCTGTGGATACTAAATTATTACTTCCATTGTCTATAATCACCTTGCATACCCTATCTTTGATATTGCAAGCAGTTCTAAATAGATTGTTCCTCTAGACTGGTTCTCTTACCTATTTCTCTGGTTTTACGAGAACTTTCCTCATCATGAGTGATCTCCCTTCTTTTGTTGCTTCGGCTTTCATCTCTGCCTCTACATTCATCTTCTGCACTTCAGAAATGTGAGCTTCTCCACCTCTCGTATTTTTTCTCTCGGGACATTCCCAAGACATATGCCCTATCTTTCCATAGGCATAACACTTCACTTATCCTCTTATGTCTCTTCCTCTTCCTCTGGGAAAAGAGGTTCTTCCACCATAATGTCCTCCTTGAGAACTTCGTCCTCTCTCTGTCCAACTGTGATCTCTTCCAACTTCTAGAACTTTTCTCTGACTACTCCTCTGCCTCTACTTGGAATTTTTCCTCTGTTTTGTTGACTCTGCTTCCTTGCTAACTTCTCCTCTGCTTCCTTGCTAACTTCTCCTCTGCTTTAAGGGCTACCTGATAAGCATGTTGTACAATTATCATTGTCATCATGTTGATGTCATCGTGAATTTCATATCTTCAGCCATTAATGTACCAGGCAACCTTTTCTTCAGCATTCTCTCTATGTCCTGCTCTAATGTTTAGCTTATAGAACTCTTTGATGTACTCCTTCACCTTTAAACCTTTCTATCCCAGGTTCTGTAGCTTCCTAAATAAATTCACTTTACAATATTTGGGTATGAACTTCGCTTTCAATTTATCTACCATTCTATCCCAACTCTTAATCTTGGACTTGCCTTTGCATCTTCTGTCAGCTTGCAATTTGTCCCACCATAACGTTGCATGTCCTTTCAATCTAGTCACAGCATGCTTCACTTTCTTTTCATCGTCAATCTCCTCATAATCGAAGTACTTGTCTAAAGCACTTACCCAGTCAAGAAGTTCTTCTACATTTAAATTACCCTCATACATTGGGACCTCTATTTCCACTCTGGTTCCTAGCTTGACAACAACTCTAAGTAGTCTCTCCTCTGTTGCTTATTCTCCTGCAACTTCTTCAACTTCTACATCTTCATTCTCAGATTCACTAACGTCACCAACATCAGGGGCTCTTCTCTGCATTGTCTCCATGGCGTCTAACCTTGCATGAAGTTGTCTCATCTCCTCTTCCATGGTTGCATTTACCACTCATTTGTCTCAGCGTCTCCTTGCCGGCATGATTCCAAGTTTTCTCCTTTCTATCTTTGCATGTTGTCTATAGAAAAAATTATTGCTCTGATACCACTTGACGCAAAACCCCACCACCTCTTGGAGCTTGCACGACCTCCTAGTCTAGGATCGTACACAGTATGGAGCCGAATAAGATCTTAATCTCTCGAGCTCTTGTTGAGCTCTCAAAATCTTATACCACAGGCCTTTTTCCCTTTTCCCCACGCTTAAAATCCATTAACGAGGGTCCTTATATGCCAGGAGAGTCCTCCACATGACTCCAAGATGAAACCGTGGGCCAACCTTCTCTTTATCGAAGAATTCAGAGCTTTGGAACTCCGGGCTTCGGACTTCCGAAAGCAATACACTACAAACCTTACAAAGGCCGAACCCGCGAGCAACTGGACTATGGCAAGGATCGACGGTCCTCATTCTATCGGCAGCCAATGACTACGATTGGCTCAGGGACTCCGGGCTTTGGGATTCTTGGTTGCTTCAACTCGAAATACCTCCGAACGCCGAATTGGCGGAGGCTAGATCTACTCTCCACGTGTCCCTCTTCAACCAACGGTCGAGATCAACTCGGGTATTCAAGAGTTTCCAAACCAACACGAAATACGCCTCAATTCTTCTGGAGTGCTAAGTCTTTGAACTATGAGATCTGACACCACATGTCCCTTGTCTATCAACGGTTGGGATTCACTCCACTTTTTAGAACTTCGAGAGTCTTGTGGGTTTTGCAATTACGCTCCACTCCTTCCGGATAGCTGGATTTCTGGACTATCTCTGATCTATGGACACGTGTCTTCACGATCGGACGGTCCAGATTTTCTCCGGTTCTCGGAACTTCGGGAAACTGGTCTCCTTTGCACACACCACATGAAAACCTCCGAATACACGAAGTCCGAAGGACTTCAGGGGTTAACAGCCACACTACTTTCCCAGATATGATGACTGGGAAAGATCTACTCCTCCTCGGACGAATCTAGTCCACTCGACCTCGAAAAATGAAAGGGTTCTTCCCTTTAATGATTTTGGTCTTTCTTTCTCCTGAGCTTTAACACTCAAATGATTTGGGTCTTCTACGCACACCTTGCACTCCTCTAAAAACTTGACACTTGAAGATTTCTAGAAAATATTCCGACGCACTCCTTGTGTTTGTTTCCTGTAGACTCTTCAACACTTGACTAAGTGGCAGCCCTATGCATGCCTTGCAAGGGTCTTCTCGAGCTCCTATACTCAGATGATTATATGTGCACTCATTGCACTCACCCTGCACAATTTCACGTTATCTCTTCTGAGCTTCTAAGTTTGAAAACGACTCTGCCTTCGCACTCCTTGCATGGTTACTATGCACTCCTTGCACCAGTGCTTCAGAAGAGAAACAATTGAAACTTACAAAACACTACAGGTTCATTCGATTGACCATAAAATGCATACATAGGTATATAAAACACAGAAATCAAATAACATGACATTACCCAATTAACTCATAAGCAAACATGTACAAACTCAAAGTTTGAAATCAATCCTCCTCTATTGTATTCCTTCAACAAAGCATTCTTACAAAGGGTTCTTGCAGCTCTCAACTTCTCCTTGAAAAACGATTCTCAATAAACTTCAACAGCAAAATACAATTGTCTTCAACAGCCTCATTTAGGCATAGATTACATATATTTATACACTGAGGGACTTCTCAAGCCTTCCTACCGACTACGCTAGTGCTTTCATATCATAATCAAAGCATTCTACCACTAAGGCTTATTACAATAAATGGAATTTACAACCCAGATACGAGTCACTGCTCAATATCTGTATAATCCTACAACTAATTAAGAAAATTACAATCTTTGACGGCCTCATGTAATGGCTCAAGCCTCAAGACATTGAAAGCTCTTTTAGTTACAATATTTTCAAAATATCAAATTGATGCACTCTCCTTGGGTCTCAAAACAATTTGAACATGCACGCTTTATGTTGAGTTGTTCTCCACTTGGTTTGATGAACGTTGTTGACGATGTTCCTGCATCAGTGGGTCAGAGGAGGTAAGGTCTCCAGGGATATTCATCTTGGCGCGGATCATGCTAATGAAGGATGCAAGCTGGGTAGAGAGGTCCTATTTCATGGTTTCCATTTTTTCATCTATGGAGGAATGCATGTTTTTATTGATGGTGGCAATATTGGCACTGAGCTGTCACACTTCTTGCTGGGTCTCTGTGAAAGCAGAGGACAAGGAATCGAAGTGGGATTCCAAGTCTTAGCTACGGGTGTGGGCCATGATGAAGGGGAAAAATGGAAAGGGACGGGTGGGACCATGCAGAAAAGGGGTTATGGGTGAAGGGTATCACGACGATCAGGGCGACGAGGGGAATCCAATGCGGTAAGGCCCAAATTAGGGGGTCGAAAGGGGTTCAGGCCCACGAGAATTTTTTTTTGTTGAAAGATGATAGGTATGACTTTGATTAGGGTGAAGAGAGGAATCCAATGGGATAGGGCTCAAATAATGGTGCTAGAAGAGTCCAAACTTTATTTTTTTTAATCCTGCAGAGTTATACTCCGAGCTAAAGAATACTGCAACGTTGAAATGCCCAAATTCTTAATAGGAAGAAATATGTAGTAATTTCACAACCAGAATGCAGGAGGTAAGTTTGCACGACAATAGATCTTGTCTATTCTATTTCCATCCCAAGGGTTAGGGTATTCAGGGTTTCTATAGACAAGGGTTTGCCATGTGTTATAGCTCTATGATATACATGCAGGGTCTAATAATAGTACTCGGCCCAATATATCAGAGCACCAACTAAGGAGGCTAGACTGTGCCCTTAGCCATACTACCTGACTACCCAGGTACTAGAGAGTATCTTCTCGAGTGTTTTTCTCGGTGGCACTATAACCATCAGGCGGTTGATCAATTTATCTATGGAGGACTTCAGGATATCTAGGTCGATCTGTATACATGTGTTGTCTGATGTGCTGCCACTCGAAGGGGTACCAACATGGGTTACAAGGGTGGTCAACAATGTGCACTTAAGTACCACTTGTAGTTCATGTGTGTATGCTTCCCCGACCGCAGATTTATGCGTTGAACGACAAATCTTTGTTGCTTTAAGATGTCAGAATACGTCTCTACCCTGACAAAATTAACCCACAATTTTCTGCCAAGGAAAGTGTTATGATTCCACTTGTAAGGTACAAGATCTATTATAATAGTTGAAAACAAAAATATTGCAGAGAATAACAACGAAACAACACAATAGATGAAACCACAACACCAAAATAATACCTTTATTGATAGAAAACAATGTTCACTTGCCTCTTCGAGGAGGCAACCTCTAGTAGAGCAATGCTCTATTACAATAATTCTCAAGACAAAACTTCTCATACCCTAGACTCCTATTTATACTAAATCTATCTACCAAAAGAACAATCTAGAGGAAGATCTTCTAGAAGCGGAAGCTTCTATTAGGTCTTCTTACATTTGACTTATTCTTCCTTATTACTAGGCCTTATTAATATTGGCCTTTATTACAT